>BLSH010462428.1:899573-924837 GCA_018402905.1 Glandirana rugosa | reverse complement strand
GGAGGCTGTGGTTGCTGCTGCACGCAATGTTGATGGTGAACAGATCAAAACACTGACAGAATCCATGGATGGCAGGCTTTTGAGTGTCCTTGCAAAGAAAGGTGGCTATATTGGTCACTGATTTGTTTTTGTTTTGTTTTTGAATGTCAGAAATGTATATTTGTGAATTTTGAGATGTTATATTGGTTTCACTGCTGAAAATAAATAATTAAAATGGGTATATATTTGTTTTTTGTTAAGTTGCCTAATAATTATGCACAGTAATAGTCACCTGCACACACAGATATCCTCCTAAAATAGCTACAACTAAAAACAAACTAAAAACTACTTCCAAAAATATTCAGCTTTGATATTAATGAGTTTTTGGAATCATTGAGAACATGGTTGTTGTTCAATAATAAAATTATTCCTCAAAAATACAACTTGCCTAATAATTCTGCACTCCCTGTATTTAAAATACACTTTATCAGGTAAACCTTAGTAGTGATGTGTTGGATCCCCTTATTGCCTTCAGAACTGCCTTCATTCTTCGTGGAATAGATTCAAAAAGGTGTTGGAAACGTTCTTCAGAAATGTTGGTCCATATTGGCATTATAGCATCAAACACTTGTTGCAGAATTGTTGCCTGCACAGTAATGATGCCAATCTCCCATTATACAAAAATCCCAAAGATGCTCTATTGGATGAGATGTGTTGAGTGTGGAGGCCATTGGAGTACAGTGACCTCATTGACCAGTGGTTGGAGCTTTGTGACATGGTGCATTATCCTGCTGGCTGGAGCCATCAGAAGATGGGGACATTGCTGTCATAAAGGGATGGACATGGTCAGCAACAATACTCCAATAAGCCGTGGCTTAATAACAATGCTCTAATGGTAATAAGGGGCAGAAGGTGTGCCGAAAAAAAGCATGATGGATGTATGCTTTTTTGGGGTTTTTTTACGGCATTTTTGTTTCCTAAAATCTCAGGCCAGGCAACAAAATCACTACATCTACAGACAGCCATAATGTAACACTAACCTTTCTAGCCCTGTAAAGACTAATTCAGTATGCATACAGTACCTTTTTTTTGACCTGGTACAGTCTCCAAGAGCAGGAATCTGCAGAGAACAAAGCTGACAGTGAAATGAATGGGAAGTGACGCCACACAAAGAGGTACTATGGGGCTTTCATTGTTGGCTGCTGCTGACAGCCCAGCGTGGGACCGGACCATCTTCATAAAAGGTATGTATAGACATTTCTTATTTACGGGGCTAAACTGGACAGCGTTAGATCGTGGATGTAGCAATTTTAGTGTTTTGGTGGACTTTTCCTTATAACAAGTCTGGATTTTCACATTATAAAATTAATAAGATGTAATGATTACTCAAAAGCATACCATATAGTCAATACCTACATGTTAAAAGAAACTGCAGTAAAAAAGGGGACTTCAACAGAGCTGCGAAGGATCTTTATCATAGACTGAAGGATAGAGGCTACAACCACACATGCCTGAAAAAGGCATACAATAAAGTTAACAGGAAAGAAACTCCCTTATTTTCTCCAATAAATCCAAAGATTCATCTGAATTGATTAGTATAATAACCCGATATTCCAGTCAACATGAACAGATCAGAAAAAACTGTCAATACGTTTTGGCCTCTTCTGCCGGCAGACCCTACTGTCCTGTACTGAAATTACTTACAAACTCACTCCATCTCTTAGAGACCGTTTGGTTAGAAGTCATTTTGATAATTCCCATTCAGCCAAACCCAAATTCTGAGGAACCTATGTTTGTGGGCAATGTGATATCTGCCCTTGGTCCTCTTGGTCTTTGTCTTGTTCCAGAGTGGGGTGACCAGGCTGGCAGGTGGTCGGTGTTTTGCATTGGTAAAGTCCATAGCAGCTTCCTGGGAGATTAGTTTGAGGTCTAAAAGAATATTCTCGCCTTCTGGGAATGTCGAGAAAGGGAAGGTTTTGCTTTTCCAGGTGAATTTCACGGCAAAGGGGAAGGCCCACCAATACTTGATGTTCTTTGTTGTGAGTATTGACAGGACTGGTTTGAGGGCCCTTCTCTTTTGAATGGTGGAAGGGGAGAGATCCACAAAAAATAATATTTGGTGGCCCAGACAAGACACCTGGGGGTTGTTGTGGGACTTACGCATGACTTCCTCCTTCATTGCAAAAAAGTGAGGCTTTGCGATTATGTCTCTGGGAGAGCCATCTTTTCTAAGGGGTTCCAGGGCTCTGTGTGCCCTGTCCAGTTCCAGTCGGTGCTGGGGGGCATCAGGGATTAGGTTTTCATAAGGTCCTGGATGGCAGTGTGGACATCTGTTACATAGAAACATAGAAAAGTGACGGCAGAAAAAGACTGAGTAGTCCATCGGGTCTGCCCCTTTTTATTTATTTATTTTTTTTCATTAACCTTGTTGTCTGACTATGGATTTATGTTTATCCCAAGCATGTTTGAAGCCATTTACTGTTGACTGTCTCACAACCTCTGTTGGTAGTTTATTCCAATCATCAACCACCCTTTCAGTAAAATAATACTTTCTAAGATTAGTTTTGAACTTCCCCCCATTAGTTTAGTTTTGAACTGTTATGGACTCGGGAAGGCCTCTGATCCTGAAATTATATCTCCTGGACCTGTTTACCAATTTAATTCAATTGTGACCAGGGCTGTGTCCAGTTGGTCCTGAAGGACTATGATATTATCAGAGTTTTGGTTAGTTTTGGCGACTGTTATGTCTAGCTTCTGTTCTATAGCCTCCATTCTGGCCCCTAAACTCTGAAAGTCGGCCTTAATATTGTTAGTAATTTTGGTTGCAGTGTTTGATAGGCCACTTTCTAGCAGATCCGAGATCTTGAGGAAGAGTTCAGTGGATTGCATGTGAGACAGGCCCGATTGGGGATAATGCATAGTCCTCCATGGTGTGCCCGATGAGTGATTCGGTGGAGGCTGGGGAGGGGGTTGTGAGCTGCTGGTTATGCCCGTGGATCACAGAGGTGTAGGTGAGAATAGCAGGAGCTAGTACCTGCCTGTGTTCTGCTGGAACATGTGACAGTGGCGGCCATCTTGATACATCCAGCGTCAGCCTGGTTTTTGAATTGCGGCTCGAGGTTCCTCCTGGCATCCGGGCTGGTCATCTGGGGGTGTTTGGGGGATATTCTGGGGCTTGGATGTCTGATTGCAGGAATCCTGGCTCACTGTGTCAGGTTTTCTGGGCGCCGTTTGCTCGAGCTGGTGCAGAGCCCCTGGCTCAAGCAGCCATCACGGAGCTCCTGCACATGCACACTCCTTTTGTAAATATTTTATTCTATCTTTTCATGTGACAACACTGAAGAAATGTCACTTTGCTACAATGTAAAGTAGTGAGTCTACAGCTTGTATAACAGTGTACATTCGCTGTCCCCCTCAAAATAATTAAACACACAGCTATTAATGTCTAAACCGCTGGCAACAAAAGTGAGTACACCCCTAAGTGAAAAATGTCCAAATTGGGCCCAAAGTGTCAATATTTTGTGTGGTCACCATTATTTTCCAGCACTGCCTTAACCCTCTTGGGCATGGAGTTCACTAGAGCTTCACAGATTGCCACTGGAGTCCTCTTCCTCTCCTCCATGGTGACATCACAGAGCTGGTGAATGTTAGAGACCTTGCGCTCCTCCACCTTCCATTTGAGGATGCCCCACAGATGCTCAATAGGGTTTAGGTCTGGAGACATGCTTGGCCAGTTCATCATCTTTACCCTCAGCTTCTTTAGCAAGGCAGTGGTCGTCTTGGAGGTGTGTTTGGGTCATTATCATGTTGGAATACTGCAGCCCAGTCTCTGAAGGGAGGGAATCATGCTCTACTTCAGTATGTCACAATACATGTTGGCATTCATGGTTCCCTCAATGAACTGTAGCTCCCCAGTGCCAGCAGCGCTCATGCAGCCCCAGACTATGACACTCCCACCACCATGCTTGAACACACTTGTCTTTGTACTCCTCGTCTGGTTGCCGCCACACACGCTTAACACCATCTGAGCCAAATAAGTTTATCTTGGTCTCAATTAGACCACAGGGCATGGTTCCAGTAATCCATGTCCTTAGTCTGCTTGTCTTCAGCAAACAGTGTGCAGGCTTTCTTGTGCATCATGTTTAGAAGAGGCTTCCTTCTGTGATGACAGTCATGCAGTGTGTGGCGTATGACCTGAGCACCGACAGGCTGAACCCCCCCCCACCCCTTCAACCTCTGCAGCAATGTCATACGTCTATTTCCCAAAGACAACCTCTGGATATGACGCTGGGCACGTACACACTTTTTTGGTCGACCATGGCGAGGCCTGTTCTGAGTGGAACCTGTCCTGTTAAACCGCTGTATGGACCTGGTCACCATGCTGCAGCTCAGTTTCAGGGTCTTGGCAATCTTCTTATAGCCTAGGCCATCTTTATATAGAGCAACAATTCTTTTTTCCAGATCCGCAGAGTTATTTGCCATGAGGTGCCATGTTGAACTTCCAGTGACCAGTATGAGTGTGTGAGAGTGATAACACCAAATTTAACACACCTGCTTCCCATTCACACCTGAGACCTTGTAACACTAATGAGTCACATGACACCGGAAAGGGAAAATGGATAATTGGGCACAATTTGGACATTTTCACTTAGGAGTGTACTCACTTTTGTTGCCAGCAGCTTATACATCAATGGCTATTCAGAGGGCCAAGTTTTTTATTAGTTATATATATCATTGGTACTTGATACATACTTTGAAATGGCAAATTATTGTGGGGAGGCCTTTGATGGCCTTATGGACCATTTCCACCAAACTCAGAGCAAAACCTTAGGAGGTATGAATATTGATCAGTTTTTTCTTAAATTGAGACATTTATTAGAACGGAAATCACGTCTATATTGGAATAGACGTTATTTCCAAAAATATATTGAGGATAAAATAGTTCCCTGGGGCCTCCGTATCCAGATTTTCCCAAATCTTCGGAAAATTGAGGGAGACCTAAAAAAAGAATGGGAGGACAATTTGCAAAGGTGTTCCTTCAAAATGATGGACATGTTATGTATTCAGTATTCGACTGATTTAAAATTAGTAGATACTGAAATAGAAAAGATATATAATAAATACAATAAAATAATCAAATTATTTCAGAAAAAAACTTTACCGAAAATGAAGAGACTCTCAAAATCCATTTAGAGTCCTTTGTGGCCAATATTTTGAAAACCAAGGAACAAAAATTCCTCAGGGACAAATTGGCCTATGACTCCAATGGGGCCTATAAATGGACGACCCCTGGAAGGAAATCAAATTCTAAGAAAATATCTAGTCATGTCGATTATACTGATTCAGACGTTTCATCTGTCTCTTCAAAATCATCTTTACAGGTCTCTTCTAATCGGAAAAATCAACCTTCCCAGGTATCCCATAAACGGAAAAGTGAAGCAGTGGGTATTCGATCCTCTGCATCTAAACGCACCAACTCAACTCGTTCACGACACCAGTCACGCACGTCGCACTCTTCTAACTCTGAATCCTCCACTACCCGTCCTCACCCTGAATCACGTCCAACTGGCACTTCATCTTTACCCTCTTTCACATCTTCTGAAATTAAGGTAAGCGCACCTTCCACTAATTCACAATCGGGGGACCGGCACCAATTTTCACTCCCAATCCAGCCTTGGATTAAAAAAGGAATTGCCCAAACGAGGGAGCTATCCCGCGGGACAAAACCAAGAAATAAGAGATTCCTCTGATTCTGAGTCGTTTGGTTAATCTGTCTAGCCACAAGTTAACGGCAACCCAAATTGAAGTTTTAGGTCTAGGCCTTTCCTTTTGCCCAGCAAAAGGAGCTGACTCTTGTGATTTAATAAAGGATATTCACCTTTTTGCCCGCAAATTAATGTTTAAGATCATACATGATAAAAATTCTAAATCAGCCAACTCACTATCAAATCCTTTGTGGCAAGGCTTTTCCATAAATGATATAAAAGAATTGGAAGATCTTATGGAATTATGGGAAGAGGGAGGTGGTGATGACTCTTCTTCGCTCTCCTCGGAGATTACCACTCCCATGGAACCCTCTGAGGTGACCCGAGACGACTCCACCATCTTCCCTCAATTAAAATCTTTTAAGCCCAAATCCAAATCATTTCCACTTTTACAGGGAAACCCAAATGTTTGGGAGTTTACCCAACAAGTGGTTCGAGAAATTGAAGCCACTAGTTGGCATTTTTCAAGGCCTTCAAACCTCTCTAAACCACAATTGGAAGCCTTAACATCTTTAACTCAAGACCCTCATATAGTCATAAAGCCTGCTGACAAGGGCGGCAATATAGTAATAATGGACTCTGATCATTACGAAGCCATATTTTATAGTTCACCAGATTCTAAAAAACAAGGATTGGTATAAACGGATTACCAAATCCTTTGTTGAAGCAACGCACAATGAATACAAGAATTTAATTGCCAGAGCTTACAACAGATGAATCATTTACAAACCAACCTGGGAGTTCTTGCATGTGGTCAATCCAAGAACTCCCACGTTGTATGCATTGCCCAAGATACATAAAAATTTGCTAAAACCTCCGGGAAGACCTATTGTCTCCAGCAATGGTTGTCTAACTGAACACGCTAGTGAAATGATTGATAGCTACATACGCCCACATGTCCTTATGCTGCCTTCATACATACAGGACACTTCAGACTTACTCCGAGCCCTGGATGGTATCTTCATTCCAGAGGATGCCTGGTTGGTGGCTATAGATGTTGAGGCCCTCTACAGCTCCATCCCCCATTCTCTTGGGGTTGGGGCTGTGGAGGGCTTTATTTCCCAATGAGACACTACAGCTGAAACGTATAACAAGTTTATTTTGGAATTATTGGAATTCCTTATAACTCACAACATCTTCTTGTTCCAGGAATCCCACTACCTCCAGATACAGGGGGTGGCTATGGGGACCAAATGTGCCCTATCCTATGCTAACCTGTATCTGGGGGAGTGGGAGGAGGAGATTTTCTTTAGTGAGTCTAATTTATGCTTCAGTGAAAAGATTCTCCTCTGGCGAAGGTTCATTGATGATATCTTTATGATATGGACCGGAACCAGAGGTGAACTAGATATCTTCATTGAATCATTAAAGGTGAATAGATTCAATTTAAACTTTACATACCAATGTCATCAACATCGCATTGATTTTTTTAGATATTGGGATTTTTGTCAATGATGATCACAGTCTTGGCTCGACTATTTCGTAAACCATCAGCAGGTAACACACTATTGCATGCCTCAAGTTCTCATCCCACTTCATTAGTAACCAGCATACCCTACAGCCAATACTTAAGAATAAGACGAAATTGCACAGATCAGGTTGATTTTGAGTCAGAGGCTAGATCTTTACAGACTCGCCTTTTACAGCGTGGCTATAGCAGATCTTGTCTTAAAAAAAGAACACCATCGAGCCAAAATGCATGATAGAGATACTTTGATCCACCCTACTAAAAACAAAAAATTGACTCCCAAATCTACTACTAGATTAATCATTAAATATTCAGCACATCATCACAAAATTAGACACATTGTACAAAAGTACTGGCATCTCTTAACAGCTGATGAAACTATCTTCAAATATATCAATTCACGCCTTGAAATTACCTTCAAATGTTCACGTTCCTTTAAGGACAACCTTGTCCACAGTCATTACACAAGAGGGAGGGACAATATCATAAAAAAATCTGGCATTGCACCATGTGGCAATTGTAATTTCTGCAGATATGTGACCCAAACCCGGGTCATCTATCTTCCAAATGGTCGGGAATGGAAACCAACTTTCTTTGTCAATTGTCGGACAGTAGGCATCATATATTTGATGCAGTGTGACTGTGGTGCCTACTATGTTGGTAGAAAGTAAAATAGACCATTTTCCCATCGTATTTGTGACCATGTTTCTCTGATCAAGAAAAAACGAATGGAAACCCCAATTAGTAGACATAGTGGTTTACACCATGGCTTCGATCTGTCTTTTATGCACTTTGTTGCCCTTGACCATATTCCTCCCCACATCAGAGGAGGTGATTGGGACAAACATCTTCTGCAAAGGGAGGCAAGATGGATTTTTCAGCTGTCTGCAACTAAATATCCGGGCCTCAACAAGGCAATGAGTTTTAAACCTTTCCTGTGACAATATGTATACATACGTGTACACGGTCAATAACAATGAGAATATTTTTCAGACAGCCTATGATCCTCTTTCTCCCTTTCTTTCTTAAATCAAGCCCCAACACATCCTCAAAAAATTCTACCCAAACTCCAGTAGACTATGCCATTTATTGTACCTATTAAAATATTGTACCAATGCTAGTTTGTTTTTCTTTTTCTTTTCATTTTTAACAAATTAAAAAAATGTTTGAACATGTTTACATGTACGTACTTGAACCAACCATATGCTAATAGAACCCAGGTTTTATTCAATTTGGGTTTAGTATATAAGGCAATGTACTTTATTAAAATCCTGCTATGGCACGGATGAGCTGATCTAGTCTTGGGAAAGTGTGTCCCTATATTTTATTCTAGGCTGTACGGACTGGGGGGACACCGTGTGACCTTATCAGCACCTCCGGTAATCTCCAAACCGGGAGTCCTGCTTGGGGCCCGCTGTGTCCCCCATAATTTACATCTTTTTCTTCACCCATTACACTCCCTACTACATACGGACTTTGTTCCTGGTCCTGTTGTAGTATGCTTTTTCCATCCATAGGAGGTGCGATTAACATGGTCGAGATGGGGATCGCTCTCTTTTGGAGGCTGTTTTTTCCATCTGAGAGGAATTGGTTCCTCTTTGGGATTCAGGAGGATCCATATAGTGGATTCCTTCTCCCCTTTGGGTCCATTCCCTTCTCTCCCCTTTTTTTTCTTTTCCTCCTCGAGTGTCCATACCGCTGTGTGGTCTTTTTCCAATTTGGGGATTTTCCAAAATGGCGGCTGAAGAATCTTCGTCATGCGCGGAGTGTCGTGTGTCCGTTCTGATGTTTCCCAGGTGTACGCCATATACGTTCATTGACGTCCGCACATGCGCAGTGGGTATTTCTGTCCGCAATCACACGGCGGTGACGTCAGACGCCGCCAGATTGGAGTGAGAACTCTGTCCTATATAAGGCACGATAGAGCAACGCTCTATGTATGCCTGACTTCCTTGGATGCTGTTTTTGCGGGAAAACGTTTTATGCCTTGAAGCTGTTGTTTGGGTACGTTCACCTAATATTCATGGTCTGTGCCTAGATGTCTGTTCTATTATTGTATTTAATCAAAGAGACATTTGTGGGTCTCCCGGGGAGGAGTGCACCTCTGGTGATACCTAACCCTGGGGCACCCTTTGGTTTAAATCTCATTTTCGTTCCCCCCTCTTTTTTTCCCATAGCACAATTGTCTGTCCCACCATCCATGTGGGATAGATAATTGAAGCACAATTTGGGCTATTCTGACGGTCTGACCATGTCCACCATTCTCTATGTGGTTATGTTCTGAAGCAATCATATTTGACTTTTGATTCAAGACGTACAAACAGGTACCATTTGAAATTACAGTTATGTTTTAGACTGTTTTTTGTGCTTTTATGGAAGCATTGTGATCGTGCCCATCTCAAGCTTCGGCCTTTACTTATCCCCCAACTTAATGTCCCTCCTTATGAGTATTTGCTATCATTAACTCTGAATAAATAACATAACCCTGAAAACTAGAAGGACTCCCTAAAAGAGGGTTATGTCCCGATTTTATATGTATTCGCCTTGAATTGTCCTTATGGATAAAATGTATATGCATATGAATGATAACTAATACAAACAGAATATTCTATTCAATGGGACCATTTACTTTTGCAATATTGTTCTACTCTGCAGCCTAAACTTTGGGACATTTCTTTCCCGGAATTGGATCTGGCTCAGTTGATGCTTTTGGCAGGAGTACTTTTACCCTGATGTGTTAATCAGGTAAATCAAAAAAAAGTCATTATAATAAGTTTAAAGATGCATATGGTTGTTTCGGTATAATATACATTAAATAAAATATGTTGGAAGTCTTTTCCTCCATATGAACATATCTATATAATGTTAGCGCATTTTGTTGATACTGCTGTATAAAAATGTCTTTGTTATCTATTTAGAATTTATCCACGCCTATCAAAAGTTCCTGATGAAGCAAAGAACTGCGAAACATGTTGAACATACAGGCAATGTGATAAAATTCAGAGTATGCTATTCAACTGCACTCCAGTGGTGGTATTGTAACATACACCTCCACATGTGATGGATTGTATATCTTTGGAACTCCTTTTTATATTTTTTATATTTATATGATATAATAAAAGTTTGTATATTTAAAATTTACTTTGTATCTTACTGTGTTGGCACCATAAAAATCCCATCTACCTATATATTTGTTTATTTTCATTTTTCAGGGATGAAGGTGCCTTTGACCTTCTGAATCAGCACTAGTATTTACATCAATGGCTGTGTGTTGAGTTATTTTGAGGAGACAGCAAATTTACACTGCTATACAAGCTGTGCACTCACTGCTTTACATTGTAGCAAAGTGTCATTTCTTCAGTGTTGTCACATGAAAAGATAGAATAAAATATTTACAGAAATGTGAGGGGGGTGCACTCACTTTTGTGAGGTACTGTATATATATATATATATATATATATATATATATATATATATATTTGTGTGTATGCATTTATACACATACATACATACAATGTGATAGCTACCATAACCCCGGTATTTTTTTTTCTGTGGCTGTTTCTGCATCTGATTAAAGTGGTCACAACGGCAGATTCGCTGCAAGATCACTTTTATCAGTGGCCGGAGAGGTACCCCCCCCCCTGTTTTCCCTTCATCTCGGCTGCTTAACGGACCCGCCAGTTGCAGCGGAGACGATTGGTCCACTCCCCCCAGTGCTTGCATGCTGAGTGAGCGGAAGATGCCGCCCACTCGGCTCCATAGCATTAAAGGGCGGAAGCGATGTCACAAGTCACTTCTGCCCATATCTCTTAAGGCGGACATTTTTTTTTTCAATGTCATTATTATTTTTATTTTTTTTTTTATATTGCATTTTAGTATAAATATGAGATCTGAGGCCTTTTTGACCGCAGATCTCATATGCGAGAGGTCCTGGCGTGCTTTTTTCCATTACAAGGAATGTTTACATTTCTTGTAATAGGAATAAAAGTAACCAATTTTTTTTTTAAAGGACAGCGTAAAAAAAAAAAGAAAAAAGACAGCACCCCGAACTCGCGCACAGAAGCGAACGCTTATGTAAGTCATACATGTGAACAGTGTTCAAACCACACATGTGAGGTATCACCGTGATTGTTAGAGCGAGAGCAATAATTCTAGCACTAGACCTCCTCTGTAACTCAAAACTGCTAACCTGTAGAAATCTTTAAACGTTGGCAATGGAGATGTTTAAGTTGCAAAGTTTCCACGAGCGGACACAATTTTGAAGCATGACATGTTGGGGGGTATTAATTTACTCGGCCTAACATTATCTTTCACAATATGGAAAAAAATTGGGCTAACTTCACTATTTTATTATTTAACTCAAAAAAGAGATTTTTTTTTTTCAACAAAACAAAAATTGCACTTGGAAAACCGCTGCACAAATATGGAGTGACAACGTTTTGCAACGGCCACCATTTTATTCTCTAGGGTGTTAAAAAAAAAATAATAATGTTTGGGGGTTCAAAGTAATTTTATAGGAAAAAAAAACTGTTTTTAACTTGTAAACATCGAACCTAATAAAGAGGCTCGGTCTGGAAGTGGTTAAGGAGGTGGGTGGTCTCCTCCGAGAATGTCCGATAATTTATCACAGCTTAACTACTTCCAGCAAATCGCCGTAAATTAGTGGCAGACGCTTTAA
Organism: Glandirana rugosa; assembly: GCA_018402905.1. Taxonomy (NCBI): domain Eukaryota; kingdom Metazoa; phylum Chordata; class Amphibia; order Anura; family Ranidae; genus Glandirana; species Glandirana rugosa. The sequence goes on along the minus strand of BLSH010462428.1, from coordinate 912,947 downwards.
GTGGATGTATTGGGGTATAGTCTGCAGCTGCAGGCTATATCCCGGGACGGTTGGCAATCTGGCAATGGAGATCGATCCAGCTCGGGAGCCGCTCGGTCGTTATCCCCGGGGGTGGGAGTGGACAACCCGTGCTTTCCGACGCTCTTCTCCGGCCTACCCTCCCACTGGGAGACCGGAGCTTTCATTCGGCACGTCTGCCGGCTAGGAGGAGACCTGAAGGAAGCCGGAATCGGCTCAGATCGGGTCTCCTTTGTCAAATTCCGGAAGCAACGTCACTTCCGGTTTACTCGGCGGCCAAAGGCGCCAGTTTTAAAATTAACTACAGTATTCAGAATCACCATTTTTTGGCGATCTGAATACTGTGAAGTGTAAAGGAGGGATGGGGGGTCTTTTAGACTCCCCCATCCCTCCATAAAGAGTACCTGTCACCATATATTACTATCACAAGGGATGTTTACATTCCTTGTAATAGCAATAAAAGTGATCCGATTTTTTTTTTTTAAAAGGAACAGTGTTAAAAAAAAAAAGTAAAGCGCCACCATCCCCGCGAGCTCGCACAGCAAAGAAAACGCATACGTAAGTCGCACCCACATATGAAAACGGTGTTCAAACCACACATGTGAGGTATCGCCACGGTCGCCAGAGTGTGAGCAATAATTCTAGCAAAAGACCTCCTCTGCACCTCCAACCTGGTAACCAGCAAAAATTTGTAACCCGTTGCCTGTGGAGATTTTTAAGTACCGGAGTTTGTCGCCATTCCGCAAGTGTGCACAATGTTCAACCATGCCATGTATGGTATCTATTTACTCGGCTTAACATCCTCTTTCATGATATACAAAAAAAATGGGCTAACTTTACTTTTGTCTTTATTTTTAACTCAAAAAAGTACAATTTTTCCAAAAAAATCACGCTTCAAAGACCACTGCGCAAATACCGTGTGACAAAAAGTATTGCAATGATCGCTATTTTCTTCTCTAGGGTGTTTGAAAAAAATGTATATAATGTTTGGGGGTTCAATCTTCTAGCAAAAAAAAAAGTTTTTAACTTGTAACCAACAAATGTAAATAAGGGCTCCCGTGGGTAAGTGGTTAATAAACGGACATCTCTACGTCAGTGAATTTCTGGTGCTGTAATATCGCTATGACTCATGAGATTCCAGTATCAGGGGGGGGGGGGGTGTTCCCCACTGATGTAAGTGTTTGTAGATCGCTTCACTTCACAAAAGGAGAAGCGATCTACACCGCTTCATAAAGAGGCATCCAGAGGAGAACCATCTCCACTGTGAATGCCGGAGAAGTCAGCAGTGGATCTTCCACCACTTTGTAAACGGACACTCTATGTCCCCTCCCACTAGTCACATGACCTCTTAACCAACCACTGATCACTTTGCTGCCCTGAATTTTAGAACTATTTCCAGGACCCCAATCACTTCAGATGCTTCTACAGATCAGTAAGGCCGCTTTTCACACGGGCGTTCCGTTCAGGTCATTCTGTCCGTTTTTCAGGCGGACCCAAACAGAGCCTCCATGCAGCGACGGATATCAGCGGTGACACCTGCCGCTCTCCGATCCGATCCTGTCCATGAAAACCAGATGGATGGAAACCCTAATTTCCCATACGTCTGTAGGAGCGGATTGGATGAAATCGGACAGGTGGATCCCCTTTCATCCGATCTCCATAGAGGAGAGCGGGGCTCTGACAGATCTGTCTCTGCACAGTGAGCGGAGACTGATCTGTCATCCGCCTGCTCAGTGGATCGATCCTTAACCACTTGCCGACCACCGTCTGATGGCGACAAAGTAGCTCGTTATCACAAGCGGCTGCGATAACTAGTGCTGTGAGCGCATGTCAAAATGGTCCAACATGTCCGCTGCAATATCGCAGTGCCGCTAAAAATCGCAGATCGCCGCCATTACTAGTAAAAAATTTTAAAAAATAAAAACCCCAGAAATGAATTCTCATCGTCCGTAAACGCAGCAACTTTTGCGCAAACCAATCAATAAAGGCCGATTGCAATTTTTTTTGGAGGAAGAATATAAATCGGCCAAAACTCATGGAAAAAAAAAAAATATATATTTTTTTTGTATTTTAGCAAAAAGTAAGAAATGTAGTTTTTTTTTGCAAAATTGTCGCTCTTCTTTTGTTTATAGCGGCGATCAGAAATAACACAGAGGGGATCAAATACCACCAAAAGAAAGCTCTATTTGTGAGAAAACAAGGACGCAAATTTTGCGTGGGTACAACGCCGCACGACCGCGCAGTTGTCAGTTAAAACGACGCAGTGCCGAATCACAAAAAGTGCTCTGGTCCTAAAGTGGGAAATCCTTCCGGTCCTTAAGTGGTTAAACAGAAAGCCCCGTGTGAAAGAGGACTTAAGCCTCGTAAACACGTGCCAATGATCGTACGACCGCACGTTCAACTTTTGTCTAAATCGGCTGTTGGTGGTCCGACCAAGGCGAATGTAGTGATGTGTTACGAGCGTATAAGGAGGAAGTTCAGGTGAATGTGATTTGTGAATTAGGAACCCAGGTTTACACGACTGAACACTTCCTGGATTCCGGCCTGCGTGTTTAGCATTTCCAACTTTTGTTGGGCCAACTTCTGTAGACACGGACCAACAATCGGCCAACAGCTTGTTGGCCAACAAAAGTTTTCTAGGCTTCTCAGACAACTTCTGTTGGACGATAATTGGAAATTGGCTTTTGGATCGTGAGAACTAACAGTCGGATTATCGGACAGCAAGCCTGTTTTACGACTGTTGTTAGCTGATAATCATACCGTGTGTAAGGGCCTTTAGAGTCGGGAAAACATGAGACGGTGAACTAAAAATATTGTCGAGACTGGTAAATGCCATATATTGCAGCTTACCTCTCACTGTATGTGGTGAATCACTTTGTTTTCACTTTTCAGGCCTGTTTGTTTTGTTTTCAGCTGGTGATCCTGCCAGCAACACACTTTCTGTCATATGGTGACAACGCTCGCTATACTGGGTCATTGATACCCTCTAGATCTAGAAGAACATCAGGGTTTAGCAGTGAAACTAATAGAGCTTGCACACAGCTCATGTACAGATCAGAGGTAGGTTTGGATGGCAGTTGATGGGTTCTATAGCGGCTTTTGCACTGAGCAGCGACTATGGAACCCATCCAACTTTCAATCACAGGCAAAGTGGACCTAAGGGGGAGTCTATTTTACCACTTTGGCCCTGGAAGGATTTACCCCATTGATAACCAGGCCATTTTTTTTGCGATATGGCACTGCGTTATTTGAACTGACAATTGCTCAGTTGTGCAACGTTGTACCCGAATAAAATTGATGTCCTTTTTTCCCCACAAATAGAGCTTTCTTTTTGGTGGTATTTGATCTTCTCTGTGGTTTTTATTTTCAGTGCTATAAACTAAAAATAATTTTTTTTTCAAAATCATCGCTCTTTTTTTTTTTTCCTTTTTGCTATAATAAATATCCCCAAGAGAAATGCAGAAAAAAACAAACAAATGTCTTCATCAGTTTAGGCCAATATATTCTACATATTTTTGTTTAAAAAAAAAAAAAAAAATCACAATAAGTATTTATTGATTGGTTTGCACAAAAGCGTCTACAAAATAGGGGATGAATTTATGGAATTTTTTTTTTTTTTTTACTATCAATGGTGGCAATCAGCGATTTTTAGCAGGACTGTGGCGGACATGGACACTTTTTTGGAACCAGTGACATTTATACAGCGATCAGAGCTAATAGCCACTGATTACTGTATACATTATACTGGCAGGGTAGGGGTTAATACTAGGGGGCAATCAACAGGTTAAATGTATTCCCTGGGGAGGTGTTGCTCACTGGAGGAGGAGAGAGAGATTGCTGTTCCTGATCACTAGGAACAGACAATCTCTCTCTACTCCCCTGACAGAAGGTGAAGGGTGGGGCAAAAGAGTCCCCACCCCACCACCTATGGGGTCGTGACATAACAATATTTAACAGTTATTTTATTGAATAAAAATTTAAAAAATATATATATATATATATATATATATATATATTTAATACTTACCTTTGATTGGTAATAAGCCAGGTAACGGTACTCTGCCACGAGCGGGTGACTATATAAAGAAAGAGATGCGTCATACAACGGGCAGACGGAGTGAAGACAGCAAGAAGACAACAGCTCGTCGTTTGTTCGTTTCAGCAAAAAGTAAAAAATATTGTTCTTTTTTGCAAAATTGTCACTCATTTTTTGTTTATAGCGGCGATCAGAAATGACATAGGGGTGATCAAATACCACCAAAAGTAAGCTCTATTTGTGGGAAAAAAAGGACGCAAATTTTATTTGGGTACAACGTCGCACGACCGCGCAATTGTCATTGAAAATGCGACAGCGCTGAAAGCCAAAAATTGGTCTGGGCAGGAGGGGGGTTTAAGTGCCCAGTAAGGAAGGGGTTAAAGAATTGTTTTCTTCTTTCACTGATTTAATGTCCAAATTTACATTGTCTCTTAAGTCTTCCAGCATTGTATAATCTACAGGTCTAGGGTCTGATGTTGTCCCTGTTTGGCTCACTCCACATACTGGGAGCCTTCCTGCCGTTACTGCGGCAACCTCTCTTGATGATGCTTCTGTTGTAAAGAGCTGTGGCTCGGTTCCTGATTACTACAGGAAAGAGGTCATCACTTGTGAGTTATCCCCTTTAGGATTTCACTTGTCTGACGCTATTAAAGAGAAAATTTGGAAAGGAGACTATATTGAGCTCTTGAATTTGCTCCCTGCTATTAAAGAATACAGGTCCGATAAGAAAGAGAACGAGCGTTCGGATGATGATAAGCGTAAGTTGCATCCAAGATCGTTTAATAATTGGCATTTTGCATCTATGCAAGTGTGTTAGGTGAGAGAAGACCTGACTTATGCTGTGGCCTTTTTCAACATATTGAAATTATTTTGGAGGCCTATAAGAATTTCCCTGGCCTTTCCTGGTTCGTTTATGATGAATCTTTCCGACAGAAATTGTCAATACATAAATCCATGAAATGGGGTGTTAAAGATGTTGGTTTGTGGATTAATCTCTTGTTGCCTCAGAGGCCGCCTGTAGTTAAGCAACAGCTGACTGCTTCTACTATGTACCAGCGTGGTGTTTGTTTCCATTTTAATGATGGGCAATGTAAATGGCCTAAATACAAAACACGAATGTAATTTCTGTGCTGGTTCACATCCGGCGGTTAAATGTTTTAAGAAAATGGCCGCCTTGTAATGACTAAGCTCGGAGGCACCGAGTGAAACGCGTCTACCTGTATCCATCTGTACCTGTACATGCCGTATTGAAATAAACTGCAAGCAAAGAATATCCATGGAGTGCCGCCTGTTTGTCTTTTGGTGCATTTAAGAAAATGGCCGCCTGCCAGCCTGTTTCTAATAGGGAGTCCTTTCTTAAAGGCGGCCTCCCCAGTGAGGCTCCTAAACATGTTGCCATGGCTCCTTCAATACCCCGATCGTTGGAAGGCAGTCATTTTGCATAATGTTTTTTTACAGGGTTTCCCTCTCCCTTCCTTTCAGGGTTCGGGTTGTGTTTTGTATGACAACCTACCTTCAGTGTCGCTCAATCTTGAAGTAGTGTGGGTGAAATTACTGAAAGAAATTGAGGAAGGGAGGCTTGCTGGCCCCTTTAGTCATCCTCCTTTTCCCAACTTTCGGATTTCACCTCTTGGCGTGGTGCCTAAGAACGAACCAAATTACTTTAGATTAATTCATCATTTATCTTACCCGTCGGGTTTTTCACTGAACGATGACATTGATGATGGCCTTTGTTCGGACCAATATACTTTGTTTGATGACGCTCTGGTTAAAATTAGGGCTGTTGGTGAATCCGCTTTGCTAGCGAAAGCTGATGTTAAATCAGCTTTCCGTCTTTTGCCCATCCATCCCTCTGCGTTTAATTCTTTAGGTATATATTTTCAGAATGCTTTTTATTTTGATAAGTACCTCCCCTTGGGGTGTTCCCTGTCTTGTCATTATTTTGAGTTGTTTTCATCCTTTCTTGAATGGGTTGTTTGTTTGCGTTCTGGCTCTAATAGCCTTCTGCATTACTTGGATGATTTTTTATTCATTGGTAAAGCTGGTTCTACTGACTGTCTATTCTTGTTTTCTGTTTTTCAGAAGGTTTGCTTTGAATTTGGTGTTCCTTTAGCTCAGTGGTTCTCAACTCCGGTCCTCAGGGCCCACTAACAGGCCAGGTTTGCAGGATAACTGAAATACATCACAGGTGATATAATTTACTGCTCAGTGATTGCAGTATTCTAGTCTGCATCTCCCTAAGGTAATACTTAAAATCTGGCCTGTTGGTGGGTCCCGAAGACCGGAGTGGAGAACCACTGCTTTAGCTGAAGACAAGTCGGTATTCCCTACTTGCTGTTTAGAATTTTTAGGTATTGAGATTGATGCAAGGGCTATGGAGTTTCGGTTGCCACTCACTAAAGTGGTCAAGACTAAAAAAATATTGAATTTTGTACTTTCTAGATCTAAGGTTCGTGTGAAGTTTTTACAATCTCTCTTGGGCCTTTTGGCATTTACAGCAAGGGCTATGCCTATTGGTAGGGTCTTTTCCAAAAGGCTCTATAGAGCTATTTCAAATTTTTCTTCTCCTTATCATTATATTAAGGTCACTAAGGACATGGTTGATGATTTGCTGATTTGGAAGCAATTTCTTTTTAGTTTCAATGGTCGTTCGATTTGGCAAGAACCTTTTTGTCCTGCTTCGGCTTTTCATTTATATACAGATGCGGCTGGTTCACATGGTTATGGTGCCTTTTGGTACGGTCGCTGGTCTGCTCAACCTTGGCCCGAGGCTTGGATTTGTAAGGGTTTCACTTCAAATATTGTGTTGCTTGAGTTATTTCCTGTCCTTGTTGCTTTGGAAATTTGGGGTTGTCATTTTGCTAATCGACGCATTATGTTGCATTCAGATAATAGGGGTGTAGTGTTTGCGGTCAACTGCTTATTCTTCTAAATCTTTGCCTGTAGTTACCATTTTGCGTCGGATTGTACTGAATTGTTAAAATTTTAATATCTGGCTTAAAGCTAATTTTTTTCCTGGTGTTGATAATGTGATTGCGGATGCTCTATCACGTTTGCCGATGGAAAAAGTTTTGGTTTCTTGTTCCGGAGGCGGACTCTGTTGGAGTGCCTTGCCCAGCACATCTTTGGGACCTGATCTGACGTTAGTTGCCGAGGCAATTAGATCTTCCGTTGCTCCTTCCACGTGGGCATCTTATACTGCTGCATGGGTTCTGTGGCGCTCTTATTTGGTGGCATCTCATCGACAGTATACTGATATTTCTGAGTCTTTAATTTTGTCGTTTCTTAATTTCCTTGTGGCTTCTGCTTACTCTTATTCTTACATTGTCAAGACCTTGGTGGGTGTTTCTTTTTTTATGCGGATGTGAGGAGCGAAGTCCTGTATGCTGTTTTTTTCAGTAAAATGTGCATTGAGAGGTAAGAAGTATAGGGTGCCGGACTCTAGAGTTCCTATATCTTCTGATTTATTGCTTCTTCTTGGATCTACTACCTCTGATGTGTGTTTTTCACCTTATGAGGCTTTGTTGTTAAAATTGACCTTTTTTCTTTGTTTTTTTGGAGCATTCAGAGTTTCCGAATTGGTATGCTAGGGTGGGTGTTTATTCTGACGTTATGTTAAATGATGTCATATTTACCCCAGATTCAGTTCAGATTTTGCTGCGCAGAAGTAAGACTAATCCTATGAGTCGTGGCCAGTGGATCACTTTGCGACAAAATAAGAATTCTGTTTTTTGTGTTTTTGCCTTGCTTCGCAAATACCTGAGTTTGCGCCCGCCAATTGCTGGTTCCTTTTTGATACATATCAATGGTTCACCCTTGACCATCTATCAATTCAATGCTGTATTAAAAAAATGTCTTTTTCGCTTGAATATGTCTGCTCTGCATATAACTTCGCATTCATTTGCATAGGTGCTGCCACAGAAGCTGCTAAGCTTGGCCTGCAGGATGCAGTGATCAAAAGAATAGGTAGGTGGAAGTCTAGATGCTTTGCTTCCTATGTTTGTCCTAATTTAGCTCTTTGAATTTCAGATAAAACTACTATCGTTTGGGTTATAGGCCACTTTTATGTGTTTTGGGCCGAGAAGAGAGCCAAGGATAGAATTTACGGTCCCAATCTTGGATTACCAACTACTTCGTATATAAAGTGTACTGGTGTGGTAAGCGGGGAATGACTTGGTCTATGTTGCATGATACTCTATGCTCCCTGCATGAGAGTTGGCCAGTCCCGCATGTAATCATTTTTTTTTTAAACTTATTTTTATTGAGTTTTCAAGTGAAACAGCAATTACAACAAGGTAGCAAGAGGGCCACCCTAGTGACTCCTCTGGAATTCAAGCTATCTATACATAGACATCCTAACTACTCCCTTGAGTAATTGAACTACCCACAAAAAATACAAATACGCCCCCCCCCCCTCGCACTCAGGCACCTGCCGCCTTCCACATGCTTCGGATTTGGACGTAGATCACCACCTTTTGTCGCCTTGCATTTTGACCTGACAATGTGACAGGGAAACCTGTCCCTCCCATTCTACCAGGATAGCACCTACTGCTTGTTATCTATACACTCCTACAAACCATACTATCTATGCATGGCACAGCTATTATTCTGGTGTACTTAACCTGCAAAACAAAGAGATTCAAACCAAGCCCTCCAAACCTTATCAAATTTTTTTTCGCATCCTCTGGCCTTGTAGGTCGACTTGTAGTATGGCATCATTCGGTTGACCAACCCTTTCCATTGAGTCACTTCAGGGGGCGCAGCCTTTTTCCAGTGGAGTAGGATGAGCTTTTTCCCATAAAAGAGCAGGATGGAAAGCAGAGTTGTATGGGCCCTGGATGTCACTATGTCCTCCACTAAGCCCAACAGGCACACCCTAACTGTCTTGGGAATAGGTGTCATAAACACCTCTGCAAGGCATGAAACCACCCCCTCCCAAAATGCCTGGAGGATGGGAACACACTCCCAGAAAATGTGGTACGCTGTCGCTGGCCCGTGGGAACATCTCCAGCACTCGGAGGAGACTGATGGATAAATATACGCCAGTCTGGCTGGAGTGTAGTATGAGCGGTGAAGAAATTGAAATTGAATAAGTTTATCTCTGGCTGATATAAAATTTTTGAATGGCTTATCCCATAGTTGCATGTAATCATTTTTCACTTGGAAGGTAATGACATTGGCAACCGCAACACATTGGAATTGTTAGCTGCCATTAAGTTGGATTTGTTGTGTCTGCATGCTATATTGCCTTCTACTGTTTTGTTTTTTTCTGAAATTATTCCACGATTAAAATGGCTGGTTTCATCTGAGTTGCGCTATTTTGAAAAGATATGTAAAAGGGTTAACCGGATTATGGCTAAATTTATGCCCTCTGTACATGGTATGTCCTTTAGACATACTGATCTAGAGGGTGGTTTAGTCGGATTCTACTTAAATGATTCAGTTCATCTGTCAACTATTGCTAATGATATTTTTAACCTGAATCTGCAAACCTGTGTTGAAATGGCTGTCACCCGGGGGGTGTGCCAGGCTTTTTGATTGTGCCTGGCGTGTGGGATGTTATGATTTTAGTTGTTTTATAGCTTGAGCCTTTACAGCTGAGCTAGATATATATACTTTTATGTTATATTTACTAAACTATTTAATACAGTTAAATGAATTATACCTATAATAAAGGGCCACGGCCTATCATACCAATAAATAAAGGTTTGGCAGTATTTTTTATTATATATGGTTTGGTATTTATATTGGTTGTGATACATTTATGTCTACGATCCCATAAAGGTGAAGGGTAGGGCAAAAGAGTCCCCACCCCACCACCTATGGGGTCGTGACATAATATTTAACAGTTATTTTATTGAATACAGATTTTTAAAAATTATATTTAATACTTACCTTTCATTGGTAATAAGCCAGGTAACGGGTGCCTATATAAAGAAAGAGATGCGTCCTACAATGGGCAGACGGAGTGAAAACAGCAAGAACACAACAGCTCGTCCCCCCCGCCCTGCCGTGGCCCTGTTTATGAGGTTTGCTCTGGTTTTAAAATGTATAATACTTGTTTGAGGATATTCTTATATTTTATGGGATGTTATGATTTTAGTTGTTTTATAGCTCGAGCCTTTACAGCTGAGCTAGATATATATTGATATATATACTTTTATGCTATATTTACTAAACTATTTAATACAATAGTTGTTAAATGAATTATACCTATAATAAAGGACCACAGCCTATCATACCAATAAAGGTTTGGCAGTATTTTTTATTATATATGGTTTGGTATTTATATTGGTTGTGATACATTTATATCTACGATCCCATTGGGGATCTGTTTGTTCACATTGACAGATCCCCATTCTGGCTCTCTGAGGAGCAATCGTGGATGGCCGCTGGACATTACGGCCACCAGCCACATACATCGGCTCTGGCGCCCTCTACATCCCTCAAAGTGATTTGCGTGAACGAGCTGACCTGCTGCCGTATATCGGCGGCAGCTGATCGGCATGTGGTTTAGTTCCCCATCAAGCTCCACCCACATTGAGTTCAGTGTGACGTGTCATTAGTTGCTAGGATTCAGGTGGTCTTCATGCACATCTGAAAATCGGCAGCAATTATTTTATAATCTATTGCAGCCAAAGTGTCCGGGTTCTAAAATGTGGTAATAGTAAGAAGTACCTGAATCTGGTGCTGGTGTCAGTACTACCAAAACTGGCACCAGTCTTTCATGGATTAGGTGCTGGTCTAACCACCAGAAAAGAGACTGACCCTCCGAGGTATGCTCCTCATGGGTGACTACTCCACCATGCTTCCCAGGATTTGCTGTCCCACCTGTGGGCGTAGGGCATTTGTGGCGGGAGTCACTGTGTGGAGGAGAGGGAGACCAGCAAACCTCCATTCATGGATCTTGCTGCAAACAACCCAGAGGTGAAATGAATAACGACAGTTCTGGGTTTAGCTGTCACCTTTCCTGGTCACTGTAGAGGGGAAGAAGCTAATGCTGTGCAATCCGTACTCTGTTAGCTTCAACGGAGGTCTAATAGACCCCTGATGTCTCATTAGAGATCATATCATAAAGATAGTACATCAAAAGGGGGGGGGTGTCTGGTTCTTTATGTGATATAAAAGTTTTCATAAAATAAAATTGTCAAAAACTAAAGTTACATCCAAAAAGTAATACTTAAATCCCAGGGGTTTTTTTCCATTTAAAAATAACAAACATGTTAGACATCAGACATGGATGAGCAAGATTGTGGTGGAGGAACTTGACTGACCTGCACAGTCCTGACCTCAACCCAATAGAACACTTTTGGGAAGAATTAGAGTGGAGACTGTGAGCCAGGCCTTCTCATCCAACATCAGTGCCTGACATCACACATGGGCTTCTGGAAGAATAGTCAAACATTCCCATAGACGCTCCTAAACCTTGTGGGCAGCCTTCCCAGAAGAATTGAAGCTGTTATAGCTGCAAAGGGTGGGCCAACTCAATATTGAACCCTATGGACTAAAGCCTCGTACACACGGGTCGAGGATTGTATACAACAGGTCGTACGAACGACCATTGCATGCTAAATCGACCATTAGTATGCACGATTAGAACAGCCTACGTACGACGGTCGTACAACAGAAGTTGTATGAGCAGACTAGAGAACTTTGGTAGTACGTCAAACGGTTGTACGACCCTTGTATCTTGTGTACAGAGAAGTTGGTCCAACAAGTTGTATTGTGCAAAACATGCATTCTCAGAAGTCAGGAACGGCCGGACGCTAATTACATGCACCTGAATCTTCTCTTTATACGTTCATAACACGTCACTACATTCGGCTTGGTCGTACGATCGTTTAGTGCATGTCAGTACGCAAGATACAACAGCCAACATACAATTTGGGCCGTTCGGTCGTACGACCATTGCACCGTGTGTACGAGGCTTAAGACTGGGATGTCAATAAAGTCTATGCACCAATACTTTTGGTAACATAGTGTATATGTGATAGAGGAGCTTACATTCTAAGCACAGTCCTAACAGATGTGACTGGCTCAGTGTTCTCTGTACAGCACTGTGGTATATGTCAGAGCTATATAAATATATAATAGTGTGTGACAGTAGGTGAGGGGACATTAGAGTGTAAGCTCCTCTGCACAGAGACTGATGTGACTGTGGGGCAGGGGACATTAGAGTGTAAGCTCCTCTGGTACAGAGACTGATGTGACTGGCTCAGTGATCTCTGTACAGCACTGTGGTATATGTCAGAGCTATATAAATGTATAATAATAATAGTGTGTGACTGTGGGGGGGGGGGGGACATTAGAGTGTAAGCTCCTCTGGTACAGAGACTGATGTGATTGGCTCAGTGTTCTCTGTACAGCACTGCGGTATATGTCAGAGCTATATAAATGTATAATAATAATAGTGTGTGATTGTGGGGGAGGGGAGATTAGAATGTAAGCTTCTCTGGTACAGAGACTGATGCGACTGGCTCAGTGATCTCTGTGCAGCACTGCGGTATATGTCAGAGCTATATAAATGTATAATAATAGTGAGACTGAGGACAAGGAGGAGGAGGAATCTCTGCATTGAAGGTGGATATTGAAGCTGGTTTTGTTATTTTATATTTAATGGACTCTTTGTTCTTATCTCATTACTAATTTTATTAAAGTAGAACTATTAAAAATCTCACAGTGACGCTAAATTATTTCCCTTTCCTCCAAAAATAATCCATACACATCCACTACTTAAAGCGGATCTCCAGCCCCTCCCTCCATAGAATTAAAAGTCAGCAGCTACAAATACTGTACCTGCTGACTTTTACTATTAGGACACTTACCTGTCCAGGGATCTTGTGGTGTCCTCACCCAGGCTGATTCTTGAATTGGCTCTCGGGTTCTTGTCCCACCATCTTGGGTAAGGAAGATCGGCAGTGAGGCCTTGCGGCTTCGCAGCCAGCTTCCTACTGTGCATAAGGGAATCTTGCTGCATTTTCTAAATAGGCCGGCTTTGGCAAGGGCCAAACTACCAGCTGAGCTCACTGCAGCAAACTCAGCAAGAAGTGGGAGCAGGTACCTATTAACCACTTCAGCCCCGGAAGGATTTCCAACTTTAGGACCAGAGCACTTTTTGCGATTCGGCACTGCGTTGTTTTAACTGACAATTGCGCGGTCGTGCGACGTTGTACCCAAACCAAATTTGCGTCCTTTTTTTCCCATAGAAGGAATGGGTTCTACCACCCTGTTCTTGGGCTCTCGGTTAAGTTCTTAGTCGGACCCACTCCTGTGGTGTTCTAGGGACCTGTCCATTCACAGGATTATCATTTTCAGTCGTC
>BLSH010462428.1:874778-885646 GCA_018402905.1 Glandirana rugosa | reverse complement strand
ATGTTGATTTATTTCACAAATTCCATTCCAAAAGTGAAACTTGTATATTATATTCATTCATTACACACAGACTGATGCATTTCAAATGTTTATTTCTTTTATAACTGACAACTAAGGAAAATCTCAAATTCAATATCTCAGAAAATTAGAATATTACTTAAGACCAATACGAAGAAAGGATTTTTAGAAATCTTGGCCAATTGAAAAGTATGAACATGAAAAGTATGAGCATGTACAGCACTCAATACTTAGTCGGGGCTCCTTTTGCCTGAATTACTGCAGCAATGTGGCGTGGCATGGAGTCGATCAGTCTGTGGCACTGCTCAGGTGTTATGAGAGCCCAGGTTGCTCTGATAGTGGCCTTCAGCTCTTCTGCATTGTTGGGTCTGGCATATCGCATCTTCCTCTTGAAAATAGATTTTCTATGGGGTTAAGGTCAGACGAGTTTGCTGGCCAATTAAGAACAGGGATACCAAGGTCCTTAAACCAGATACTGGTAGCTTTGGCACTGTGTGCAGGTGCCAAGTCCTGTTGGAAAATGAAATCTGCATCTCCATAAAGTTGGTCAGCAGCAGGAAGCATGAAGTGCTCTAAAACTTCCTGGTATATGGCTGCGTTGACCTTGGACCACAGAAAACACAGTGGACCAACACCAACCGATGACATGGCACCCCAAACCATCATTGACTGTGGAAACTTTACACTGGACCTCAAGCAACGTGGACTGTGTGCCTCTCCTCTCTTCCTCCAGACTCTGGGACCCTGATTTCCAAAGGAAATGCAAAATTTACTTTCATCAGAGAACATAACTTTGGACCACTCAGCAGCAGTCCAGTCCTTTTTGTCTTTAGCCCAGGCGAGACGCTTCTGACGCTGTCTGTTGTTCAAGAGTGGCTTGAGACAAGGAATGTGACAGCTGAAACCCATGTCTTGCATACGTCTGTGCATAGTGGTTCTTGAAGCACTGACTCCAGCTGCAGTCCACTCTTTGTGAATCTCCCCCACATTTTTGAATGTGTTTTGTTTCACAATCCTCTCCAGGGTGCAGTTATTCCTATTGCTTGTACACTTTTTTCTACCACATCTTTTCCTTCCTTTCGCCTCTCTATTAATGTGCTTGGACACAGAGCTCTGTGAACGGCCAGCCTCTTTTGCAATGACCTTTTGTGTCTTTCCCTCCTCGTGCAAGGTGTCAATGGTCGTCTTTTGGACAGCTGTCAAGTCAGCAGTCTTCCCCATGATTGTGTAGCCTACAGAACTAGACTGAGAGATCATTTAAAGGCCTTTGCAGGTGTTTTGAGTTAATTAGCTGATCAGAGTGTGGCACCAGATGTCTTCAATATTGAACCTTTTCACAATATTCTCATTTTCTGAGATACTGAATTTGGGATTTTCCTTAGTCATCAGTTATAATCATCAAAATTAAAATATATCAGTCTGTGTGTAATGAATGAATATAATATACAAGTTTCACTTTTTGAATGGAATTAGTGAAATAAATCAACTTTTTGATGATATTCTAATTATATGACCAGCACCTGTATATAAAATCAATTACTTAAGACTTTTCACAAGCAACATTAATTTCTGTTATTTCAGAACACCTTATCAGCTTGACCAACCTCCAGACTCAAAAAAATATATATTGGAAAAATATAATATATATATCTCTACACACACATCATTGTAGAACAAGACCAACTGTGTCTATGTTCCACAGCAAGACATTCCAAGAATCAGAGAACAAAAATTTGTTCTAATAACAATTCTAAAAAAAAGCCATTCAAGCTAGCGAACCTGTTAATATACAAGGGTAGTCTGAAAAGTTTACAGCCCGTCACAGAAGGAGTGACCACAGAGAATTCTTTATCACTGCACCAAGCCACTCTTTTGCAGACATTCATTGCTGAAAATGGCACAGGTGCACTCTACAGTTTTCATGCACTCTTTGCAAATAGTCGGCACCCCCCTCCCCCAATAGGCAAAGTGATGGCATCAGTCCTCTTCACTACTGAGCGTTGAGCATTCTCATTCCACCTTCAACTTGACTATGGGGTTGCCAACTGTTTGCAAAGATCACATGCACCATATTTGGCACTGAACATCTTGCTTGGTGCATTGATAAAGTTTCAGGTCTGCTTGGTCACTTCTTCAGTGTCGGGCCGGGAACTGTTCAGACTACTTTATATAATGATTGACTATAGAGAAAATATAAAAAAAAATGTGTTGCTTTATAAAGATCATAGAAGTTTTGAGCCTGACAGAGTGGAAATCCATTAACTCTGTCCCATTGTTATATTTCTATCCAATCATTGATCAATATTTCCATATACAGAGCCGAGGGTTTCAATTACCTGAGAATATATAAACCCTGTCACCTGTCCACAAAACCACACACACAAACATGGCCAGAAAAAGCACTGATCACTAGCATCTGTTCATCATTTGACCGCCCTCTCGGCTCCTCTCAAGATCTCCTCCCATGCTCATCTCCAGGATTTCTCCAGAGCCTCTCCCATCCTCTGGAACTCTCTACCTCAACCTGTCTGGCTATCTCCCTGCAGACGATCCCTGAAAATAGATCTCTTCAGGGAAGCCTATCACACCTCCAACTTATCTTTTACCTCTTCCATCAGCTCACACCCCACAGTTACAACATTTTGTACCACCTGCCCCCCCCCCCCCCTTATTAGATTGTAAGTTCTTCAGAGCAGGGCCCTCTTAATCCTTTTGTATTCAAATTTTATAATCTACTTTTATATTGTAAAGCGCTGCATAAACAGGACTAGCACTGGCTTTATTAATAATGACAATCATCACAGCCAATCGCAGAAGAGGGATAAAATCACAAACATATGGATTTGTCATATAAAAAGGAACCTTTGGGGGCAGACATTTAAGAATTATGGACTGTGGTTATTTAAGTGTTTATCTGTGAAAACCTTTTTCCTCTTTTAGATGGAGTGGGAGGATTAGAACCCCTGTCATGATTGTATTGCTATCAGAGGCTCAATTAGAGAGATCCGTCATCACATCCTGTCCTGGTGACAACATCATCCTTCCTATCCTGTCTGGTAAAATCTACAACGGGGACACAGTAAAAACTACAAATCAAAAACAGGGGTTCTAGCCTTCCCTTACTCTACTAAAATAAAACAAAAGATACACTCTCAAGGTGTAGGCTCAAAAGCTGTCATCCCAAACAAGAGCAAGCATGCATCCTGCATGTTTTTTCCTGGTCAGTGATACATTAGGTAGTAACGTGAGCGGGCGATGATGACCCTAGAGCCTGCGGCTTTACAAATATAATTACTAATGTTTACAGATGGTGGACACTTGCGCCAGGAGATAATTAATATATATGGGAGCTGCTGCTGTGAAAGTAATTCCCAATGGTGAGACAAGTGAAGATAAATGTGAAAAACAGTGCTTGCCTGACCCAAAATTCTTATTGATGCATACTTATCAATATTCGTTATTAACCTTGTGATATAGTACAAATAAATACTTTTACAAAGTGCTTTTAGTGCTCAAAAATGGTGCTTTTGTGACAATAGTTCAAAATGTGCATATGTGCAAAAAGTCTCTCTTATAAGAAGTGCTTGGTGCTCCTTTATAAAGGGACTTTTGTATATCCGCTCCGTAAGTATGCCACACTCACCAGAAATGTTGGACCCACCTGCCTTATGGCAGAATAAGTTGGACTGGCTTGTAGGTCTCTTAGGGGGGACCTATCTCACTGCGATGTCCTCTGCTGGCTCCTTCCAATTTGTATAGCCTCCATGTGTGGGTTCCACAGATAGGAATTTCATATGGATGATCACTGAAGAGCTTTCCTCTTCATTGATCCCCCATATGAGATCGTAGTGGGATAGGTCCCCCTAAGAGACCTACAAGCCAGACCGACTTGGACCCACCTGTCTTATGGGGCACTACGATGTCATATGGGGGATCAATGAAGAGAAAAGCTCTTCAGTGATCATCCATATGAAATTCCTATCTGTGGAACCCACACATGGAGGCTATCCAAACCGGAAGGAGCCAGCAGAGGGCATCGTAGTGAGATAGGTCCCCCCTAAGAGACCTACAAGCCGGTCCGACTTACTCTACCATAAGGCAGGTGGGTCCAACATTTCTGGTGAGTGTGGCATACTTACGGAGCAGATGCACAGAAGTCACTTTGTAAAAGCACCAAGCACCTCATATAAGGAAGAGACTTTTGCGCATATGCATATTTTGCACTATTGTCACAAAAGCAGAGTTTTTGAGCACTAGAAGCACTTTGTAAAAATATTTATTTCTACTATATCACAAGGTGAATAACTAATATTGTTAAGTATGCATCAATAAGAATGTTGGGTCAGGCAAGCACTGTTTTTCACATTTATATTACTAATGTTAGTACCTTCCACTGCTTTCTCCTATTGTTGCCAGTCTCTGGGACAGATTTCTCACATCCGATTCCCCCCAGACATCTTTATACAGCCATCCCATACATATACCCCAGCATGGAGGGGCTCAGTGAAGGTGGTGGTGAAGGTGTGGATGTGTCGGATGGGATTACATAATTCATAAAAGGAGATCTGCCCTGCCTCATAATCCAGATATATCCTGACTCTCTTACTGGAGACATTGCAAGATAACTGGATCTGATTATGGTCATGAATCACTGAGTACTGATTATACCACCACCTCCTCAAACCCCAGGACTTCTTATTGTATCCAATAAGTGACTGATCTCCTCTCCTGTCTATACTGGGGTAACACATCCCGACTATCCATTTCACTGAACCCTCGACATCCACTTCCCAGTAATGTCTCCCTGAGGAGAAACTCTGACTGCTCATCACCTGAGGACACTGAAATCTCTCTGATATTTCTGGGCGATTCTGATGTGATGACTTGGAAGCAATTTTCCTGTCACCTAAAATACTTAGTTTATTACCAGCTGTTCTCACATCCAGTAATATGTCCGTAACCCTCCTCACCCCCAATGTTGGCTGTACAGCCTGGCGGAGTGAGTGTTGTATGGTGGGGGAGGGTTTGAGGCGTTTCCTGGATGGTTCAGCACTGATGTGGCCTTTGCCCTCTGTAGTAGAATGTGGATAGACCTGTGTGCCTGTACATTTACCCCAGACATGATATCAGATAAACCTGTGTGTAATGTGGTTGAGATCACCGACACATCCAGATCCCCTGCATCATGGAGGAGTTTATCGTGTCTCTCTCTGTCCTCATCATCTCCATCCTCAGTATCACACAAGTCACCTGTGTCTGATTCCTGGAGGACAGTCAGTGGATCCGTCATGTTACGCAGCTCCTCAATGTAAAAAATCTTACTGTACAGTTCGTCCTTCTTTATTTCCAGCTGTTGGATCATAGCAGACAGTGATAGAGAGACTCGCTCTACCTGCCTAGAGATCTCCCTCAGGACTCTCTTCTCCAGGACTGCCAGACATCTCCTGAGGTCTCTGAACAGGGCAGTGACTCTCTGTGTTTCATCATCTGCTTTTCCTTGTACTTTCCTCCTGCGTTCCTGCAGACTCTGGACCCTTTTCTCTGTCTCTTCTCTCTCTGTCATCAGTTTCTGCAGAACATTGTTCAGTTTTTTTCTTCTTCATCTCAGAGGCCTCATCCAGAGTCTCCACCTGGTGTCCCCGATGTTCTCCATCCAGCCTGCAGGACACACAGATACAGGTGGAGTCCTCAGTGCAGTAATACTCCAGGATCTTCTTATGGACGGAGCATTTCCTGTTCCCCAGGGAAGTGGTGGGGTCACATAAGAGATGTTCTGGTGACTTGCTGTGGACTCTCAGGTGATTGTCACACAGAGAAGCTTCACACAGCAGACAGGATTTCACAGCAGGTACAGGAGTGTGAATACAGTAAGTACAGAAGACCCCAGATTTCTCTTGATTTGGCTGAGCAGATAGGAAATTCTCCACTATGTTATGCAGTGCAGGCCGATCCTGGAACTCTTCTCTGCATTCAGGACAGGAATAACCTCCAGGCCCCTCATGTGTATCCAACACACGACCAATACAGTCCTGGCAGAAGCTGTGTCCACATTTCAGGGTTACAGGGTCTTTATAAATGTTCAGACAGACGGAATATTCCAGCTCCTTCCTCAGATCAGCAGACGCCATTCCTGACAGGAGAAAAGAGAAACGAGAGTGAGAGTATCTGACACACAGTAACCAGTGTGACCAGTTCTGTACATTCCTACACAGGGCGAGGCTGAGGCAGACTTGTAGTCAGAGGGACACATATATACTGTACATGGATTCAAAACTATCCCTATCTGGGTAGAAATAAATAGTTAATAAGCCATGGGATTGTGTCAAGAATAATTCCTCTTTTGTAATATTATTCAACATTTAAGAAAATTATTTACCCAGAAGAAATGTATTTATCTGAAGGGATACAAGTGATGTGAAGATTAGTGGGTGACACAGACATGGTTTGGGTGTTGTCAGTCCGAAGTCAGAAAATTTCCCTTCCTGTTCTGAAGAGATGTATTGTATTATGGGGATCAGAACCCACTCAATCCTTTTCCTAAACTCCATTACATGTTATGGCAGTGAGGGTGTCATTTACACAGTATGTGCTAACACAATAATAGATTAGCGTCAGGAACCTTGAATCAAACAGAGACACAAAATGCAGTAAAAATCACACCTTTCAATATAATGATAAAAACGGTACTAATAAGTAAACCTAGCCAAAACATAACCAGGGTTCGGCAGCCAAAGCGGATAGTCACAGAACAAGCCAGTAAATCAGGAAGCCAGAGATCAGGAACCAGAAGGGATGTTAGCTGGGCATGTCTTTAACAGGAACACAGCAGAGAATCTCCAGATATGTTTGACCAAGGCAAAGGCGCAGAAGAAATTAACAAGGCAGTTTAAATGACCAGAAGGGGCTGGACTGATGAGCAGGAAATGATCACCAGGTAAGCCTCTGTGGAATGATGAGTGTAGGCAATTAACTGACAGCTGAGCAACCTGAGCACAGAGAAGGGAGGGCTCAGAGTCCACCCATGACATTATCCCCTCCTCAACAACCCCTCCTCGGAGGAGTAGAGAATGGCTATGGAAAGCACAGAGGACAGGAGCATGTACGTCCGAGGATGAGACCCAAGAGAGTTCCTCCAGACCGTACCCTTTCCAATGAACCAGGTACTGTATGTGCCCACGGAACCAACGGGAGTCATCGATTGATTCTATTTCATACTTTTCATGGTTCTCAACTTGGACCGTGTGAGGACATGGTATCGAGGAGGTGAAATGCTGCACACCAAAGGTTTTAATAAGGAGACATGGAATACATTTGAAATATGCATGTTAGAAGGAAGGCCTAATGCATAAGCCACTGGTTTGATCTTATGGAGAATAAGGAAAGACCCAATGGACCGTGGTACCAGTTTTAGTAAGGGAACAGAGTCGAAGGTTATGAGATGACAGCCAGACAGGAAGGTGCAGGTAGGCAATGACGGTCAGAGGATTCTGTACCTCTCACTAGCATGTCACAAGGACTTTTGGACCTGCACTCAAGTGGAATAAAGATCATGGAGATGCTCCTCTAATGCAGGAATTCTTTGAGAAACAAATGTGTCAGGCAACATGGATGGTTGAAAACCATAATTCGCCATAAAACTGAGACGATCGGGAAGTAGTATTGATGGCACTATTGTGAGCAAATTCCGCCCAAGGTAAGAGGTCTGACCAGTTGTTATGGTGGTCAGAAATATAGCAATGTAGAAACTGCATCTGTAGCCCCATTGGACTCCGAGTGATACGCAGAGGAGAAGGAAAGCTAATTTCCCAACTGTGCACAAAAGGCTCACCAAAACCTGGAGACCCTGTCTGAGATGATAACCTTGGGTAGCCCATGTAACCGAAAGACCCCCCAAAGCAAACATGGATGCCAGTTCTTTGGATGTGGGCAATTTCTTAAGTGGAATACAACGGGACATCTTTGAGAACTGTGATAATTACCTCATGAGATTAATAAACAAAAATATAGAATAGAGATAGGGGTGCCTCATCCGTATATATGATATATACATAGGTCCTCATGATACCTTGCTTCAATTTATTCATAAATTGAATTTGAATGACCTCAATCTATTCTGCACCCACACCATTACTGATTCCTGGGTCTCTTTTTTGGACCTGTGGATCACAAAGGATACCCAGGGTAACTTAATTACCAATTTATACCGCAAGCCTACATCTGGGAACACACTCCTCCATGCCTCGAGTGCACATCCTAAACCTCTGATACACAGTATCCCCTATGCGCAGTACCTACGTCTCAGAAGGAACTGCGCTAGGGATGAAGATTTCTTCACCCAGGCGGGACTGCTGCGAGAACGTTTGTTACATAGGGGCTATACCCGCACTAATTTAAGGAAGGCCTTTAATCGGGCATTTGCCCATACAAGGACCTATCTTCTTTATACCACTCTACATCCCAGACAATCTGAAACTGTTAAACTCATTACTTCCTATTCGGCCCATCATGGCCAACTAAGAAATAGCAAATGCCAGTGTCTGGATAGAATATCTGAACATCATACCTTGAGGAAATATGTTAAACCGTCCCCAAATTGGTATTTCGACAGGCCAAATCATTAAAAGACAGTTTAACCTCTAGCCATTACCGCAGGACTGAGATGGCCCCCCATGGTCGGTGGGCACCTCTCCCTGCGGGAACTGTCCTAGATGCCCTTGGGTCCTGGATACTACCACATGTGTCCTGCCCAACAGAGAATACTTCTCTCCGGGCTTCTCGGCCAACTGCCACACCACTGGTGTGATTTATCTAATGATATGTGAATGTCAGGGATTTTATGTGGGGAAGACAATCAGGGAATTGCAGCAGCGTATTGGCGATCATGTTTATTATGCCACGAATGGCAAACTTACTACCATCGGCAGACATATTGGCCTGTATCATAGATACTGTCCATACGCTGTACAATTCCTTGTATTGGAAATAGTACCACCTGATCCAAGAAGGGGGGGCCGTGATAAGGTTTTATTGCAATGGGAGGCCTTATGGATCGAGCGGCTTAATGCCACTACTCATCCGGGCCTCAATGAGGTCAACTCATATAGGTCCTTCCTGTAATGGCGTCATATGTTCTCTGGATCAGCCCTGGAACTGATGGTTTTGGTCCAGGGCAATTGGACCATATACTGCTGTTGCTATATCTTTCCCATTTTCCTGGTTTTCCTCCCTTTTCTCCCCCATCCCATCCATTTACCTTCCCCTTGTCTCCCCTCTGATGCTCAACGTAATTTATCTGCCCACTATGCCAAGCACTGAATCCTGTTCCATGCTGCTTTTGATTTCCTCCCTGGGGTTGGCCTGGGAGCTACTTTGTGGAATTGTTATTTATTCCCTTGCGATTAGGTACATTTTCCTGTATAGTATTATAACACTAGTAGGTACAATCGGTTTACTCTTAATATCTATGAAGCATTTTATAGTTTGATTTGATATGTAATTGCTGTACAAATGAACACTTGTCCAATTTCCCTTGTTTCCACTAGATGGCGCTTGCGCTGGTCTTGTTCCAATCGGCAAAGTTGTAGCAGTCCTGAGGCAGCGATAGTATCTGCCTCGGCAGATTCCCTTTGCTTTTACTCAGAATGAGGCTTGGTCGACACGCCCTTCGGCCCCATCTGTGTGTGTACCGACGTACATGATGACCTCACACGCATGCGCGGTACGGACTGCTAGATTTTTTATTTATGTGTAATTTCATATCTTTGATGAACAACATTTTATTAACGTATAAATAAATTGTAATACATTTTTAACCGTATTCAAGTAAATGTTTTTCAATAACATAGTGGTGCCGTAATAGTCTGGTCCCCTGGTGACCGGGGAACATTCCGTTATTTGGCTGTGTCATGTGGGTATTAAATTACCCACAACCCTCTGTGTATATATCTTTGACAACTGGTTAACCACCATAAGAATAACTGTGTTGCCCTGGGAGTTGGGTAACTCCACAGACAGGTGGGTCCAAGGCATCTCTCCATTGGGTATGGGTTGTAGGAGGCCCACTGGAAGATGTCATGGTGTCTATTTCTGAGCCCACATGGAACAAGCGGCTATGAGGGTGGTTACATCAGCGTGGAGACTAGGCCACCAGAATTGTTGGGAAAAAGCCCAAATGAATTGATTCTTCCCTGGGTGGCCAGCCAGCATGGGGAAATGGTAAGTCTGGAGCAAAACAGTGTGGAGATTCTTAGGGACAAAGCAGTGGTCAAAAGGTTTCTTGGGTGGAGAATGGATCTGAGCGGCTAGAATTCTGCCACCCAAAGGTTAAGTGAGACTGGTACAAACCATAGCCAGAATACGATAAGGAGGTATCACAGGAACAGGAACCAAATCCATCTTGGAAGCGGAGGAAAACTGTTGTGCAATGCATTGTTGTGTAATATTTCATATACATACACACCGTTTTTATAATATGTACATTGGTGTATACTTTATGGCCTAAGGCAGCTGGCCAGTGTAGTATGCTCTATGCTTGTGCATATATTATATACATATATTGGGTATGTATTGGGACAGGCAGTTGACAAATCTACATTCTACATCAAAAGAATGTTAATGGTTGTGCAAAGCCACATTGGTATTCGGGGCTGGTTATCTAATTAGGCATTTCAAAGGGGGGGTTTTGATTAAAGAATAGACTGACCAAACCAGCTGTTCTCTACATATAAAAGGGACAGATAATGGCTCCATGATACAGCTGTTGATGGCTTAGGGTCATTATCTGTTGTTCTTTCTAGGTAAGAGGTGGGTTCTTTGGAAAACTGGTGACGAAACAGGGATTCTTAGAGGTG
>BLSH010462428.1:848296-858640 GCA_018402905.1 Glandirana rugosa | reverse complement strand
GTATAAATGTCACTGCCAGGGAAGGGGTTAACAGTGTTCCCTTCACTGCACTCTGTGTGGGGGCTGGGCTGGCAGGAGCATGACAGATCTAACTGATCCCGATTATAGGGATCAGTAGATCACTGTCATATCCCCTGACAGAATGGGAAACCGCCGTGTTTACATTGGTGGTTCCCCGTTCTGCCTCTGTATCAGGCGATGACGGGTCGCCGGCGGACATAGAGGACCCACGGCCACACTAACTCAGCGTGTGATGGGCACAAGAGCATGCCGCCGGTGGCGCGTGCCCGCCCACAACTGTGATTTGCGCAGCTCTGCAACAGTGCAGCAGTAATTGTACCTGACGCGGTCGGGAAGCGGTTAAGCAGGTAATGTGTACACAGTGTCTGTTGTAATGGGTTTCTGCCCGCTCACCCCACAGGACCAATGGATCTAGGAGATGAGTCCACTGCTGTGGATGTAGATGATGATGATGTTCACTCCAGCCCTCAGGCTCCTAAGACCAGATTCCTCCGCCCCTCTCCCGGATCGATCATCCAAACTGACTGCAGGAATCAGGAACAGGCTCCGCTAACACAGGGCAGGGTCTTTTCCGATTTGCCGCGGTTCAGCCACCATTCCACACAGGGTCTCGCTTGATCGATCACTGCCGTCCAGAGAGAGTGCGCTAGGCCCAGGCCCCTGCTTAAATAATATCTCCCAAGAGCCTTTCACTGCTGCACAGGTAGATGGGAAATGTTGTTCTCCTGCAGCACAGTTGGAGGCAAATCCTCAAAAGCAAACTACAACCCCCAGAGTGCACTTCACTGGCTATTGTTTTATAGTACACAGGCACTAGAGGGAATCAGCTGCACTACACCTGCAAGCAGAAGTGTCACTATTGCCAGGAGTATGAAACCTGGCTCCAGGCCAGAGGCGTAGATAAGGAAGGGGGGGGGGGGGTTGGGGTGTTCAAACCCCCACCCCAGAGCATCCTGCTAAAAATTAAAAGTGTCTCTGCCCTGTTGTCTCTCATGGCGCCAGCACCACAACAACAAACAGTGGAGCACAGCAGTCAGTATTGTGGGCAAAGTGGATGCAGCAGGTCGGGTGTAACGCACACTTTCACAGGCACTTACATCACGCTGTTACGACCAGACTGTGCTGGGTTCCTGGCGGACAGATCATAGACACGGTGGGAGCGGGTGGCATCTGTAGTTCTGCCCACTGTGCCCGACTGTCTCTATACTCTGTACTTCCCACTTTGGACTTCGGAGGAGAATGGAGCAGAGGACATACAAGGTAGCAGAGAACATGCGGAGCCTCCCTCTTTCCTGTTCGGCTTGCTTGCTGCCTGAGAGACGGTCATCACAGACCACTTACCACCACTGCAGTGCTGCCATTGTGGTAAGTGAGTCTGTGGCAAAATTATTTACTAATCACTGGATTTGTGGGTTACCATTTTCCACTGCTTGGTTGGTACTGACAGTCCAGCCTGGCTCTCTCAGCTATGTTGTGGTGCTGACTGCAGAGCCAAAGGGCTGAGGGGTTGGCAGGCACAACAACGTTGCTACCAGAGCCAGGCTGGGCTGTTTGCTGCCCTCAGTGCCCTGGCAACTACATAGATGTTGTATTATAAAAGAACCTGTGAGGACAAACATTTAGGAATGATCACTGTGGATATTAAAGTGTGTGTCCAGACAAAACCATTATTTCTAGGTTTTGAATGGAGTGGGGGAGGTTTGAAATCCCTGAAGTGTTTTTACCACTAAGGGCCCCAATAGAGAGATTTCCCTTTACTTCCTGTCCTGTTGACAACATTTTAGCAGACAGGATATGAAGTAAAAACTGTAATGGGGACAGACAAATGGTAAGGCTGTCCCATGGGCCAGCCTGTATTTGTAGGAGGAGTCCGCGTCGCATATAACCCAGCCTCCTCCTACCAGATCCCACGGCATTTCTGGGGAAAGTTCTGCCCCCATTTCATCATTTCCGGTCTCGGGAGCCGTCTGATTGTTGTCCTCAGGGACACGCCGCTCGGTGGCCACTGCATTGCTGGGACTGCTGCATGGGCCGGGTAAGAGGGGGCCGGGGGTACTCCCCCGCCCCCCCCCAAAAAAAGCACGGGATCATAATGCAAGGTACACGGTCGCAAGTTAAGTGGCAGGACAAGGTGCAGCATCCAGCAGCTGTCCGCATCCCACGGTGGACCAGGTAGTCAAGGAGCTGGAAGGCTAGCCCCCGCTGTACGACACACAGGGGAGGGGGGGGGGGATGTCCTGCACCAGGGGATTTTGTTATGGGTATTATGTGCATTGGAGGTCTGTCTTTTCATGTAATAATTAATGTATGTCACTCTCCTTCCGCCCACACGGGACAACGGAGGAAGGAGCAAGTTCTTACTTCAAAAAAAAAAAAAAACATCCAAAACATGTCATTTAAATTTAACTGCTTAGGGAAAGCTTTCTTGGTTCTTACTTGATACTAGAACACCTCTCCTTCCGCCCTCACGGGCCACTGAGGAAGGAGTAGGTTGTTACTTAAAAAAAAAAAAAAATAATATCATCCAAAACATGTAATTTAAATGTACAGTTAGGGAAAGGTTTCTTGGTTCTTACCTGTTGAAACACCTCTCCTTCCGCCCACACGGGGCCACGGAGGAAGGAGCAGGATGGCGCACCATATATATTTTGCTGACATGTCATTTCTCGGCTGTTTGATAATTTTCTTGCTCGCACACAGCTTTCCTTCCGCCCACTCGGGGCCACTGAGGAAGGAGCTGCTTCTTAAAGGAAAAAAACAAAAACAAAAAAATTTTCATTTCGTTTAACAGGCATGGTAGTAGGTTGCTCATCCAGGATCAAAACAGCTCTCCTTCCGCCCACATGGGGCAACAGAGGAAGGAGCAGCATGTCGCACGTTGTCATGCACTCATTTTTATTTTAACAAGTCTGGTAGCAGGTTCTCGCTCTCAGCTGGACCAATTGACAGCTCTCCTTCCGCCCACACGGGGCCACGGAGGAAGGAGCAGCAGGTTGTACGAAATTTAAGTACTTGTCATTTCATTAGCTGTTCTGGTAGTAGGTTTCTTGCTTTTAGTCTGTATTATGTCAGCTCTCCTTCCACCCACACAGGGCCACGGAGGAAGGAGCAGCTTGTCATACGAATTTATGTACATGTCATTTCATTAACTGTTCTGGTAATAGATCATTGTTTTCAATCAGTATCAAGACGGCTCTCCTTCCGCCCACACGGGGCCACGGAGGAAGAAGCAGCTTGTCATACGAATTTATGTACATGTCATTTCATCAACTGTTCTGGTATTAGATCATTGTTTTCAATCGGTATCAAGACGGCTCTCCTTCCACCCACACGGGGCCACGGAGGAAGAAGCTGCATGTCATACAGACTATCGCACTCGTCACGTCATTAGCAGATATGGTTGTAGGTTTCTTATCTCAATCTGTATCAAGGCAGCTCTCCTTCCGCCCTCACGGGGCCTCGGAGGAAGGAGCAGCATGTCATTCGGAATTAAGCACTTGTCATTTCATCAGCTGAGCTGGTAGTAGGTCTCTTGCTCTCGTCTGTATCAAGATGGCTCTCCATCTGCCCACGCAGGGCCTCGGAGGTAGGCATCAACGGGCCACATGTTATAGAGGAACTATGTCATGTCACCAGCAGATCTGGGTTAGGGTATTTTCTTGCTCTCAGTTGCTTCAAAGTCAGCTATCCTCCCGCTCTTTCGGGGCCACGGAGGACGGGGTAGCGGGTCACATGTTGTAGAGTCATGTTTCCCAAATTTTTCAGATACATTCATCCCTTGCACTCCCATACTGGGGGGGGGGGGGAACTTTCTCTTCACTTACGTCGGGACCTCTCTCTTTCCGCTCATACGGGGCCACGCAAGAAGAAGCATTTTTTTAAAAAAATATATATATTTTTTATGTGTGTGTGTGTATATAACTAATGAATATATCTGTCCCTCGGGGGGCTCCAGTCAAGTTCCAGCTTATTTTGTTCCTTTACCTAGTTGCCAAGCTCAAGTGTTCAACCCCAACCCGGAGAATCCATCGACAGTCTGGTGAGTGTTCGTGAGGGCAAGCAGGCCGGTTGGACCAGATAAGCGCTGGTCCCAGGGGTGGGTAGCTCATGTGATATACCTTTTCTTAGTTCTTAGGGAGAAGGGAGCCTTTGGATTCCATCTGGGACAGCGCAGTAGGTAAGTCCGGTCATCTGTCACCTAGGGTAAGGGAAGGCTGGAGTTTTCACAAATCACGTCATCTCGGCCGTCACCTCCTGGACTCATACACTGGGGCAAGGGCCGTCACCTGGCTGCATCAGGGCAAACCCGCACATCAGGGTCACACGTCTCACCTTTTGCATGGCCAGGAATCAGTTCAATTTCAGCGTGCAGCTCAGTGCGAGCACCAGTTCTTGCCAGGGTGCCATTAGGCGGCGCTTCCTGACCTATCTTCGGCACACGCTCACTAGATGACACTAGGTCGGGTGTCCCACATGTTTTTTTCTAATTATGTCAGCATACTCACACAGTTTTCTTGATCATGTAGGTCATGTCTCAAACGGAAGACATAAGGGAGTTCCTATCTAACCCCCTTCGCCAGCCAGGAGCTCGGAACATGGAGGCTCCCCTTCACTGAGATCGTGGACCATCCCCAAACTTATGGCAGATCTTCAACTCAGGGGCATCTCATATCCAGCATCAGCACGGAAGGCCAAATTATTCAGATTTCTGTTCCCTCGGACTTCTGGTTCTAATGCAGAACAAGTGACTCTTCGTTCAGTCGCGTCTTCTCTGTCCCAAATTCATGCTACATTAGCTTCCCTGGTCACATCGGGACAGGATCTAAGGGCCAGGGTAGAGGCGTTGGAAGCTTGACCGCATGCACCACAGGAGTTAGCAGCCACACATGGGCTTCCCGTGGGGCCTGGAGCTCCGGCCATGCCTGGTATTGTTCCCGCGGTGGCAGGTACTAGTTCAACTACTCCCTCTCTCATTCCGGCCCATTTTTTCCCGGCTAACATCAGGAAGGATATTCTAGAAGGGAAAGATGTTAATTTAGCATCCCTTTTGATCGCAGCTCACGATGTGGCCGACAACCGCTCCTATGCTTGCGGGGATGTATCGGTCATGGTAAAAACCAGGGATCACAGGCTCAGTCGCAAATTGTCCATTCCGGAGTTTGTTTTAGCCTTTAGCATGTACAGAGACGTTATCTGTTCAGTTCAGCCGGGGCAAAGGGAAGAAGCTGGATCTATATTTCCTGGACCTCCCCTTGTCCGCCTACTACGGGTCAGCTCCACCCTCCCTGACCCCTCCAGGACCACCTCTTTTCTAGCCCGTAAAGGGCGGCTGTCTGCCCCAGATCACTGTTCTTTTTTCATCCTCGATCCAGACACCTTTGTTAAGCTTCTTTCGTGTGTATCTACAGTACCTGCGGCCAGGGCGGGCGTCACGCTGATCTCTCAAGTCCCTCGGCGGCCTAGTGTTAGAGCGGGGAAGCCGCCGGGAGGAGAGTGACGTCACGCTCGAGCGATTCGGGCCGTTGCTAGGCAACGGTCGGGACACTCACTCTGGATTGGCGGCGGCGGTCCTCTACTTCGGGCCGTCCCTCTGGTGGAGCGCTCTCTGTACAGCTACTGCTTGGCTCCAAGAGGGAAGCTGCCCTGCCAGGTAAGCCAGGGCCGATCTCCCTTGCTGATGTCTGGCAGATATGAGTCTTATGCTCCCTTGTCTCTGCTTTCCAGGTCTCGGTTCCAGACTTATTGCTGACTGCCTACAATCCCAACTAGATCCCATGGAGAGGTAGAGAAGAGGAGGTTATCTATCAGGGAAGAGGGAGACTTTTTTTCTCTTTCTTCTTTTGATTTAATTTTTTTTTTGTGCCTTTTTTCTCTCTCTTTTAAATGTGCAGAGAAAGGTCCCCAAGGCGGGATAAATGCCCACGAAAAGGGAAAAAGGCTGCGTCCAGAAGGAAGGAGAAGAAGAGCTCCCACACCGGTCGGCGGCGAGAGTGCCCTAGGTCTCCGTCTCCGCGGCCGCACTGCAGTCGGGTCGCTAAGGAACAGAGACGTCATAGACCCTCGGAGAAATCTAGCTCACATTGCAGAGAGAGGGAGCTATGGTCCTCATCACCTTCCAGAGATACTTCTCCAGCCTCAGATCGGGATAATGCTTGTTGGGCCTGTTCAGCTCAAGCCTTGCCAGGCAAACTGGTCTGTGCCTCATGTTTTAAAGAGGCTGCTCGGAATGACGCATCGGATGCTCGCCGAGTGAAATCATATATAAAGGACGCGGTGAAGAGAGGTCTAGAAGGCGTCACCAAGCGGTCTTCTCGCCCTCCTGTGTCGTCTTCATCAGTGCAGTGGGGTTCGGATCGGCAGGGGTCTTCTGAATCCCGAACCTCGCACGTTTGATTTTGCGTTAGTTCCTCCCTTGGTGGAGGCGGTGAAGGAGGCCATGAAATGGCAGGAGGATGCTTCTCCACCAAAGAAGCAACGCAAATACTATCCAGAATTGAAGTCGTCGCTACCTTCCTTCCCGTTTATTGAAGAAATTCGAGAAGTCATGAAGGACGAATGGGCTAGACCCGAGAAGAGGTGGAATGTCCATAATAGGGTTTTGAAACCTTTCTCCTTTAGTTCAAGGGACACGGAGTGTTGGGACACTGCACCTAGGGTGGATGCGTTCCTGCAGAGGCTGGCCCGCCACATCATGCTCCCCCTGGAGGATTCAGTCTCTTTCAGGGACCCCATGGATCGGAGGGTGGATACGGACCTGAAGAGATTATACACTGTGGCTGGTGCAGCCTGCAGGCCAGCAGTGGCACTCACTTTGGTGGCAGCAGCCCTCATGTCCTGGGTGGCCCAGTTGATGGAGGAATGTTCAGGAGAAGATCGAGAAAGTGCTCCGTGGCAATTCCTGAAGACTGCAGTAGAGTTTGTAGCAGAAGCAGTAGACCAGGCTAGAATGGCAGCTAAAATGATGGCTCACTCTGTTTCGGCCCGCAGAGCCTTGTGGTTCAAACATTGGGCAGCGGACAACTCGTCAAAACACAGTATGTGTGCTGTTCCTTTTGAGGGTAAACTGCTCTTCGGAGGTCCTTTGGAGGTTGCAATTTTAAGGGTCTCAGGCGGAAAATCCAGGCCGATTCCCAAGGAAAGGAAGAAGCAGCGCCAGCCCTTTCGTCCTTTCAGAAAGTCGAGGGACTCCTACAGGGAGGCAACGGCATACAGGCCAGGGAGGCCGTTCTTCAGACAATGGAAGGGGACCGGAACAAGTTTTCGTAAGCCAGCAAAAAACAGGGCCAACGACGCTCCGAAGGCCACTGGTAAGGCCTTCTGAAGGTGTCTCCGCTCAATCCCCTCAAGTTGGAGCAAGACTAAATCGATTTGCGGGTGTTTGGGCGGAAGATATTCAGAACGCCTGGATTTTAAACATCATCCGGTCGGGCTATCGGCTCGATTTCAAAGCAAGACCTCCCCGGGCTTTCTTTGTGGAGACACGGCTGCCTTCAGATGTAGAGAAGAGGAGGTGTTTGCAGGGACCGACAATGTCTTAGCGGATCGGTTGAGCCGACAGTTTTTGGATCACAACGAGTGGGGGCTCAATCCCAAATACCTAACCAAGATCTTCAGGATATGGGGTACACCATCGATAGACCTAATGGCAACGGAGAAGAATTGTCAGCTTCCTCGCTTCTTCACTCGGACATGGAATCCTCAGGCTTTCGGTCAGGATGCTCTGTCCAGATCTTGGGTTTTCCCTTTGGTGTACGTGTTCCCTCCGCTTCCCTTGATTCTCAAGGTACTGTTGAAGATACAGCGGGACAAGGTCGCAGCAATAGCAATTCTACCGTACTGGCCCAGGAGGCTGTGGTTCTCTCTGGCCTGGAGAATGAGGGTTTGCCACCCAATTCCGTTACCAACTTCTCCAGATCTTCTGATCCAGTGTGGGGTATGTCACCCAAACCCCGAGAGATTGAAGCTGATGGCGTGGAATTTGAGAGGAAATCTTTAGGGAACTTACATCTCAACGTTCTTGTAGTGAACACTCTGCTAGAGGCCCGGAAGAAGGCTACAAATTCCACATATTACAGGATCTGGAAGGCCTTCTGTAGCAATGCTGCAATGATGGGTTGGAATTTGAACTCTCCATCTGTTGCAAACATTTTGGACTTTCTACAGGAAGGCCTGGATAAGGGTCTAGCATACAATACCCTGAAGGTCCAAATCTCGGCCTTGTCGGCAATGCTGAACAGAAGATGGGCTCTACATCCACTTGTGGTCCGTTTTTTCAAGGCGGCCATGAAGATTAGGCCTCCGCGAAAGTCTTTTTTTCCGAAGTGGGACTTGACGTTAGTCTTAAGGACACTGTTGGCACCCCCTTTTGCCCCTGCCTCGGCCTGCTCCTTGTTCCACCTCACGTTGAGAACTGTCTTTTTAATGGCCATTGCTTCGGCTAGACGAGTTTCGGAGCTATGCGCTTTTTCTTCAAAGGAGCCTTACTGCATGGTCCTGCAAGACAAGGTTATACTCAAACCAGTACCAAGTTTCCTGCCGAAGGTCAACACTTCGTTTCACTTGAACTGGGAAACAATTCTTCAGGCCTTTCCAACAGAATCAAAGGATGATGAGTGGAGCTCGTTGGACTTAGTATCAGTCATTTCGGTTTATCTGAGTCGCACAGAGGAATTCCGACAGCAGGACCAGTTGCTGGTTTTCCCGGCAGGCCCCAAAAAGGGGATGGCGGCATCCCCAAGAGTGGTTTTGTCTTGGATTGTGCGGACTATACAGATCGCATACAAGTCTTTGGGCCTTTCTCCTCCATCAGAAGTTACGGCACACTCAACGAGGGGTATGGCAGCCTCGTGGGCAGCGTATGCCAAGGTCTCGTCGGAGCCAGTCTGCAGAGCAGCAAGCTGGAGTACGCCTAACACGTTCATAAGGCATTACAGGCTGAATGTGGCCTTCCCGGCCGAAGAGTCGCTGAGTTATAAGATTATTTTGGCGGCTGTGGCCCATTAAATGAGTTGTAGCAGCATAATGCGCAAGCTGTGATTTTTTTTTTTTTTGGGTTATTTCTCTCATTTGTTTGCCCCCCCTGGCATGATGTGGCTTGGTACATCCCGTAGTAGGCTGACATGGGGAGGTCCAGGAATAAGGAAAAGTGTTGCCATACTTACTGTAATTTTCCTTTCCTGGATCCTCCCCATGCCACCCGATTGTCTGTCGCGAGGCGGGTACAGTCGAACACTGATCTGGGGCAGACAGCCGCCCTTTATGGGCTAGAAAAGAGGTGGTCCTGGAGGGGTCAGGGAGGGCGGAGCTGACCCATAGTAGGCTGACATGGGGAGGATCCAGGAAAGGAAAATTCCGGTAAGTATGGCAGCAATTTTCCTTATTATATGCTGTAGTGAATCTAGGCCACAAGTACGGTGGTACTAGTTTCTACGACTACCACCGTTCCTTTTCACCTAAAGCAGCGGCCATATTCCTTCAACATCAGGTGACCGTATTTGGGGGGAATATCGACACTGAGCTTTTTTGCCGGCATTTTGCTGGTCTCAGAGCCCCGGTATGTGCAAATTGCCAGTCATCCTCACATACAACTTTTTGGTGCCCCAACACAGAGCTCGCTGTCCTTCCCGGGATTCCCAGGCCGGGCCCTAGCAGCACCACGGACGCCAACAGCTTATCCCAAGTGGACAAGCTGGGCCTGCCTATCCATCACCTAGGCAAGGCCCAGATCTGTAATAACTTCAATCTGGGCTCCTGCAACTACAATCAGTGTAGGTTACTACACATCTGCTTCAATTGTTTCAGGGCCCATCCCAAGTTGGCGTGCTCCTTGAAACATGCTAACAGGCCCTGACTAAGCCGGGTAAATGTTCCCTTGCTTGCGGCCTGGTTGGCAGAACATCCATGTCCTACAATCAGGCATTTTCTGGTTTCGGGTTTTTCTTTAGGTTTTCATACCGGGTTTGTTGCCCTCCCACAGGCGGTTTTTGAATGCCCCAACCTACTGTCCGCAATTGGCAACAGGGAGGCCGTGGATGCCTTATTACAAACAGAAATAGACAAGGGGTTCGTGATAGGCCCATTTTCCGAACCACCGTTCGACAGCTGGAGGGTCAATCCAATTGGGGTAGCAATAGGCAAATTTAACAATAAACTTCTCCCCGACTGTTTAATATCTGGTTTGATTCAAATAACAATTTAAACGGATAACGATGGGGTTAACCTAACTGGGAGGTCGACAGCTTGCCACCAAGCCTTTTACCCGGATAGTGCTTGGGGAACAGATAAAGACAAACATTATTCCGTAGGTGCCGGAGGGACAACGGT
>BLSH010462428.1:792414-804016 GCA_018402905.1 Glandirana rugosa | reverse complement strand
GGGGGGAAGTAGGGGGGGGGGGGGGAAGTAGGGGGGGGGAGGGAAGTAGGGGGGGGAGGGAGCAGCAGAGGGCAATTAGGATCATACAGGGGGGTAATGAGCCCATCCCCAAGCTGAGAACTAAACTCATCACTATCTGCTAAGAGCCTGCAGTGTGCATGGGGAGGACAATGCTTTGTATTTACTTCTTGAAAAGGCCGATGACAAAAAAAAACGTAATTAATTTCTGGTTTCTAGTTTTAAGAATTACTCATATTGACCAGAATGTATGGGAAATCTTATACTGAAGGCATTGCTGCATTTTTATTCCGAAACACAAGAGGGGGCAGAGACAAATCTTCTATACCTCAATATCCAACCCATACAAGGTGGAATGCTTCTCGAGGCTGGACCCTCAACCAATTTGAGTATGCAAGGCCCATAGAGGTCTTTATACCCCCACCATCATCATCATCACCACCACATCCACAAGGCCCATAGAGTTCTACACACATTGACTTTTGTGTCAGTGGCTCCCTATACGAAGCACTGAACTTTCTGGGTCTTCTCTTATTTCTAGAAGCTCAGAGGAGACAACCAAGTCCTATTTATGAATGATTTCTCTGGATTGAGTTCTGTCTTTGATAAAGAGATCTCCCTGTACTGATATACAAATTGGTTCTCTCTCTATACTGAGATAAAAGTCATCTCTGTCCTTCTCTATCTCTGTGCTGATATAGGAATCAAATGTTTCCCTAAAGCAGCTTCAATGTCCTCCTCCCCCACACAGCACACCTCCCTCTCCCAACACACAAATGGCTGCCAGCTTCTCCTCTCCACCCAGATATAGCCACCATTCACCCCGCCCACTCATCACATGACCAATACCAACCAATGAATGTTAAGGTGACCCAAGCCCCACCCCTTCCCACTCACTATCACATGACATAACATGACCTCTCTCATTACCTATTCATGCAGAGCTATAACCCCTCCCTTTTATGTCATTCTCTCACTTGGATGATTTGTAAAATCTTGATCTAAAGCCTCGTACACACGGTTCGACAATCGCACGTACGACCGCGTCAAATCATATGTTGGCTGTTGTATGTAGCATACTGACTGCACTACACGATCGTACGTCCGGGGAAAGAACGTTCAGGTGCATGTAATTAGCATCCGGCCATTCCTGACTTCTGAGCATGCGTGTTTTGCACAATATAACTTGTTGCACCAACTGCTCTGTACACACGATACAACGGTCGTATGACCGCTTGTTGGTACGACCAAGTTTTCTAGTCTGCTCATACAACTCCCTTGTATGACCGTCGTATGTTCGACGGTTCAAATCACGCATACGTTCGATATCGCATACAACAGTCGTGAGTACGACCTGTTGTATGCGATCGTCGAACCGTGTGTACGGGGCTTAAGATAGTGAGTGGTTCTCAACCTCAGTCCTCAAGTGCCCCCAACAGGCCATGTTTTGGGAATTTCTCTTAGATAAAACAGCTGCCCAAAATACCAAGCCATTGACTCTGAACCACTTCGCATCCGAGCCATTTCTGGCACTCCTCTCCTTCATGTACAAATCATCATTTTTTTGCTAGAAAATTACTCAGAACCCCCAAACATTATATATGGTTTTTTAGCAAAGATTCTAGGGAATAAAATGGAGGTTGTTGCAACTTTTTATGTCATGCGCTATTTGCGCAGCAATTTTTCGAACGCGTTTTTTTTGGAAAAAAAACAGTTTCATGAATTAAAAAAAAACAAAACAGTAAAGTTAGCCCAATTTTTTTACATAATGTGAAAGATGATGTTATGCCGAGTAAATAGATACCCAACATGTCACATTTTAAAATTGCGCAAACTCGTGGAATGGCGCCGAACTTTAGTACTTAAAAATCTCCATAGGCGATGTTTAAAAATTTTTACAGGTTAGGTGTTTTGAGTTACAGAGGAGATCTTGGGCTAGAATTATTGCTCTCACTCTAACGCACGCGGCGATACCTCACATGTGTGGTTTGGACGCCGTTTACATATGTGGGCGCGACTTGCGTATGCGTTCGCTTTTGTGCGCGAGCTCGCGGGGACGGGATGCTTTCAT
The DNA here is from genome assembly GCA_018402905.1 of Glandirana rugosa. Classification (NCBI taxonomy): domain Eukaryota; kingdom Metazoa; phylum Chordata; class Amphibia; order Anura; family Ranidae; genus Glandirana; species Glandirana rugosa. Next base: position 801,927 of record BLSH010462428.1, on the reverse strand, counting down.
TTTTTTTTTTTTTTTTATTTCTTATTTTACTTTTATTTTTTTTATTTTGACACTTTCACTTTATTTTTATTTTTTTGATCACTTTTATTCCTATTACAAGGAATGTAAACATCCCTTGTAATAGGAAAAGTGTGTGACAGGTCCTCTTTATGGAGAGATGCAGGGTCTATAAGACCCTACATCTATCCTACAGGCTGGAAAGGCTGAGATCAGAAAAAAAAACAGACAATCTCAGCCTTTCCTTCCCCTTTAACGGCTGTTGTTTACTTCGGAGACCCGGAAGTGACGTCACAACGTGCGCCCGGGCCTCCGAGAGCCATAGAGATGACCGAGGGACATCTGTCCCTCGGAAATCTCTGGCACTAGCATCCGGCGGCAGGCGATTCTTTCTCCCGGTCACCGATCGCTCAGGTGAGTCGGGAGAAGCACCGGAGGACGGCGGGAGGGGGGGACGCCGCCTGTAAGAACGATCAAGCGGCTGACCTGCCACTATGATCATTCTTACGGTGATGGGAATTGCCTGCTCTAAAAAATGATACCTCAATGATGCCTGCAGGTGCCGGCATCACTGAGATATCACCACTGAAATCCCAGGACGTCAATAGACGTCCTGCGGGCGGGAAGTGGTTAAACCACCAGTGCAATATAAAGGGAAACCTGCAAACATGGCCTGTTGGGGGTACTTGAGGACAGGGTTAAGAACCACTGATCTAAGATAACTGACCTCCATATACACAGCCCAGCCATTCAGAGTCCTGTGAATGAATAGACTACAAGTGTGGACATCCAGATAACGGTTTGTAGTTCTCAATGAAATATCAGGGGGCACCGGTGAGCATCCTTGTAGTTCATTGATTCTTCTGGTCATTAAGGCTCCTTTCACACCAGAGTCACCCAAGTGTTAGCAGTAAAACGCTGCTGATTAGCGGCGTTTTACTGATCGCTATTCGGGCGGCGGTGCGCTTTTAAGCCCCCTACAAAGGGTTAAACAGGGGTTAAAAGTGCCGGTTTGCAGTGCTCCCGAAGCGGTGTTCAGGCGCTTCGGGAGCGCTGCCCCATTGTTTTCAATGGGCAAGGGTTGTATAGGAGCAGTGAATACACCGCTGTAAGGATGCAGCTCGCAGGACTTTTTTTTACTGCCCCGCAAGCGCACCGCCCCAGTGTGGAAGCACTCTGGTTTTCACCCTGGGGTGTATTGGGGGGCATTTTTCAGGCACTTGTTAGGCACTATTTTTTGCGCAAAAGCGCCTGAAAAATGCCTTGCTGTGAAAGGGGCATTAGTAACTGCCGGCCTGTATTGGAGGTACGGGGAGACATCTACACTGAGTCTACAGGAGCCTGACATTGTACCAGAGATCTGCTGATCACAGTGCAACGCTGTACAGGCTTCTAAGAAAAGATAGTAAATAAACTTTTTTTTTTTTCCTTAAAATTGAACGTATGCTTAAGGTCCCCTTCACACTTGTGTGACCTGAAGCAATGCCTGTGTAATCTTGAGGTCCATGGGCCTCAAGTCATGCATGGACTACATTGAAGTCACACAGATATGAATGGTCCTCATTGAAAATCATGGGCTATGACTTGTCATGTGACTTTGCAGTCCCAAGTCACACAAGCGTGAAAGGGGCTTTAATCATTATGCGATTTCCCTGCAGGCATCTTAGAAGGCTTTTCTGTTATTCCATTACTTCTGTGCAAAACTTTGTGTGCCCATCCAGAAACCAAATTCGTGTTCTTCTGGCGAGCAAAACTTCCTGCTGATGTCTTTTTATTTTCAACCAATTCATGAAAATTGTGTACAACTTTCCACCATTAATCCCAGTATGATTGGGGTAATAGGTTGTAGGTTGGGACAATACATGAAGACGGTAAATCTAAAAGTTTAGAGTAAAGCCTCGTACACGCGGTTCGACGGTCGTACGACCGAAAGGACCAAATTGTATGTTGGCTGTTGTATCTAGCATACTGACATGCACTACACGATCGTACGACCAAGATGAACGTATAAAGAGAAAGTTCAGGTGCATGTAATTAGTGTCCGGCCGTTCCTGAGTTCTGAGCATGCGTGTTTTGCACAATACAACTTTGTTGTACCAACTGCTCTGTACACACGATACAACGGTCGTACGACCACTTGTTGGTACCACCAAGTTTTCTAGTCTGCTCATACAACTCCCATTGTACGTCGGCTGTTCTAATTGCGCGTACTGACGATCATTTTCATATACAACGTTCGTACGACCTGTTGTATACGATCGTCACACCGTGTGTACGAGGCTTAAGTCGGATGGTTGGTCTCCTGGATTATCCTTGGTGTTCTATTCTGTGATCCTGTGTGGGGGAAGGGTCTTAGGTCACACCTGGGTGTTACGGGTGGGGTGATCCAAATTCATTAAGCAGATTGACCTTCCTCAGGTGTGGCTGCCCCTCTGGTGACTCCTCTGCATCTCAGAGAAATAAAACATGGAGAGGATTTTGCAGCAATTTAGTGAAAGGGACAGAAGAGTTTTCAGAATTATTTTTGCGAATCCCTTCCAGGTCAGACCCGGTGTATGGGGGGTGTGAGATGCCGGCCAGTGACCCCGCAGATTCCCCTTCTCTGCAGACACAGGGGATTTATTAAATTGGTGGCTCTGCACAGAAACCAATCAGCTTCCAGGAATTGTTTGTCAAAATTTAATTGAAGAAGCTGATTGGTTCCCATGCACAGCTGCTTTAGATTTTGTACTCTTCAGTTTCAGTAAATCAACACAGAGCGTATATATATAATTATTATACACAAACAGTATACACGCATGGAAAATCAGTTTTTTTCCATATATACAGTTTCTGATAACCCAAACACCATGATAATATTCCTTGGTTTAGTGGAAGAAAATCTCATTGGTCTGCTCCTTGGATGTATCTCCCTTCCCCATAGTGACTGGGCGCCCGGCGTGTTCTATGACAATACTGACCACACATGGAAGGGTGGGTGGCTGTCTAATAAGAGGAGCTGATTCTCTTCTGCCTGGCAATGTGGCACCGGTCACTCCGGATCCAATACATTTAAAGGATAAGTTCACCTTTTATAAAAAAAAAAAAAAAAATCAAAGCACATCTTTTTAAAGGTAAACAAATGTGCATTCATTTTTTTTTTTTTTTTGTTAGGAGTCTTTTAACCACATGACCACTGGGCACTTAAACCCCCTTCCTAACCAGACCAATTTTCAGCTTTCAGTACTCTCACATTTTGAATGACAATTACTCAGTCATACTACACTGTACCCATATGAAATTTTCATCCTTTTTTTCCCACAAACAGAGCTTTCTTTTGGTGGTATTTAATTACCATTGGGGTGTTTATTTTTTGAGCAATAAATGGAAAAATACAGAAAATTTTGTAAAAAAATTCATTTGTCTTTATTTCTGTTATAACATTTTGCAAATTAGCAACTTTTCTTCATAAATTTTGGCCAAAATTTATACTGCTACCTATCTTTGGTAAAAATAACCCAAATTAGTGGATATTATTTGGTCTTTGTGAAAGTTATAGAGTCTACAAGCTATGGTGCCAATCACTGAATATTTATCACACCTGATGCACTGACGGCCTATCTCATTTCTTGAGGCTCTAACAAGACAGAAAAGTACAAATACCCTCCGAATGACCCCTTTTTGGAAAGTAGACAGTCCAACGTATTTAGTAAGAGGCGTAGTGAATTTTTTGAAGTTGTCATTTTTTTCCCACAATTCTTTGCAAAATGAAGATTTTTTTTTTGTTTTTTCAGTTTGTTTTTCACAAAATTGTCATATGTTAACAGGTTATTTCTCACACCCAGCATATGCATACCACCAATTACACCCCAAAACACATTCTGCTACTCCTCCTGAGTATGGTGATACCACATGTGTGAGACTTTTACACAGCCTGGCCACATACAGAGGCCTAACATGCAGGGAGCAACGTCAGGAGTTCTAAGGACATAAATTACACATATAATTTCCTGACTACCTCTTGCACTTTTGAAGGTCCTGGAGCACCAGGGCAATGGAAACACCCAAAAAATGACCCCATTTTGGAAAGTAAACACCCCAATGTATATTCTAGGAGGCATAATGAGTCTTTTGAACGGTTCATTTTTTCCACAAGTTTTTGGAAAATGTGGAAAGAAAATGAAAACACTTTTTTTTACACAAGGTTGTGCATTTATACAATATTTCTAACACACAGCATGTACCCAGCAAAAATGACACCCTAAAATATATTCTGCTACTCCTCCCGAGTATGGCGATACCACATATGTGACACTTTTACACAGCCTGGCCACATACAGAGGCCCAACATGCAGGGTGCACCATCAGGCGTTCTAGGGGCATAAATTTCAAATCGAATTTGACTACCTATTACATTATTGTGAGGTACTGTGGTGGCACTGATGGGTGCTGTAGTGGCATGGATGTGTCATTGATGAGAACTGATGTTGTATGGATGAACATGAATGAGCACGAATGGGGTGAATAAGCCAAAGATGGGGATGACTGCGCACAGATGGATGGGTGAGCACGGATGGATGGGGAGCACAGATGGATGGGGGAGCACGGATGGATGGCAGAGCATAGATGCATGGGTGAACACGGATGAGTGAGCACAGATGGATGGCAGAGCACGGATGCATGGGTGAACATGAATGCATGGCGGAGCACGGATCAACACAGATGAGGCTGCATGGGTGAGCATGGATGCATGGTTGACAGATGGGTGAGCACGGACGCATGGGTGACAGATGGGTGGGCATGGATGAGAGCGTGGGCATGGGTGAAGCTGGATGAGGGTCCCTGCCTGGCACACAGCGGTGCTGTGGGCACTTCAGATCCTGCCCACAGCACCGCTGCATCTCCTCTCTCCCCCCTCTTCTGTCACACTGCACCGATCGGTGGGGAGAGACAAGCCGGCACTTCCGCCGGCTTGTTTACATGTGATGCTCCGTCATTTGACGGAGCGATCACGTGGTAAATGGCCGATCCAAGCGGCCCTTTACCGTGATCCTATAAGACTCGGCGGTCATGGATGCTCCCAGGTGCGCGCCCCAGGGGGCACGCGGGAGCGTGATTTTGGGAGGACGTGTTATAACGTCCTCCCAGAACAATGGGTGCCACTTGCGGCCGTGTAACTACGTTAAACGGTCAGCAAGTGGTTAAGCATTTCACCTGCAATCAGAATATCACATTGAGAACTACAAGGCAACATCTGCATTGGATGATGGTAGTTGTAGTTTTTCCATTCACTGAACTCAGTGCAGCATGGCCGCATTTTTTTAAAAAAATCTGACAACGGGTGCTGTGAATGAATGACGGCATGATTAGATTTCTCTTTATGTTGTGTTTAATTGGATATAACTTGGTTGCTGTCAAGTTTTTTATTTGTTAAAGTAATAAAACAAAATTTTGAGTAGACCTTATGTTAGACTTTGGCCATTTTTTTTTTATGAGACACTTTTATTGCTTCATAGCCCAGAGGGGTTGGTGAACAAAGTCCCAGAGTCTCGGCAGGTGGAGATGAGATTTGGGGTCATGAACCTAATTCATCTGTTTACTTGCTACCCTGCTCCAACCACATACACACCATGTATCATCAGCAACCCCCTTATCATCCTGTGCTCCATCCACTTACTGGCCAGCCCCATTACCATTTCTTCACCCCCATCATGTGCATGGACACATAGGCTAACATGGAGGGGAAGTTTACAGACAGAGGGAAAGCTTGAACAACAATAGTGACTGGGACATGTTTTCTGAGCTTGTGAATTTCCATCAGTCTGAGTTTGCCTGGGCCAATTAGTTAACAACTGATTGATTTGAGAGCATCATCTCTAAAGCCTCGTACACACGGGACGACGATTGTACGTACGATCGTCTCAAATCGTATGTTGGATAATGTAACTTGTATACTGACTGCACTACACGATCGTACGACCACAGAAAGAACGTTCAGGTGCATGTAATTAGCACTTACCTGACTTCTGAGCATGCGTGCTTTGCACAATACAACTTGTTGTACCAATTGCTCTGTACACACGATACAACGGTCGCATGAGCGCTTGTTGGTACGACCAAGTTTTCTAGTCTGCTCATACAACTCCCTTGTACGAACGTCGTATGTTCGGCTGTTCTAATCGCGCATACGAAAGATCGATATCGCGTACGACCTGTTGTATACGATCGTCGTCCCGTGTGTACGAGGCTTTACTTGGTAGGATATAAGGGCGTCACCAATGGGTAAGATAAAACCAACAACCAATCTCCACAGCCAAGCCCAGCAAACCATCATCCAGCATCAACAACAGTGCTGGAGCCACTTCCTACCCAATATTCTTTGTCATTTGCAGAGTCTGACCCAGGGAACAAGGACAGTATGGAGGACATTCTGAGCCTGTGAATTGCTATGAGTCAATGAGCCAGCCAGCTAGATCAGAAAGGAGTGAGCCATCCAAGAAATAACTGATTGGATAGAAAACTTCATATCTGACCTGGTGGGGATGAGGACATCACCAATGCGGAAGATGAAACCAAAAACCAATCTCCCCAGCCCAATCAACCATCATTCATCAGCAACAGTGCTGGAGCTACCTTCTACCCAATATTATTTGTCATTTGCAGTCTCACCCAGTGAGCAAGGACAGTATGGAGGACATGGTTTCTGAGCCTGTGAATTGCTATGAGTCAATGAGCCAGCCAGCTAGATCAGAAAAGGAGCAAGCCATCCAAGAATAACTGATTGGATAGAAAACTTCATATCTGACCTGGTGGGGATGAGGACATCACCAATGCAGAAGATGAAACCAAAAACCAATCTCCCCAGCCCAAACAACCATCATCCAGCAGCAAACACAGTGCTGGAGCCACTTCCTACCAGACATCAAAATATACCACCAGATACCAAAAATGTCCAACACATACCTCTGAGTATTCCTCCATCACAAGAAGGTACATTTCAGGATTTATTCTTACAGTTCTTTATCTCTGACTCTATGAAGTGACATGCAGAGTTTCCTAGGTAAATGCAGGTAAACTCAAGGACCAGCCAGTTCCAGCAGCCATTCCCCACTTATGAAAGACCTAGGTCATGCCCACCGTGTCCAGGCCAGATAGGAAATTAAATCTGTTTTGTTGCCGGAAGCTACCGTTTAATAATATTAATAGTGTCACATTAAACAAGGTGAATGGTAGGTTCATCGGGAAGCCCAAAATGCTGAATGAATGGAACTAGGAAACAAGTAACCAAATCATATAAGCAATGGCAAAATATACTGTACATATGGTACATGTAACTATATGAGTGACCGCTGAGAATAATTAGGCAGAAAGATGATTTAATAATGGTGAAAAGTTCTTTGGTCCCCAAAAGCCATTTTTGGCTAAAATACTGACATTTTTTTAATCAAATAACCATACAATTCAGGGTGATATGGACGAAAACGCAAATATATGCTAAAGTTTATAATTAATTACTTTTTCTTTAAAAACACATTATGACAAGCTTATGTTTCATTAAAGAAAAGTCAGCTATGAGAGAAATATAATGTCTAATGGGGTCACTCAAGTGAAGTCAATCATCAATAAACACATTGGAAGAAGTGGGGGAAATGATTTCACTCTCCCAGAAATTCCAATGATTACGGTCGCTTGAAAAGAACTTGGGGTAGCTATTTTTAAAGTGACAGTGCATGTTTTGGAAGCCGTAAAAAAGATGTACGAAGATCATATAATACCTATAAAAATAAGTGTAATCTCAGCACACTTGTTAAAGTGGTTGTCAACTCTGGACAACCACTTCCCTACCGCTGTATACCGAATGATGGCCGGGCAGTGGTTGAGTTATCCTGACTGGGCATCATATGACGTCATCAGGATAACATGCCGGCGATGGGTGGAGTGGTGTGCCAGTCTGACACACTGCATCTCCAATCTAGGTAATGGGCTTTTGTCAGAAGCTCATTACCATGCGATCAGCTGTGACGAATCACGGATGGTCCCAGTGTAAACAGGAAAAGCCATATATCAGCTTTTCCTTTAGTTGCGCCTGAAGACACGAGTAGAGGAGAGCCGATCTGCGGCTCTCCTGACAGGGGGGGGTCTGTGCTGATTGTTTATCAGTGCAGCCCCCCTCAGATCGCCACAGTGATGCCACCCTAGACCACCAGGTAAGGGGCACACAATGCCCAATAGGGATGCTTGGCAGTGCCATCCCTATAACTGCTGCAATATCAGTGCCGCCCATCAATGCTCCCTATGAGTGCCCATCAGTACCTCCTATCAGTGCTGCATATCAGTGTTAATCAAGCTCATCAGTGCAGCCTACTCAGTGCCCATCAGTGAAGGAAAAAATGAACTTATTTACAAAGTTTTGTGATGGAAAAAGAGAGAAAAATGTTTTTTTGGGTTTTTTTTTTTCAAAATGTTCTGTCTTTTTTTATTTGTAGCGCAAAAAATAAAAACCCCAGAGGTGATCAAATACCACCAAAAGAAAGCTCTATTTCTGGGGAAAAAAATGATAAAAATGTAGTTTGTGTACAATGTCGCATGACTGCGCAATTGTCATTCAAATTGCAACAGCGCTGAAAGCTGAAAATTGGTCTGGTAGGGAAGTGTTCTAAGTGCCCGGTATTGAAGTGTTTAACCTACAGGTAAGCCTATAAGAAGGCTTACCTGTAGGTTCCCTGCATATCTTCTAAACTTGCACGGTTTAGGAGATATACGGTGTAATCGCATGTGCTGGCGTCATCAGCACATGTGCCGTTTCTTCACTGAGATTGATTGGCAGCTCCCACGCGCATGCGCAGTAGTAACATCATGCGGCTCCAGCCGGTCACAGAGCCACGGCCCCGGAAGGGGTGAGGATGGACGCTTCCTACTGAGGGGACAGCGCGGGCTTCCAATGCAGGTAAGTTGCACATAATGGGCTAGTATGCGATGCATACTAGCCTATTATGCTTTTACATTGCAGGGTAATAAAGAGGAAATAAAACCCATCAGGTGGGGCATTCTGCCTTATGCCCACATGCTGCTGCTGGTGGTGGGTTGTCCAGCACAAGGACCTGCTGGATCATCAAAGCCCACTAACCCTTCCTGTCAGGAGCAAGTAACAAGAGTGCACCGAGCTGTTAGCTTTAGGGTTGCACATTTTCTTCAAGCCAAACCCGAACACTTTATTGGCGCATGACACATTTTTTAGTAGTGTACATTATAGGATTTTAAAGACCTGGGACACCTTTAAGTGCACTAAGGAGATTTCACAAGCCCAAACCGAACTTCTTTTACACGTTGGGATTTCGATTGTCGAGCCACGTGAGAACAATGAACGAGGACTGTCCTTCCCAATCACCCGAAACTACTAGGTCGTCCAGGAACACGACCTGTTGGGTGGTGGTCGTCGTCGTACACCCGTATTCCGTCTTACGGGGTGGACTACCCAAAATAAAGGAGAAATAATGGGACGTTACATTTTCGTATTATCCGATCATACGTAGCGTA
>BLSH010462428.1:773799-790425 GCA_018402905.1 Glandirana rugosa | reverse complement strand
GGATTATTAAATAGGTGGTCAAGAGGGTGTAAATTTGAAATCAAATAGGGGGGTTTAAGAATGGAATCACAAAGAGCTATCAAATGGGAGAGGGTGGGTGCGAGAATCGGGGGCCTCAACCTGTGGGTAGCCCCCACCAAGAAATCGATAGTGTTTGAAGGAATTGCCTGCCTCTCCATCTCTGGCCAATCTGTTTTTTCTCCCCTGGAATAAATGGCTGAGAATTGGGCTAGTTGAGCGGCTTGAAAATATTTAAAGAGGTGTGGGAGCCCTAGGCCCCCCTGATTACGTCTCCTATACAGAACACTAGCAGGACATCTGTAGCCTTTCCGACCCCATACGAACTGCAATATTTGCTTTTGCAGTTGTTGCTTCCTTATAGGGATTGGGAGGGACCGAAAGTACAGAATTCTAGGGAGAAGGGTCAAAGTACTGCATGTATTCTGCCCAGCCAGGAGAGGTCCTCCTGATCGCACTTTGAAAGGCCCTCCGAAAGTTTTTTGAGTAGGGGCGGGTAATTGACCTCATACAATTGTTCAATACAGGCCGCCAGGCTTACCCCCAGATACGGAAGTTGGTTGGAGTTCCAGGAGAACTTGTAAAGTTCCCTGAGACGATGTACCAGAGACTCAGGAATTGAAACATTTAAAGCTGCAGATTTGGACCAATTCACACAAAGCCCAGAAACCTCCCCGAATTCCCAAAGGAGTTGAATTACTAGGGGGGTGGAAGTGAGGGGAGAGGTGATAAATAACAGCAGATCATCAGCGAATAAAGCACATTTGTGTACTTGGGGCCCACATTGTACCCCCCGGATATCCAAGTTTTCCCTGATGACTATTGCTAAGGATTCCATCGTAATGGGGGAAAGAGGGCAGCCCTCTCTGGTTCCCTTGGAAATATTGAATGGATCTGAGTAATAGTTTTGGAGTTTGACCTGTGCGCTGGGATTTTAATATAGGGCCCTTAAGATCTGAAGGAAATTTGGGCAGAAACCCCACCTACTGAGAACTTTGAACAGGTAGCCCCAGTCTATTGTGTCAAAAGCCTTTTGTAGATCCACTGAAAGAAGAAACCCTTTCTGGCGTGGCCCCCCATTCCAACCCGAATTTAGAAGAGAGAGAACATCCACCGCTCTACGGATCTGGTCTGGGCCTTGTCTGCCCGGAATAAAGCCTACCTGGTCTTTGTTTACATAGTTACCTATGAACCTAGATAATCTATTGGCCACAATTTTAAGGTCATTATTGATTAATGAGTTGGCCTATAGTTGCTGACGTCTGAGTGGTCTTTGCCGGGTTTGGGTATAACCACTACATAGGCTAGATTGGCCTCGTTTTGCAATGTGGACCCCCTATTAAGGGAAGTGAAGAATTTCGCCAAGTAGGGAGCGATGGTGGGGCCGAAAGCTTTGTAGTAACATGTGGAAAACCCATCTGGGCAAGAGGCTGAGCCATTCTTGAGATTTGTAATCACCCCAAGGATTTTTGCTTCACTTACCGGTTGTTCAAGAGATTCTATATGTTTATTATTTAGTTTGGGAAGAGAAATGCTATTTAAAAATGAGGGGAGGGAGGGTGAAAAAGCTGTATTCCCAGGAGCATAAAACTAGCATAATAGTTCTGGAATGCGGCCATAATTTGTTGAGGGAACCACTACCCTCGGAAATGAGAAGGTCCGGAACCTAGGGGACAGCATAGCAGCCAGTCTGTGGCCTATTTGATCCCTTTGCAGGTAAAAGTGGGCTTTAGACCATTGAATTTGTTTCTCAGTACTAGTGGTCAGAGCCAGGTTTAGGGCTACCCTCCCCACTTCCAGTTGTGCCCTCAATTGAGGGGTCGGGTTCTTCTTGTGGTTTCTCTAAGTCAATCCTCCTTTCCCTTCTGAGTTTTGCTGAAAGCTGTATAATCTTACCCCTCAGCACCCCCTTGTGGGCTGACCAAAGAATAGAGGGAGAGACTTCCCTGTTGTCGTTCAGCGGAAAGTATTATTTGAGTTCTTTCTCTAATAATGTGCAGTGGACCAGGTTATTTAAAAGTGTTTCGTTCAAACGCCAATGGGGTTTCCCCTTTTGGCCTAGATCAGCTTTAACTTGTATTATGACAAATGAATGGTCTGACAGGGGGAGCCCCTGATGTAAGCTTTAGGGATCGAGGAGATAGTATGGGCTGGTACAAAGCCGTGATCTATCCTTGCTAAGCTCTGGTGGGGGGGCAGAGTAGTGAGTGTAGTCTCTCACCCTTAGGTTAAGTTCCACCCAAATATCCACTAGTCCTAACGTGTGTAAAAGCTTGATGAGTTTCAGGCTATGCTTTGGAGGACGAAGAAAACGTGAACGCCATATCCCTGACTTGTTGAGCATATTATCTAAGGCCATATTCAAATCACCTCCCAATATTAGTCCCTTTAAAATGGGATGAAAGAAGATTAAACATTGATTGGAAGAAACCTGATTGGCCCTGGTTCGGAGCATAATATGAGACAAATGTGTGTATGTAGAGCCCCCTATGACCCCAGTCAAGAGGATAAACCTACCCTCTGGGTCCTTAATTTCTCTCTGAGGTGTGAAAGCCATGTGCTTTGTTAAGAAGACTCCTAATCCTCTAGTCTTGTCTGATGCATTAGCCCAAAAAATTGGGGGTATTTGAAGTGGATAAACCCAGGGTTAAACTGCCCAGGGAAGTGGGTTTCTTGTAGTAGGAGGACATCAAGATGCTGGGAGTGTGCTAAATTAAAGTATTTTTTCCTCTTCACTGGGGAATTAAGGTCCTGGACTTTATGTGTCCCGATTCTCAGGGTTGTTGGAGGATTAGTGGACATGGCCATGTTGCCGGAATCTGAGTCTATGCATCACTGAGAGAAGGCTTACCTGATTCCGAGGATGGCTATTCTTATACAAACAGATGAACCACTGTGGCTCAACGAAAGCTCCCTGGTGCCTGAGAGAGAAAAAGAAAAATAAGATAGAGAAAGAATGAGAGTGTAAGGGATAGCGATAGTGGAGGTTACAGAAGGAGAGCGGCTTTAATAGTTCCCAATACGACACAGAATATTATACACACCATAATAAACTAAAAATGGTTAAAGGTAATTCGTGTCAATAAAAATTAAAATAACCAATAATCAAGCTGATATAAAAAGTTTTTCCCGTTGAGACACAGAGATACTGTATGCTTTCTGGGATTTTGCTATCAGTTAAATCCAATTAAGCTATACAGGATGTAATATAGACTTATTGAGCACAGGGTTGGATGGTGTATTTTAATGCTCCTTATGAGTAGGTCCAGGATAGCTGTAGATGAGTCCCATGCATTTTATGACCAATACTTTATGACCATTATTTTTGTTTTTTGTATTTGTTTACTGTGTTTTTTTTTATGTTGGTCTAATATCTCATAGTCTGTGTGATTGTAGCCAGGGCCGGCACCAGCATAAGGCAGGCAAGGCAGCCGCCTGTGGGCGCCAGAGGAGGGGGGGTGCCAAAGCCAGTGGTTCCCCAAGAGATCCTTAGTGGCGCCGGGCTGCAGCCACTTGGCATGTCCTCGCTCGCACGCTGCCTCTACTACACAGTACAGTCTGTCTGACTACTGAGTGCACTGTCACTCACCGCGACAAACAGGGAGATAGGCGGCGGCGCAGGCAGAGGTAGGTTGCACTGTGCACAGCCCCGGCCGGGCGCTGTCAACCTCGCTCGTCGTCGTCGGCTCTTCTCTTCTAACCTCTCTGGTCACTAACTGTCTGGGCCGGCCCCCTGCCTACATGTCAGTCTCTTCCTCTGCCAGCTGGAGCGCAGAGAAAGACTGACAACACAGCCACGGCCGCCCCATTGCGATGATCGCCCCGCCCCCGCCTCTCCCTCCCTTCAGCCCCCCCCTGGGTGGTCCCTGGTCCTGAAGCTGACTCAGCAGAGGCGAGGATTCGATCGCTCATTGCTGGAGCGGTGCCTGGTGACTGGTGAGTAAATCATCCGCTCCTACCTACCTCCCTGCCCTGGCTGCGGGCGGCCGCTGAGAATCACAATTTCCATCATTTTCTGCATTTGATTTGTGCATTCTGATTCTTCTCCCTGTCACTGCAGTCTGCCTGGAGGAGCCGAGTCACACAAGGCCAAGGGGGAGGGGCCAAGACCAGCAGTAGGCCCAGGAGGAGCGCGTCACTTGTACACACACAGACAGTACAGTCAGCACCGTGATCATCATCCCATCTATGATCTATCTTCTATGGTAAAGGTAGGGCAAGAACTTAGCAAGCAGTGCGATGTCCGCAATTTCTGACCATCTGTTGTGCCATGCCCGCAGTCTCTGACCGTCTGTTGTGCCATCATGGCACAACAGATGGTCAGAGACTGCGGGCATGGCACAACAGATGGTCAGATACTGCGGGCATGGCACTGCCATCACCGCAGTATCTGACCATCTGTTGTGCCATGCCCACGGTATCTGACCATATGTAGTGCCATGCCCACAGTCTCTGACCATCTGTTGTGCCACACCTGCAGTATCTGACCATCTGTTGTGCCACGCTCGCAGTATCTGACCATCTGTTGTGCCACGCCTGCAGTATCTGACCATCTGTTGTGCCACGCCTGCAATATCTGACCATCTGTTGTGCCATGCCCACAGTCTCTGACCATCTGTTGTGCCACGCCCGCAGTATCTGACCATATGTTGTGCCATGCCTGCAGTCTCTGACCATCTGTTGTGCCATGCCCGCAGTCTCTGACCATCCCTTGTGCTATGTATGCAGTTTCTGATTGTCTCTAGTCTTTGTGGATTGTGATGTAACAGGGAGCTCTGTAAATTTCTTGTGTAAGTAGGGGGCTATGGTGACCAGAGACCCCTTATATCAGACTTCGCAGCAGTCCCTTTTACATCAGAGTGCTCAGTTATCCTTTATATCAGGGTCCACAGAGTTACCCCTCACACTGGAAAGGAGTGTCAATTTTTGAGCGAAGTGGCTGCAAATATGTGGCAGATGACAAGCGCATGTTTTTGGTAAGCAGATGGTGTGTGCTCTGTTTTGGTGAAGTTGGTGCAGACAGCTTGCAGTGGATCTGCACAGCACAAATGTATTATACTTTTTCCATGAAATAGTTGTTTTATGCATATTATTTACTGTAATAGCACATTGGAATGTACTTTTCTCAATATTGCTTTGCACTTTATTGTGGTTCATGCTTATATGATGAACGTTTTTTCTTTGTTTATGTTTGCTTATGCAATTAATTTGGTTTTATTGTGACTTTGCACATTTGAAAGCACTTTGATCTTTGATAGCATTATAATTAGTCTGCATGGGCACTAAGCGGGAACTCTGGGGACTCTAATGTAAGGGGGAACTCTGCGGATTGTGATGTATGGTTGGAACCCTGCAGACTCTGATGTAAGAGGGGCTCTGGGAACCTTGATTGTAAGGTGGTAATGTTAGGGACTTTGCTGTGAAGGTGAACTCTAAGGAATCTGATGCAAAGGGGGTCTCTGATGTAAGGGAGGTTCTGGGTTGTAAGGAGAGCATGCAGGGCAACTCTTTTGTAAGGAGACACTCCTGGGGACTTTGATTTGGGGAAAAATCTGTTCACTTTGATGTAAAGGGACAAACTTCTGAACAGAGGGAATGCTGGGGACTTTGATTTAGGGGGGACTCTGATGTAAAAGTGGGGCTGTCTGTGGTGTAAAGACGTTAAGGGGGGACTCGTGTTATGTAAGGAGGGAAACTGGGCACCCTGATGTATAGAGTAATTGTGGGGACTTTGGTGTAAGGAGGGACTCTGGAGACACTGACGTAGGAGGGGATTATGTTGTATTTTGCATAGTCCTGAAACTCCTGACCAAGGTGTCCTGTGTCTCAACAGTTGCTGGTTTTAATGAAGTTCTACTGGAAGGTTGGCTCAGACAGACAAAATGATATTCTTTTTGTGTGCATGAAAGCATATATAATGGAAAGGTTTAGAGCTTTGTCCTGAGGTTTATTTGTGTCTGTGAGGCTGTCAGTTGTGGTACTAAATTAGGAGTATTTTGTGGGTACAAGGACTGTGTTATTTATTTATTTTTTTTGACTCAATAAAGGTTTATTGCAAAGTTTCACATGTCATACAAGGAAATTACATTATGTACGATTCATGAACAATTAAAATTTTTACTTTATGAACATGCCATAGGTATGTAGTATAAGGCGATAAATACAGAATCGTTCATGGATTAGCTCAATTATAAAGAAGTAACTTGCCGTGAGTTACACATCGGTAAGGAATCCAGATTATAATATTGTCACCAATAAAACCATCTAGTGCATCATATATATTTTATTAAGAGGAATTGGGATAAGGTGTATGAAATATGGACTTGGTTTAGTGACTCTCGGTGTATACGTATGTATAAATTCATCCTTATATTTTATATATGTAATTGTATGCATATCAGCAGTAGCAAGGTCCTAGTAGCGGTGACTACAATTCATTTGTCATTTGGTTTCAATCAGATTGGATTAGATTAGCATATTCCTCAGAAAGCTTAACCGCTTGCCGACCGTCAATCGGCAATTGACGGTGACAAGGTGGCGCTCCTGCGCAAATCGCCGTCATATGACGGCGGCTGGGAGATCACGCCCAGTGAGCGCGCGCGCGCCGCCGGAGGCGCGCCCACACGCTCACTGTGTCCGGGGAGGGCCAGGGAGCGGGTGCGGGGGCTTCGATTGCCGCCGGCCACCCGCGATGCCCCCCAGGAGTGAAAGAACGGAGGTCCGTGTCAGTAAACACGGACCTCCGTTCTGTGAGAGGGGGAAGGGCTGTGATCACAGCCTTCCTCTACATGGAGGCTGTGATCACTTCCCTTCCCCTGCTAGGGCAGTCCCCCCACAGTTAGAACACGCCCAGGGAACACTGTTAACCCTTAGAGCGCCCCCTCCAGGTTAACCCCTTCACTGCCAATGGCATTTACACAGTAATCAGTGCATTTTTATAGCACTGATCGCTGTATAAATGCCAATGGTTCCAAAAAAGTATCAAAATGTTCCGACATGTCCGCCCCAATATCGCAGTACCGCTAAAAATCGCAGATCGCCGCCATTACTAGTAAAAAATAAAAAAAAATAAAAACCCCAGAAATTAATTCTCATCATCCGTAAACGCGACCACTTTTGCGCAAACCAATCAATAAA
Source organism: Glandirana rugosa (assembly GCA_018402905.1). Taxonomy (NCBI): domain Eukaryota; kingdom Metazoa; phylum Chordata; class Amphibia; order Anura; family Ranidae; genus Glandirana; species Glandirana rugosa. Next base: position 783,270 of record BLSH010462428.1, on the reverse strand, counting down.
CGCCGATTGTGATTTTTTTTTTTGCAAATATGAGGAGGAATATAAATCGGCCAAAACCGATGAAAAAAAATGTTTTTTTATATATTTTTTTTTGGATTTGTATTTTAGCAAAAAGTAAGAAATTTGGGTTTTTTTGCAAAATTGTCGCTCTTCTTTTGTTTATAGCGGCGATCAGAAATGACGCAGCGGTGATCAAATACCATAAACAAGACAGGGGAATACTCACAGGTGAATCATATTAACTCCCATTGGCAAATGAGACAATCAGAGTATAGGGGATCCCCGAGAACACCTAATAGATATGGAGGCTACCCCAATGGCAGTAACGCCCCTAGAACCCCCATAATGAATAGGGAGAATTATCAATATAATGTACAGGTACAAAATAGATTCCAACCTCTAAGAAATTGCGACAACTATTATCAGGGTCAAGGGAGGAGTCCTTTTTTAGGGTATCGGGGGAGGGGGAGGGGAAGACCTCCGTGTCCCCCCAACAGAGTGCCCCACTACGAAGATGGAATGGGAACCCCCCGCGAGTATGGTCAGAACCAGAGGCCCCCAATGGACAACGAAAGAGAGGGTGTAGGGCAGGGAAACGAAAGCAACGCCAAAAAAAGAAGGAGGGATTATATATTTTTTTTTTTTTATTTTAAATAAGAAGAATACAGAACAGGTTGAAGGCTAGAATACGTTGATAGTACACAGATTGAACGTAATAATAGTAATGAAAATTTACCAAAACTTTAGAGTGTAAGGTTTCCGGGAACTGCACAGGAACCAGTAGTTCAGATGTGGGTGGGTACGGGGGAGAAGAATGAGGCTGGGAAGTATATACCAAGAGGATCCCGACAGACTTGTGAAGGAGGGATTATTAAATAAAGGGATCTTCAATCTTAGTGGAGTAGAACTGGACCATAAGGAGTTGAATATCCTGAATTTAGGTTTAAAATGTGCCCCAAAAAAACCACTGGATAAGTTTTCAGTGTTTATTGATACTCATAAATTTATACGGAGTTTGAATATGAAAAAATACTTTATCTCACATCCAGCATATCAAATCCCAAGGGTACTGTTAAATTCAGCAATAGATAGTGGTTTGAAAAATAAATCTCTATTTAATCCCCAAAATAGTGGTAATCATCAATTGGAGGTATTTAAAACTCTAGTGTTGAATGACTTGGAAAAAGTCAAACCACGTAGAAATTTCAACCCCCAAAATATCATACAAGGAGTGAAACAACTAGAGGATAGGAAGGACATCATAATACGGCCGGCGGATAAGGGAGGAGGAGTAGTGATCTTGAAAAAACAATTCTATCACGAGCAGTTATTAAATATGCTCCAGGACACTGGGACATATAAAAGATTACCTATGGACCCCACGGATTTGTATTCTAAACAACTGGAAGAATTGGTTGAGATGGGGTATAGGGTGGGGGCTATTAATAGGAAGGAATTGAGATACTTAAACCCTAGTGTGTGCCGGATACCGGTTATTTACACCTTACCGAAAATACATAAGAGTATTGAGTGTCCACCAGCAAGACCGATTGTCAACGGGATAGGGTCTGTTACGTCACGCCTGGGAGAATACTTAGATAAATTTCTCCAGCCGAGTGTTCAGTCTACAAGAGCCTATTTGAAAGATACAAAAAATTTGCTACAGTTATTAAATGATGTGGAGCTTAGTGAGGATGATGTGGTATTTTTGGTGACGGCAGACGTGTCGTCACTGTACACAATTATCCAACATGAGGATGCCTTATTGGCATTAAATTGGGCCCTCAGTAGGAGAGAAGATATCCCCCACGTACAGAAATGTTTCCTTGGTAAAGTGCTTGACTTTTGCGTCTCGCATAATTATTTTTGGTATTTTGGTTTCTTCTGCACCCAGCAGATTGGCGTTGCTATGGGGGCTAAATTTGCCCCCAGCATTGCCAATCTTTTTATGGCTGAGTGGGAGGACAAGATGATTTATAATGTTAACCGACCCCAATTGTTATTCTATAAGAGATTTATAGATGATCTCTTGTTGATTTGGAAAGGGTCTAAAGAATCAGTGGAGGAATTTATGCAATATCTGAATTCCAACCAAAAAAACATCAAATTGGAATACCAGCTAAGCGACATCAATATACACTTCCTGGACGTTGAGATTGAAGTACGTGGGAACAAATTGGTTACCAAGGCGTACTTCAAGCCAACGGACAGGAACTGTTATTTGCCAGTCAACAGTGGGCACCACCCAGCCTGGATCCAAAATATTCCAAAGGGCCAAATAACCAGAATTAGACGTAACTGTAGCAATATGGAAGATTTTAGAACACAGGCTGGAATGTTAAAATCTAGATTCCTGGAGAAAGGTTACCAGGAAGATTTTCTGGAAGGTGTGGTGGAAGAGGTAGAAAATATCCCGAGGGAGGAGTGCTTGAAAGATAGAAATGAGAAGGTGAATAATGACCAGCATAAATGGAGCTTTATTTCTAATTTCCATTGCCAGTACAGAGAGATGGAGGAGATATATCGGAAATATTGGCATATTTTAAAATTGGATAAGGATTTAGGACCATTTCTACCTGAAAAGCCTAGTTTAATTTATAGAAAGGCTCCTACATTTGGAGATAGTATAGTTAAAAAAATTACGGATGCCCCAGGTACATTAAAATTACAGATTGAACAAAAAGGTTTTTTTGCCTGCCGAAATTGCAAAGCTTGTAAAACTGTGAACATTGTAAATAGAGGACGCACATCCTTCACTAATTGGGAGGGACGTCATTTTGACATAGAAGAATTTATCACATGCAATTCAAGCTATGTCGTATACCTCCTATGGTGTCCTTGTGGACTAACTTATATTGGTAGGACAAAAAAGACAATTGAAGATCAGAGTCGCAGAGCATCTAGCCAATATTAGGAGGGGTTATAAGGAGCACAGTGTGTCCCTTCATTTCAGGATTAAACATAACAGAAATCCAGCCCTCTTACAGTTCTGTGGAATTGACCTGGTATATTCATCCTGGAGGGGTTCTAATCGCGTGAGACAATTGTCTCAACGTGAAACTAAGTGGATCTTCTTGATGAAGAGTCTGACCCCTAGAGGAATGAATGTGGAACTGGATGTCAATTCTTTTATCAATGATTTTTAAACCTGAATGCATTCATAAATTATTTCAATTAACATTGTGAGGGTTGTAGCTGTGGTCATAGATATTTTGAATTGATTTATTTAAATCTGGGTGCTTGTAACAATAATTCATTTTTTTGAGTGTGAGATGACTGAACATTGTGAAAAACCGTCCCCATCGTTTCTGAGAAAGAGCTGGGATGTTATACATTATTATGGGATGAGCAAATAGATGTTCTTTTTTAAGGTGTAATGATATTTACCCATATTGGGTTTAATGATGCTTCATGTTAATAGTCAAGTAATTATATATGGGGAGGTTAGGGTTTAAATTGGATGACTATGATGTGACAGTAGTTTGTTGGCTATTGACATGAGGGATCAAATGATGAGTATACCCTGAGTTAGTCCCATTTTGCGGGACGTTAGTCCCACTTAGCAAAAGGGATATTAATATTGCGGCTTTTTAATTTAGTTTGTATTTGTCGGGTAAACATGTATATAAATGAAGATCCTTGCGTATGTATGATAATTTTATTGATTGAAAACCGACTTTGCCGAATATTAACTTAAAACGTATTGGAGGGGCGTGGCTTGGCGCATGGCACGATAAGACGTTCATTGCCTCGGCTCCCGCTGACACCAGGCTCTGCTCATCCTACGGACCTGTTCCAGCAGCTTGATCGCCCGGAGATGGGGAGGAAGGGGAGCGGGGACGGCCAGAGACCCGCTGGAACTCCAAGAGAAGGCGAAATCGGGCGTTTTTTCACCCGCTCGGAGGCCTCTCGGAGCGGGACCCCGGCTTCCAAGATGGCGCCGGCCCGCGCCTCCTCACAGCATCAGGCCTCTCAGGTGAGGACACGCCACCGCACACACTCCACACAGGAGTCGGACCATGGCTCAACACGATCGGGTTGTCACTCCCCAGACTCACAACGCTCCAGTATAGGCTGGGACATGGAAGCTTATATTAAAGCACTCCCGACACGCCATGACTTTGAGAATTATGTTAAAAGGCTGGAACATTCTTACAAACAGGAGATAGCAGACCTCCGCAGGGATGTGACAGGGAGGATGGAGGACATAGAGCGCACAGTTGAGGACACTGTTACAACGGTTAACTCCCATGTAGCCATCCTGCAGGAACACACTATCCAAATACACCAGCTTTATTATCGCCAAGACGATCAAGAAAATCGCAGCAGGCGTAATAATATCCGCATCAGAGGACTCCCTGAAACAGTGGAGACCAAAGATTTATCCCCGATGGCCTTACGGATTTTCAACCAGCTCTTACAGAAACCTGAGGACTCCCCACTTGAACTTGATCGCATTCATAGAGCCCTAGGCCCTAAAAATCCTAACCCTGCCTATCCTAGGGATGTGATCTGTCGTGTCCACCACTACACCATAAAAGCTGCCATTATGCAAGCAGCGCGTGACCAGGACACCATCATGTTTAATGACACACAGATCAAGCTCCTGCCTGATAGCTCAAAGCTGACCCTGGACATGAGACGTGCTTTGAAGCCAGTCACAAGTGCCCTTTATGAGAGACATATTAAATACCATTGGGGGTTTCCCTTCCAGCTATCTGCCTCCCATGAGGGTAAATCAGCAACTTTCCGCACCCTTGGGGATCTCCCTAACTTCCTTGGAACTTTTGAGCTTCCCCAAATCTCTATCCCTGACTGGCCTCTGAAAGCAGCAACTCCAGGCCTACCTCTGAACTCTGGATGGCAGGGCAGTTCCAAGAAGAAGAAACGTCCCAGACCGGCCGGATCTAAATCTCCCCCTGGGTGACCCTAGGACTGAGACTCCTGGCGTTCCATACTTTCTATGGGTCTGCTACACCCAGACAAAATGGTGGCAATTGATGCACCCTTTCTACATTATCTGTTTCCTCCCCAATTCAATTCAATTCAATTTTGTTTATATGTTGTTGTTTGTTTAAGTTGGGGTTGCAGCTGTTTCGGTGTGGCCGTGGGGGTGGTGCCGCCCCTTGATTATAGAGGTGGGGGGCTTCCACCCCCTCGGCCACGATGCATATACATTGTCCTCCCAGCTGGGAGTGACATAGATGTATCCTTCTCATCTTCTCCGTAGGATGTAATACTCTTTCTCTGATGTAAATGGTTATTTATCCTGGTTCAGGGGAGCACACCCTGTGCGCTGACCACGGTTCCCTCCTTAGGGCTTCCGGTGCCCAGGCTGGCCCCGAGCAAACGGTTTCGTTATACACTTAGATTGCGGCCTTATTGGCCTGAGCTTGTAGCTCTGTGTTGTACTCAATGTTTCACCAATGCTATTGCTCTCACTCTTTCCACTTTCTCTCTGCTGATCATCAGCTTCTGTTTCTTCTCCTGGTTTTCTGTCCCACTCCTCCTCTCCCCCCCCCTCTCCTTGGATGTGGACCACAGGTTTATTTCCTACTGCCCATATGTAGTGCCCGAATACAATCCCTTAACCATGGCTCCAACCCCATACCTTAAGATATCCTCTTTGAATTGCAGAGGATTTAACACCCCCGAAAAGCGACATCAGATCCTTCACCATTTCCATAAACAACGCTCTCAAATTCTCATGTTACAAGAAACGCATTTTAGAGCAGACGCCCTCCCCCGTTTAGTTTCCAAAAAATACCCCTCCTGGTTCCATAGCACAAACCCAGCTTCCAGATCAAAGGGGGTTTCTGTTGCTTTTCACCAATCATTTACCCCAGAAGTATTAGACCAGAAGATAGACCCGCAGGGTAGATTTATATTTTTGAAAATATCCTTTGAACAAACTATTTTCACCATTGTTAACGTTTATTCTCCTAACCAGGATCAACTCCGATTCCTATCCTCAGTGCTATCCCAGCTGGAGTCCTTCTGTACCACCAACGTGATCTTGGGCGGAGACTTCAACCTACCGCTTGTGCCTCGTCTCGATACCTCTACGGGTAAGTCCTCCATTTCCCCCACTTCCCTGACCAAAATAAGAGCTCTTTTCGCTAACCTATCGCTGACAGATGTGTGGCGGATTTTGAATCCCTCCAGCAGAGACTATACTTACTTCTCCCCGGCTCATTCTACTTACAGTCGTATAGACTACCTCCTGACCTCCCAGTCTCTCCTCGATCTCCAACCGACGGCCACCATAGGACAGCCTATATGGTCTGATCATGCCCCGATTCACCTCACTCTCGGGCGGGCCCCCCCAATAAAGAGGGGGTTCTCCTGGAGACTAAACGACAATCTCTTAGCAGACGTTGCCTGTCAATCAGCGATCAAAAAGGCGATTGCTGATTTTATCACCGACCACCGTGGGGATCAGACTTCTCCCCTCATAAAATGGGAGGCATTGAAGTGTGTCCTCAGGGGAGTTCTTATCCAACACGGAGCCCGACTAAAACGAGAACGCTCTGCGGAGCTCACCAGGCTTTTCGCTAAATTGACTACCCTAGAGGATTCGCATAAGCGCTCCCTTGACCCTATCACTCTCTTAGACATCTCCAACACGCGCCGTGATCTCTTGCGCCTCCTCTCTGAGAGATCGTTGGTGGCCCGAGATAAAGGACGATTCGTCCATTACTCTCAAGCCAATCAATGTGGCAGACATTTAGCGCGGGTTCTCCACCCCAGACAACACCGGACTCGGATCCCATTCATTCTTTCCTCAGACAATACAAAAAAACACGCAGTATCGGACATAGCAGAGGAATTCCGCTCTTATTACTCTTCTCTTTACAATCTCCCCCCTGCCCCCCGACATACTGACTCCCCTGAGGGACCCATTGACCTAGCATCGTATATTTCGGAAACTGCACTACCTACCATAGCTCCAGAGGAGGCTGATATCTTAGACTCTGCGATTTCAGATTCCGAAATCCTCCAAGCTATTAAGGGACTAAAGAACGGGAAGAGCCCGGGTCCAGACGGGTATACACCTAGATTTTATAAGACTTTTGCCACCCAACTAAGCCCACTTTTGACCTCGACGTTTAATGCGATCGACGAATCGCCCTATCTTTCCCAATCGTTCCTGCAGGCCCAAATAGCGGTCATTCCGAAACCGAACAAGGACCCTGCCATTTGTAGCAATTATAGACCTATTTCTCTATTGAATATAGATCTTAAACTCCTAGCTAAAATATTAGCGAACCGACTTTCCCCCCTCCTCCCTGACATTATCCACGGTGATCAAGTCGGGTTTGTTCCCGGCCGCGAGGCCAGGGACAATACTACCAAAACCATACATCTAATTTCCTTCGCCCAAACGCATCAAGTCCCAACCTGCCTCCTATCATGCGATGCTGAAAAAGCTTTCGATAGGGTGAGTTGGCCCTTCTTGCGTAGCTCTCTCTCCCAAATAGGAACAGGACCTAAAATGCTCGCCCGCATCATGTCCCTCTATTCCTCACCGCCAGCCACGGTGTTGGTAAATGGAACCCACTCCACTCGATTTGAGATCTCTAATGGCACGAGGCAAGGTTGCCCACTTTCGCCTCTTCTATTTGCGATAGTGATAGAACATTTGGCACAGGCAATAAGATCTAATCCCTCTATTAATGGACTAAAAACGCCCTCGGCTCATTGTAAACTTTCACTCTATGCAGACGACCTTTTATTATACGTCACGCAGCGACATATCAGCATCCCTTCCATTCTGACTGAAATTCACAAATTTGGGGTACTAAGTAACTTTAAATTAAACCTAAATAAAACCGAGGCCCTGAATGTCTCTTTATCCCCTCAGACCTTGGCAACTCTTCAGACTAACTTTGCATTTCGCTGGCAAGCCAACGCTATCACTTATCTAGGGACCAAGATTCCATCACGTTTTCAAGAGCTCTACGAGCTAAACTATCGCCCCCTACTCACAAAAATCAGACAGATGACAGAGTCTTGGCGGGATCTCTCGGCGTCTTGGTTCGGACGTATCCATGCAGTAAAGATGGACGTCCTTCCCAAGCTGCTATATCTCTCTCAGACCTTACCCATATCTCTTCCTTCTGCCTTTTTTCGTACCCTGAGGTCTCTAATCATTGGATTTGTCTGGCGTGGAGGTCGACCCAGAATTAGATATAAATTACTTTGCTACCCCAAGTCAGAGGGGGGCACTGGCCTGCCAGACTTTGAAATCTATCATTCGGCTGCGGTTCTCTCTCGCCTTTTGGAGTGGTTCCCTCGCCCACTACAAAAGATGAGCAATATCGTGGAGCAGGATATGTCCCCTTTGGACCTTAGAGCACTACTCTGCGGACAAAGTAGAGCATCACTTACTGCTCTCTCGGGACTATCTCCCCTCACGACTGAGGCACTCAAGGTCTGGTACAATAAACGAGATCACTATCGACTATCCACCGACCCCAGCCCTCATACCCCACTATTTGATAACGCGGATCTCCCGGAGGGGGTAGGTGCTCACGCCTTTGGGTCATACCTCAGGACAGCCTGGCCGACGGCTGGCTCATTTGTACATACCTCAAGTGGTACCTTCTTGGACCGTACCTCTGATCCCAGCACGGCCCTAAATTGGTTGACAGCCGCTCATATCTCTTCCTACTGTAGGGCACTCGCATCTTCACAGCAGGTTTATAGACATCACACCGACTTTGAACAGTTCTGTCTCCTAACCGAAACTCCCCGCCACATACTGTCAGCGATGTATAAATCTATTTTGTTAACCACTCACTCTACGAGCCCGACCTATACGAAGGTTTGGTCCAGGGAATTGGGTATGGAGTTGACTGAAGAGCAATGGCAGAAAGCATTCCTTTTCACGCATAAGTCGAGTGTCTCTGGCTACTCCCAGGAGAAAAACTTCAAATTAATCTCGAGGTGGTACAGAGACCCGGTCTCATTAAATCGTATATTTCCTTCTGTGTCAGACACCTGCTGGAGATGTCACGGAGTGAGGGGAACGTATTTGCACATATGGTGGGATTGTGCGAGGATCCAACCATTCTGGAAACAAATTTTTCAAATTTATTCAGAACTATACGACAGGCCCTTAACTCCGGACCCCATTATTGCACTGCTCTCTATACTCCCTGGGCCTGTGAAAAAACAAAAAAACTCCCTGCTCCGCTTTTTCCTGGCCTCGGCCAGGCAACTAATATCCAGAAATTGGAGATCCTCCTCGGTCCCAACACTTTCTTCCTGGATCTCCGAAATTAACACTACCATGCATATGGAAGAAATGAGAGCCAGAGAATTGGATCAATGGGAAAAATTTAAAACCCTGTGGTACAGCTGGATGCATTACCCGGTCCTTTTTCGCCTCGTCCCTCAAAAAAACAAAAAAGTGTCCGGGTCCCTCATATCTCTCGTCACGTTATTACCCCAGGCCTCAATTCCCGG
>BLSH010462428.1:762785-773789 GCA_018402905.1 Glandirana rugosa | reverse complement strand
GATCTCTCGGCGTCTTGGTTCGGACGTATCCATGCAGTAAAGATGGACGTCCTTCCCAAGCTGCTATATCTCTCTCAGACCTTACCCATATCTCTTCCTTCTGCCTTTTTTCGTACCCTGAGGTCTCTAATCATTGGATTTGTCTGGCGTGGAGGTCGACCCAGAATTAGATATAAATTACTTTGCTACCCCAAGTCAGAGGGGGGCACTGGCCTGCCAGACTTTGAAATCTATCATTCGGCTGCGGTTCTCTCTCGCCTTTTGGAGTGGTTCCCTCGCCCACTACAAAAGATGAGCAATATCGTGGAGCAGGATATGTCCCCTTTGGACCTTAGAGCACTACTCTGGGGACAAAGTAGAGCATCACTTACTGCTCTCTCGGGACTATCTCCCCTCACGACTGAGGCACTCAAGGTCTGGTACAACAAACGAGATCACTATTGACTATCCACCGACCCCAGCCCTCTTACCCCACTATTTGATAACGCGAATCTCCCAGAGGGGGTAGGTGCTCACGCATTTGGGTCATACCTCAGGACAGCCTGGCTGACGGCTGGCTCATTTGTACATACCTCAAGTGGTACCTTTTTGGACCGTACCTCTGATCCCAGCACGGCCCTAAATTGGTTGACAGCTGCTCATATCTCTTCCTACTGTAGGGCACTCGCATCTTCACAGCAGGTTCATAGACATCACACCGACTTTGAACAGTTCTGTCTCCTAACCGAAACTCCCCGCCACATACTGTCAGCGATGTATAAATCTATTTTGTTAACCACTCACTCTACGAGCCCGACCTATACGAAGGTTTGGTCCAGGGAATTGGGTATGGAGTTGACTGAAGAGCAATGGCAGAAAGCATTCCTTTTCACGCATAAGTCGAGTGTCTCTGGCTACTCCCAGGAGAAAAACTTCAAATTAATTTCGAGGTGGTACAGAGACCCGGTCTCATTAAATCGTATAATTCCCTCTGTGTCAGACACCTGCTGGAGATGTCACGGAGCGAGGGGAACGTATTTACACATATGGTGGGATTGTGCGAGGATCCAACCATTCTGGAAACAAATTTTTCAAATTTATTCAGAACTATACGATAGGCCCTTAACTCCGGACCCCATTATTGCACTGCTCTCTATACTCCCTGGGCCTGTGAAAAAACAAAAAAACTCCCTGCTCCGCTTTTTCCTAGCCTCGGCCAGGCAACTAATATCCAGAAATTGGAGATCCTCCTCAGTCCCAACACTCTCTTCCTGGATCTCCGAAATTAACACTACCATGCATATGGAAGAAATGAGAGCCAGAGAATTGGATCAATGGGAAAAATTTAAAACCCTGTGGTACAGCTGGATGTATTACTCATCCTCTGACAAATTAAAAAATAGACTGAAATCTTGAATACAGATAAAGACTTAATATATTACTATTAGAACACGAGTACTTAGGCCCGCGGTCCACATCACCCCCCCCACCTCCCTCTCTCCCCCTCTTTTCTTTTCTTTCCTTGACATTTCTCTTTTGTGTAATGGTCATGTAGCCTGATGTTTAAAAATGTCTACCTGTGATACACGCTATTGGAATTCTGTACCATTATGCCTTCTCTTATTTATGTAAACTCATAACCTGTTTACAATAAAATATATTCAACCATAAAACGTATTGGAAAATAATAGAGGGTGAGTCCCATGATCTAAGGTGAAATTGCTGATGTGTAAAGATGAAATTATATTGCTGTATTAATTAAAATGTTGGATGTTTTGTGGCTATCCATGAAGATGGAGTGCCGGAAGTAAGGAAAATGTTGGTTACGGAGTCAACTGTTACAACACCTGCCCCACCTGTGCAAATCAGAGGGGGAGGATATTTAAACTAATGGTTGCCGGCCGTGTGGAGTGTCACAGCTGAAGTCCATTGACGAAACGCGTCTGGCACATCCACACGGCAACAGTATTTTTCATGTAAGGAGGGATAGCTGTATTCATCCTGCGGGTCGGGGGAATCAACGGTCGGAGAGGAGGGGAGCAGAGTGACAACATTCCCCAATCTCCGGCACTTCATTTAACCACTGCGATTTTCAAATTGATGTCTTGTAAGTACCCTAATATAGGGGAACCTTTTTTAATGTGCTATTAAACTTTCTGGTTTTAAAAAGTTAATGCACTATGTGCAGCTGTTTTTTCTTTTACTACAAATGGAACTCTGATAACACCTGTGAAAGTTCAACCCAAAGCTCTTACCTTAAATGTGTGAGGTGAGCAGAGATCAAGGTGGGAGAGACGACTGAATCGTATCGATCAGACCATTACAGCAGTGCAGACAGGAGAGATTTGAGATACCCCTGTGGAAAGCCTTGTGTGGCAAACAAGCGAAGTGGCCGAGCACGAGAGTGTGAGGCAAAAAACTCTGGTGAGTAGGATTCCTGGTGGGAAATTGGGAAGATCGAATGGTGTATGCTCTATATGAAGATTTTGTTTATGGGATTTGTCTGATCACGGTCCTGAGAACTACATATATGAAGAACTTTTGAACTGTACTGATGTTTTAGCGCTACATAGTATTACCTATAGTGGCTAGGTGATACAATTGTATTACATGTATGAGAGATTGATTGTAGCAGCTGCTTGGATGAAGTGGTGTTTTTTTGAGTAATGAAAACGTCTACAGGATATTAGCACAGATTTGTTGATCTTGTATTTAGGAGGGCGGTGTATTAAGGGATCATCATTTGTTTTAAGGTGATCAAATACCACCAAAAGAAAGCTCTATTTGTGGGAAAAAACGGACGCAAATTTCGTTTGGGTACAACGTCGCACGACCGCGCAATTTTCAGTTAAAGTGACGCAGTGCCGAAACGCAAAAAGGGCTCCGGTCCTAAAGGGGGAAATCCTTCTGGGGCTGAAGTGGTTAAGGAAGGACCATGGTCTCCACGTCTTGTGGAATTGGGTTGTGTTGTCCATTGCAGAATTTTATTTGTTTAGCACGTAACGTGTGCAAATCGTACGTGTCAGTAAAGTATATATCTCACAAGGCATACCATTAGAGCGTACATATTATGTTCGGTATAGAGGTTAGTAGTTACAATTATACCTACTTATTAGGGGAAAATGTGTTGACCTGTCTTAGTCTGATATTGATTGCAGATCAAATTCCGGTATGAGGAAGTGGGAGTGAAATTGAGGCAACCCATGTTTATGTTTAGCAGACATCTCTATGGCCTTGGGCGGGGGGGGGTTAAGACCCTGCCACCAAGTGACACAAGGACTGTGTTATATGTGTGCAGAGTATACAGTGACTAGGCAGAATCGGGCCATATATACCGTTTGCCATGGTGTGCTACGCCACAGAACTTATTTTTCTGTTTTATCCCAGGGTCCTTGTCATGCTCACACTTAAATTTAATTAAGAATAAACATTGAATCTGCTTCATGCCCCTGGTATGATAGGGAGGTGGGGAGACGACCAGGAGGCCTGGAGGAGAAAACAAGTGGCCTGGGGAGAGAACTGGATGGGTACATACAGTAGCCATCCCTTGCTTCAAGCAACTTCACATAGGGATTTAAATGCTATCTATACATTATTCTATTCCGATAACAGATTATAATTTCAAACGTATTCCCTCTCAAAAAATGTTTACACTCATGCACCGTGACCTGTCATATCTGTGCATTGGAGGTCTCAACAGACAGACGTAATGTTTTTATTATTCTTTACATAGTTGAAGTAGTAAGTTCAAGATGCCAAAACTATATAAGTAAGAAGGCCGACCATTGGTCGGCCTGTATTTGTAGGAGGAGTCTGGCACATTTAAGCCAGCCTCCTCCTACCCACAGGACGGCGATTCTCGTGGCGGGCGGTTCTGACGTCATTTCCGGTTTCCAGTCTTCTGACACGCGTCTCTTCGCTGGTCTGTAAAGCCGCATCCGCCGTGGAGGGGGTAAGCTAGGCTGGGGAGCCTCGCACGCTGCAGGTCTCCCCAGTCATGTTACATTTTCACTGCTGGGGGGGCACAAGCGCAATGGCGCAATGGCAACCAGACCATGCTATATTGGCAGCAGGCATGCTGCTCGCTGGTCTCTAAAGTCGCATCCGCCGTGGAGGGGGTAAGCTAGGCTGGGGAGCCTCGCACGCTGCAGGTCTCCCCAGTCATGTTACATTTCACTGCAGGGGGGGCACGAGCGCAACGGCGCAATGGCAGCCACACCATGCAATATTGGCAGTAGGCATGATGTTCACATGCACTGCACTGTTCGTGTGCCTCCTTTGGTGCGCACAGCATCCGGTCCATGTGGTCGATGGGGGAAACGCTTCTTGAGGCTACGCTGCATTTTACTTTGTCATGGCTGCATGGTCCAGCAGGTTCGGTTCCCGGATGGGGGCGGTGCAGGGGCGGAGTCAACGGGTAGGGCAGTGGGTACTTCATGTAATTCCCAATCCCAGGTGGCAGGCTGGGCCTGGGTCCCATCTTCTGGCCACCAATAAAAAAAAAAAAAGGGGGGGGGAGGGTCACAGTCACATAAGGTATGGAGTATGGTCATACATGCGTCCATGCACTTGCCACTGGTGGAGGTACCATGCATTTCCCTTCCAGGTACTTCACAGGACGCCACTGTCACTAGGGGCGTTCCATCCAGACTACTTCTTGTTTCACTTTTCATGTTGCAATCTCTGTCATTTAAAAAAAAAATAAAAATAAGAGGGGGGAGGGTGCGGGGTGTCTCCACAGCAGCATTTCAGGGTCGTAGTCATTTCACTCAGGTCTACGTCATTTCTTTTATTATAAAAAAAAAAAAAAGGGGGAAGGGGGGGGGGGGTTCAAATTCCCTCAAGTTCGATCATTTCAACACGTGTTCCGCTTAGCACGTTATTTCTTGGGCATTTCAGTTTTTTAGGGTGGGCATTTCATTACCACATTTCTGGGTCGGACTTTCGGCTCACCATCCGAGCCACCAAAAAGGGCTTCCCACATAGGCATACATTTCACAACCACGCATGTTGCCGCAACAGGCTAGCGTCCGGTTAGCTATCTTAAAAAAAAAAATTAAAAAAAAGGAAAACAAGGGGGCTATATGATATTCATTTCTCACGGAGCAATCACGCAATGTGGCATACATTTCTCAGTTATTTCATTTCTTGCAGCAAGTGGGGCATTTCGCTACATTTCTACCATTGTTCTTTCCTTTTTCCCAACAGTCATAAAATTGGTTCTACAGTCCAAATCCGTACTGTGGTCTAATAGGGGTGGTTCAGGTTAGGACGCGTGGTTATCATTGGTTTTCATCCCATCAGGTCAGTATTCTAGGTAGGCTTGCTCCGATACTGGTTTCAGGGGTTTATCGGAGAAGGGGGTGGAGAGGACGTCGGAGGGCATTTCGCTTGTCTCTTCGCCCAACTGGGCCACGGAGAAGGACAATATTAAAAAAAAAAAAAAAAAAATTTCAGTTCATTCCGCCTCCATGCCCACGTTGGGCCTCGCTGGAGGGCAGGACTCATTTCATGTATAAACGCATTTCTCTACCCAGTCTGGTTGTAGTGTATTCTTTTTCTCAGAGTAATCGTACGGGCAAGCAGTACACAGGAAGGTCGTTAGGCATACTAGGGGTCTCGGATAAAGAGGTAAGGCTTTAGGGCGGGTTAGGTCCCTCAGTGACACATGTCAACAGTCGTTTCAGTACGTGCTTTTCTTCCCAAAGCAGGTGCAAGCCTTGAAGGTCGCCTTGGTCGTTCAGTTACGCACAGGTCAGTATGTTCCATTTTTCCCAGGGGCGGTCAGAAGGGCGCTCACAATCCATACTGGGTCAGGCACCTTCACGCAGGCTGGGGGTCCACTTTGGTGAGTGCACGTCACGACCCAACATACTGGGGCATGCCATTTCACAGTATCATCAGGTTGGATCAGGTCACAAGCACCGGGTGATGGCCACGCAGTTATGGGGGCACGACTTCATTAAGCTTTCTCTTGTTTATTAGGATATGTCTCAGGCAGAGGACATCGAGGAATTCCCATCAGTTCCTCCATCACCGGCCAGAAGCTCGGCCCAGGGGGGATCTCCATCGCTCAGGACATGGACAGTCCCTAGGTTGATGGCGGAGCTGCAGCGCAGAGGCATCCCTTATCCAGCGTCGGCCCGGAAAGCAGAACTGTTCAGACTTTTGTTTCCAGCAGCCTCCGGTCCTGACCCAGAACAGATCACTTTACGCTCTGTGGCCTTATCACTGGCGCAGATTCATTCCACCTTGGACTCCCTCGTATCATCTGGGCTGGAGCTCAGGCCCAGAGTAGAAGCTCTGGAAAACCGGGTCGTTCCTGCCCCACCAGGGCCGGGGCAGCCTAGTCTCCCTCCAGCACCTCCTGAGGAGGGCAGTCCAGCTGTTGCCATCCCAGGGACATCAGGTAATAGTTCAGGGACTCCCGCTTTAACTCCAGCCCATTTCGTTCCAAGCAATCTGAGGAAAGACATCTTGGAAGGCAAGGATGTCAACCTTGCCTCACTATTGATTGCAGCACATGATGTGGCCGACAACAGGTCTTACGCCTGCGGGGACGTTTCAGTCGTGGTTAAAACCAGGGACCTCAGATTAAACCGTAAACTGTCCATTCCGGAATTCGTGCTGGCTTTTAGCACATTCAGAGACGTTATCTGTTCAGCCCAGCCCAACAGGAGGGAAGAGTTGGACCTCTACCTCTACGCGGTGGTAGAGTTGGGGCACAAGTATGGTGGGTCAGCATTCTATGACTACCACCGGTCCTTTTCGGCCAAAGCTGCAGCCATATTTGCACAGCATCACGTCACCATTTCGTGGGGTTCGGTGGACACGGAGCTCTTTTGCAGGCATTTTGCGGGACTAAGAGCTCCTGTTTGCGGTACCTGTCAGTCATCCACGCACACCACATACTGGTGTCCCAACTCAGAACCAGCTACCACATCCGGCATCTGCAGGCCAGGATCAAGTTTTTCCCCCACACCAGCTTCCTGTGACCCTCGGGACAAGCTGGGCCGGCCCATTCGGTTTTTGGGGAGGTCCCAAATTTGCAATAACTTTAATCAAGGCTCTTGTAATTATAACCAATGCAGGTTGCTCCATGTATGCTCTGACTGTTTCAGGGCCCACCCCAAATCGGCATGTCTGTCAAAACAGCCTAAGGGGTCCTGACTAAGCCAACTGAACATACAACATCTACAACAGTGCTTGGTAGGTCATCCTTCGGAAGCGACCGTCACATTTCTGGTCGAGGGTTTTTTGGGGGGTTTCCACACAGGGCTGATCTCCTTGCCCCAGTGTTCGTTTGAATGTAGGAATTTATTATCAGCCACGGCACACTCAGAAGCCGTGGACCGCCTGCTCCAAGTCGAGCTTTCCAAAGGTTTCATTATCGGCCCTTTTTCTTCCCCCCCTTTTGATATATGGAGAGTCAGCCCCATTGGCATTGTGCAAGGGAAATTTTCCAATAAATTAAGATTGATTTACGACTTGTCCGCGCCTCATTGTTCTAAGGTCCCTAGTATACATTCCCTCATACCATCGGAAGAATTTTCCCTTAAGTATGCCTCAGTAGACCAGGCCATTCAGAGTATCATTAGTGTTGGGGTGGGTACTTTGCTTTCGAAAGCTGACATCACCGATGCTTTCAAGCTACTACCCATCAAACCAGCATTATGGCAGTGGCATGGTATCAGATGGCGGGAAGCTTATTATTTCGCTACTAAACTTACGTTCGGTTCTAAAAGCAGCCCTTGGCTTTTCGACACCTTCGCGCAAGCCCTGTGCTGGATCCTGTCGGTTAAGGAAGGGTGTCAGGAGGTTATACATTATCTTGACGATTTTTTGTTATTAGAAAACGGCAGTCAGGTCCCCAGGGTTCTACAAAAGTTAATCAACTTATTTTCCATTCTCAATGTTCCTCTCTCGGACAAGAAGGTGGAGGGGCCTTCTAAAAGTTTGGTTTTCCTAGGGATCAAACTAGACTCCCAACTAATGCAAGCCAGCTTACCACCTGACAAGTTGGATAGGATCAGGAGCAGGATTAACGCGTTCACGGTTTCACAGATCTGTACCAGGGTGGAACTCCAGTCGCTTCTGGGCATGTTAAACTTTGCCATGAGGATCATCCCTCAGGGAAGGTCTTTCGTGTCCAGATTACTGGCTCTTCTGCCTCTGGCATCAGACTCCTCTGCCAGGATCAGGCTGGACGCGGCCGCGTTAGCCGATCTTGGGATGTGGGATCAGTTTTTGCAGCACTGGAACGGGGTGGCCATGTTCATCCCGGCGACTTCGGACGCATCGCCCAGGGTTACATCCGATGCAGCCGCCTCCACAGGTTACGGGGCCATTTTCAATAGCCATTGGCTTGCCGGCCCCTGGCCTGAGGAGGTTAACGATATTCCAGGCTTTCATAGCTCGTCCTCTTTGTTCGAGATCTATCCCGTTGTGGCCGCTGCTCAGGTCTGGGGACACATGTGGTCCGGACAGACCGTGGTCTTTTATTCAGATAACCAAGCTTTGGTAGAAATCATTAACAAAGGCAGGTCTAGTTCCTTAGCGGTCATGTCGTTTCTGCGTAGGTTGATCTGGCTTTCACTTCAAGGGAATTTTCACATTCACTGCATTTTTTTTATCTGGCACGGAAAACTCAGCTGCAGATGCCTTATCTCGGTTCAAATTTTCTTCCTTTTTCCAGCAGGTTCCTGGAGCAGACGTCTTGCCCACCCCATGCCCGGAGCTTCCCCAGCTCAGGATGGATTGAACAACTTGCTATCCGGTGCTAGGGATCTGATCGGGGCTTCCCTCTCCGCAAATACCAGGAAGGCCTATGGCACAGCTTGGCAGGCATTTCAGTCTTTTCGGAATTTACATCCAGTTGCGGATTGGTGCAGCATCGATTACCTGTTGGCTTTTGTATTTTTTTGCCACTCACAGTTGCGGTTATCGCACATTACCATCAGGACGTACCTGGCCGGTATACAACATTTTGCGGGTCTCATGTTCCCACATAGGCCTTCATTGTTCTCGGCTCACCCTATCAAGGCCATCTTGAGAGGGATTCAGAAGGTTAACTTACCAATACCTACCACTAGACTGCCGATCACGGGGACCTTATTTCGGCATTTGTCCACCATGCTGGACAGTCACCCGTTTGGCGCCACAGACAGTCTGGTGATCAAAGCGGCCATGTACTTGGCCTTCTACGGTTTCCTAAGACCTAGTGAGTTCTCAGGTACCAGCAATGGTCGGCCCTTGGCGATCAATCAACTCATCAAACGGCACGACCATTTCCAGCTCAATTTAGCAATGTGCAAAACACAGCAGACTGGTGCAGGGACCTCGATCGTATACTTCCGTACCAGCAACTCTTGGTGTCCGTTCGAGGTCCTGGTAGCATTACAGTCTCTATTGCTAGGGGCTCATAGTGAAGGTCCGTTATTGCCTTTTCGGGGCTCGCATCTCACTACTCCTCAGTTCATCAAGCACGTTCGCATTTTGCTCGGTAGATGTGGTGTCAACCCCAAGCAATACACCGGGCATTCTTTCAGGATTGGAGCCGCGTCCGCAGCTTCCCGGCAAGGCATCCCTGCACATATTATTAGGAAATTGGGTAGATGGAAGTTAGCATGCTACATGAGGTATATACCTGAACCACATGTTGAGATGGCCAGGGCCTTTTCACAATTAGTAGAATGAGTGGTTACCATGTATTGTGTGTATAAATAAATATTCTTGCTTCAACCTAACAGTGTCTTTTTGCCCACTTTAGGCGTACTATACACGTGACCAGGGCACTCCGCAGGTCACATTGTCCTCCCGACACTCATTTCACACATTTTAGACGGCCAACTCCGAGTACAAGTAAGAAGGCCGACCATTGGTCGGCCTGTATTTGTAGGAGGAGTCTGGCACATTTAAGCCAGCCTCCCCCTACCCACAGGATGGCGATTCTCGTGGCCCCACCCTCCCTATTCCCCTTCTTCTGAGGTTATCTTTATCTTTATCCTGGGTATGCCCACTTTAGGCGTACTATACACGTGACCAGGGCACTCCACAGGTCACATTGTCCTCCCGACACTCATTTCACACATTTTAGACGACCAACTCCGAGTACAAAGAGAAGAAATCATCTGGCGCAGTTTTCAGAAAGAGACGAGCAGAAAAAGTAAAGGCTGGGGAGCAGATGTCTGGAGATTTAATGAAGTACTTGTCCTCAAGCAAAATCAGAAAGCAAGATACTCCAGCATCAGAACCGTTATCCAATGTGGGAGACTATCCGGGCCAAGTAGATATTTATGAGGGATCTTCAACATCATCTGCCCTATACAGTCAGCCTGTCACAGCCCAGGAGGCTGCTGATCTGGATGATGCAAATGTAGAAGAAAGACAAGAAAAAGAAAATTATGAAGAACCTTCAACATCATGTGCACACACTGTTTTACTTGACACGACTATTGATACAGAAAGATCAACTGATGAAGAAAGAGAAGACCTGGTGCAGGAGGAACCAGTTTGTACTTTGGAAACTCTGGATTTGTCTGATCCAGCCGATTGGCCAGCTATTCTCACAACATCACTAAGAGATGCTATTGTCAGGAAAGGTCCTGCAAAGCAAAAAACACATTTTGTTTTCCCCAAAGATGCATCTAATAGACGATTTACTAAAGCAAATTACAAGCGATGGCTGCCAAACTGAGAAGAAGCCTTTAGAAACTGGCTGGTTTATTCTGTTAAGCTGGACAAGGTATTTTGTTTTTGTTGTAAGTTATTTACAACTAAAATAACTACAAATTTGACACATGGAGGCTGTAAAGATTGGAAGAATTTGTCTCAAAATCTTTCTATTCATGAAAGGTCTAACTCACATCTTGCCACCTTAAGAGACTGGAATGGACTTTCTACAGGGTAGCCATTTATATGGATACACCTTAATAAAATGGGAATGGTTGGTGATATTAACTTCCTGTTTGTGGCACATTAGTATATGTGAGGGGGGAAACTTTTCAAGATGGGTTTATAGTGGTT
>BLSH010462428.1:740999-753008 GCA_018402905.1 Glandirana rugosa | reverse complement strand
TATATATATATATATATATATATATTAAATCATTTTTTTCCCCTTTGCATCCCATCTGCCTATATAGATAACATTAATACAAGCATTGATATATGTACATCCCATTTGCATTCCTTTTTTATTATTATTATTTTTTTTATTTACTTACCTTAGTTTGTTTCTGAGCATTGTCATTTTGAGAACTCTTCCTGGATAAGGTGCATGCTTGTTACCCAGCATGCACCTCTGGATCTCGCGCATCGTAACGCTGATTGTGTGTATAACTCAGTGCTGCCCACTGACTCTTGGAAATGATGACTCACATCTCCCAGGAGCACATATAAGGCAGGAAATA
The DNA here is from genome assembly GCA_018402905.1 of Glandirana rugosa. NCBI lineage: Eukaryota > Metazoa > Chordata > Amphibia > Anura > Ranidae > Glandirana > Glandirana rugosa. Next base: position 752,674 of record BLSH010462428.1, on the reverse strand, counting down.
ATGTTGATCGCCGTGGATCCGGAAGTGGCAGAATACAGGGGACCCCATAGCAACAAGGCACTTAGAGTAAGAAAAAAAAATGTTGATGTGCCCAAATGTTGTTGCTATTGGTTATAGGATTTTAAAGATATAAAGTATGTTTTGTGGGTGGAACTCCGCTTTAAGGAGGAAAATCATGAAGAAGTCCCACTCTCAATCTCAACTGGTCTGTCAGGGCCATACAGTACAAATCTTTTCTGACCTTTCCCCATCGACGATTCAAAAGGTGTAGATCCCTAAAACCACTTCTTGCAATCCTATCTCAAAGAGATATCAAATACTGGTGGGCCTTCCCACTTACTCTAAAGCTCAACTTTAAAAACAGAAGCTACTGCTCCAGCTTTCCATACAGAAAATGGCTGCTCTTAGACCTGAAATTCATCTCGCAAGAATCCTCAATGGACTTTGCAAGCACTTGTACAGGCTGGTGATACTCTCATACCGGTGCACACGGCTATCTGCGCCCAGTGGCATTCCCTTATCCGGGGACCTGGGAGGAATTCCCAAGATTGGGAAGCCTCCCCGAGACATGCCGTCCAGGGATTTAGACATGTTGTCCCTGACCCTTTTGCCTTGTTGCTGAAAGTCAAGCTAACATTTGAAATGCTCCAGTAAGCCTCTCACTTTATCTTCTCTATAATGCGTTAGGCATTTTACTTGTTCTATTAAGGGTTGTGATCTATGCATAGAATAACTGTACTAATTGTTTATGAACAAGGGTGTCCAGTTACACCTCCAGCTACCTCATGGATATGGCATTCCTATGTCCCTGGAATAGGATTTCACCCCACCAGTAGGGTGCTGACACAATTTGTTTTGCTTTGGACGGGTGGGAGTTTTTCTCCCCCTGTCCCATCAAGTCCCAAATGGGCTTGAGCTTGCACTATTCACTCCTCTTTCTTCTCTGGTCTTGGCTCTTCCTTTGTTTCAGCTGACCTCCAGACACCACATCTCCTGCTCGCCTTCCCGAGGGTCCTGTATCCCATCAAGTCGGCATAATGCAAGGGTAAGTGACAGTGGTTTGATGGGCTTCCATCCCTTTTGCTCCATGGCTTGAGACATCACCTACCCTGCCCCCCCACCCCGCGGGTGTTTTCACACAACACACAAGGGTTAAATTCTCCAGTGAATTGCCAAAACGTTTTTTCTTGTTCAAAGGGTTTTATTGAAAAGATACATAACAAAAAAAAACATACAGAAAAAAGATAAGATAAGGGAGGGGGGGTAGGGATACATAGATGTTCACCGAAGAAGGTGAGGGGGGGGTTGAAGGTTTGAACATCATACACATGGGAACATAGCACAGAACTGAGATAAACAGTTACTATGGTTGGGTAGACAGTCCATGAAAGTTCGAGATGTGGCCAAGCGTTCCGTCTTCCAGCCCCGGACACCCCATTTGGGAACAAACTGTGTCCTGGGAGTAAGATCGGTCCACTCGGTCTTTGTAACCAAATAACCAGCAGTCTGACTGTTGACAACTACAGGAGATTAGCTTTCACAGGTAAACCTACCAAAACAAGACAGAGTATAGCATACATCAAGGAGACTCCATTCTGATGTTGTTAAGTACCTTAGGGAGGGTTCTAAGCGGGAGAGCTCAGTATTGAAAGTTGGTGGGTTAATTTCTATATCAAGGATGGTTGGCATTATGAAGTGGCTCTAGTGCAGACAGGAGGAAATGATATATGATCCCATCTGAGAAACAGATATGATCCCATCTAAGAAACAGTGCCAAAACGTTTTTAAACCTACCACATGCACACAATAGATGAATCCTACAAGAAACACACTTCCCAAGATGGCACAGTCCTTCATTCCTTTACGTAAATTACCCTTTGTTTTTCTTGGCGAATGCTGAAGACAAAACCCTAAAAATTTAAAATTTACACCACAGCTAGAACATAGAGACCCAAAAGGCAGATTCATACTAGTGAAGGGGATTCTAGATTGCCATTGGTATTCATGTATCTCCTATTATGCCCCTAACCTGGGTCAAGTAAAAAAAATTCTAGTACTTCTTCCAGACGTTGGGCCCACTCATAAAGGGCACTGTAATTTATGACTCGAACATGGCTTTTGATCAGGGGCTGGATAAAACCAGACCCCCAAATGCCCAGTTCATTTGGCCTATTAAAAGTAGCTCTAAAATTGCTAAGCTAATCTTTCAGCAAGGCCTCACTGATATCTGGAGAGAAATGAATCCCACTCAACAAGAATATACACACTTCTCGAGCCCATCAATCATATGCAAGAATTGATCATATTTTGTTATCCACAAATCACATTCCCTGGGCAATCAATTCCTATATCAAAGATACAGTATGGATCGGAAAATTCTATGGTCATACTCACACTGCAAAAATGCTATGCTCAGTCCCCTAGACAGTACCCCTGTTACGACCCACCGTACCCAGGGACCTAGCACACCAAAGGCAGCTCAAAGGAGTTCCCAGGCGTGGCAGTTCTTCAGACAATGTGCTGATGACAAGACACGAGTGGTTTGCACGCTGTGCAATGAGAGCCTGAAGCGAGGCATAAATGTTCTATACCTGAGCACAACCTGCATGACCAGGCATCTACATTCAAAGCACGAGCTGCAGTGGAGTAAGTACCTCAAAATCCAAGAAAGGTCTCGGCCTCCTCCTGCTTCCTCTTCTGCTGCTGCCTCGGCCTCTTCCTCCACCTCTACAGTGCCAATGTCACCTGCCAGCCAGCAAACAGATGATGTGACAGCAACGCCACAATGTCCGCCACCGTCCCCAAGCATTTCCACATGGTCGCATGGAAGGTTACAGCTCTCCATCTCCCAAACACTGGAGAGAAAGAAGAAGTACCCCCCCTACCCACCAGCGATCCCTGGCCCTGAATGCCAGCATTTCAAAATTCCTGGCCTTTGAAATGCTGTCATTCTGTCTGGTGGACACGGACAGTTTTAAAAATCTGATGGCGGTGGCTGTCCCACAGTACGTTGTTCCCAGCCGCCACTACTTTTCCAGACGAGCCATCCCTTCCCTGCACAAACAAGTTGGGGACGAGATCAAGTGTGCACTGCGCAACGCCATTTGTGGCACTGATACGTGGACCAGTAAGCACGGGCAGGGACGCTCTATCTCGCTAACTGCACACTGGGCAAATGTAGTGGCGGGTGCGCCTGAGGCGGCTAGCCGTTCCCCACCGAGGATTGCAGGGCATTTCTCTTTGCCTCTTGTTGCCGCCTCCTCCTCCTACTGTGCTTCCTCCTCCTCTACCACCTTCACCACCAACTTCAGCACATCCAGGGGGAAATGACAGCAGGCTGTTTTAAAACTGATATGTTTGGGGGATAACCCCACACTGCGCAGCAGCTGTGGATGGGCATTGAACAACAGACCGATGAGTGGTTGTTGCCATTGAGCCTTAAGCCCGGCCAGGTGGTGTGCAACAATGGCGAAATCTCATAGCAGCTCTGGGCCTAGCCGGTCTGACACACACCCCTTGCCTGGCGCATGTGCCAAATTTGGTGGTGCAGAAATCTCTAAAAAACTACCCGGATACATCAGAGCTGCTGCAGAAAGTGCGGGCCGTCTGTGCACGTTTTCGGCATTCTCACTCTGCTGCTGATCGCCTGTCTGCGCTGCAGCGGAACTTCGGCCTTCCCGCTCACCGCCTCCTATGCGACGTGCCCACAAGGCGGAACGGCACCTTGCACATGCTGGAGAGACTGTGCGAGCAGCAGCAGGCAATAGTGGAGTTTCAGCTGCAGCACGCACGGGTCAATCGCTCTGTGGAAAATCACCACTTCACCACCAACGAGTGGGCCTCCATGTGAGACCTGTGTACCATATTGCGGTGTTTTGAGTACTCCATCAACATGGCCAGTGCCGATGAAGCTGTTCTCAGCGTTACTATCCCACTTCTATGTGTCCTTGAAAAAACACTTAGGGGGATGATGGAAGAGGATGTGGCACAGGAGGAAGAGGAGGAGGAAGAGGGGTAATTTCCACGGTTATCAGACCAGTCATTCACAAGTGGCTCGGAGGGAGGGTTCCTGCACCAGCATAGGCCAGGTAAAAATGTTTCCAGCCAGGGCACAGTTCTGTAGGATGAGGATGACGAGGATGATGATGATGAGGAGGAAGAACTGTGTTCACAGTAGGGTGGCACCCAACGCAGCTCCTGGGCATCACTGGAGCGTGGATGGGGGGGATACGGTGGACACAGATGACACACCTCCTACAGAGGACAGCTTGTCTTTGCCTCTGGGCGGCCTAACACACATGAGCAACTACATGCTGCAGTGCATGCTCAACGACAGGCAAGTTGCCCACATTTTAACTTGTGCCACCCTGCTGGATCCCCATTACAAGGACAATGTGCCGTCCTTAATTCCATCACTGGAGCGTGATCGGAAGATGCGCAACTACTAGCGCACGCTGGTAGACGCGCTGCTGAGGGCATTCCCAAACGACACAGGGGGCTCAGTGGAAGCACAAGGCGAAGGAGGAGGAAGAGGTCACCAACGCAGCTGTGGCACCGCCAGCACTTCAGAAGGCAGGGTTAGCATGGCTGAAATGTGGCAAAGCTTTGTCAGCAGCACTTCACAACAAACAGTTCCACCAGCTGGCAACGTCTTAGCAGGAGGCAGCATTTCAGCAACATGGTGGAAGAGTATGTGTGCACACGCCTACACGTACTGACTGATGGGTCTGCCCCAATTCAACTTCTGGGTCTCCAAATTGGCCACATGGCCTGAGCTTGCCCTTTATGCCTTGGAGGTGCTGGCCTGCCCTGCAGCCAGTGTATTATCTGAACGTGTGTTTAGCACGGCAGGGGGCGTTATCACAGAAAAGCGCAGCCGCCTGTCCACAGCCAACATGGACAAGCTAACGTTTATTAAAATGAACCAGGCATGGATCCCACAATCTATCCCTTGTGCAGAATAGACTTTTAGACCAGCCTCACACAGCCATTGGTATACTTGTTTATTGTTTTTTTTAATATGTCTCAATATTTTGGGGGCTACCCCAATTAGAAAAAACAAAAAGAAACATAAGACAGTGTTGGCTACCTCCTCCTCTGCCACTTCCACCTACACCGCCACGGTCAAGGCCTACTCAACCTCCTCCTCCATTTTTTTTTTATGTGATTTTAAGTTATTTCCCTATCCACGTTTGTTTGCAGAGCACTTGTCCTACTCTTACCCCCATTTTGCTTCCTTTTGCAGCCCTCTAGCCCTTTCCAGGACTTTTTTGCAACCATTTTTGTGCCCAAAAGTTCGGGTCACCATTGACTTCAATGGGGTTTGGGTTCTGGGCTCAAGTTCCGTACCGAACCCAAACTTTTTTGCAAAGTTTGGCCAAACCCAATGAACCCAAACATCCAGATGTCCGCTCAATTCTATTCACAACCCCTACATTCTCAGGCAGACTGAGCTATTCTAAAAGTTCAAGATCAGACAAATGCCCTCAGGCTGGCTCATTGGTAAAGTTTTGTGTTTTGAGTGTGTTTGTTGGCACATTTCATATTGATTTTTTTGGCACCATTTCCTGAACATGTGCTGACAATGAAGTGGAAATAACATATTAACAGTTAATGGTGACTTAGTAGAATGAAACTTGACATTTTTATCCAAGGATTTAAAAGGGCATTTCCTTAGGTGTACACCTAGCCACAGATAGGACCATGTTTGTGAACAGACCCGGCACTTGAAAACCATTTGGTGTCCCATTAATTTGTGACAATTATCGGTTTTGTTTCCTTTTCTAGGGGAAGCAGGTTACCCATAGCTGACGTGGCTGATGGCTGCAATCAGGCAGCTCCAGGGTGACCAAGAGCTCAGGGTACAACAAGGCCTTGCAGAGAAGCTGGAAAATTGTGGAGACCATATTTGGTCTCAAGATATGGTTCCTTTGCTTGCCCAGGGATGAGGTTGCCAGGATTATCATATTGTTGCACCTTACATAACATTTGTCTTGCAAGGAATGATTATTGGGAGCTGACTGAGGAGAGGGAGCCAGAGGTCCATCAGATGCTCATCCCCAGAAGTCACATAACTGAGGTTGGATATGGCACCCGAACGAAGCCCAGTACTTTACAAGTACATACATTTTCACACATTAGTAATGATGGAAAGCAGCTCATGCCTTGCATTGTCCACAAATTACCACCTTTGACCTATCTCACTAACAAGGACACAGATCGCAATAAATAACTGACAGGCTTTGCAGTCTTTATCCATTTTATAGTTAATATGATAAGTTGAGGCTTTACTAAGTCAACCAAAAGGGCAAACTGCTGCTCATTTTTGGGAGAGAAGAGGGACTAGAACACCTGGCAGGAGTTGCGGCCTTGCCTCTGAAACATGTTCTGATTGGCCAAACACCTTGGTAGGCGGCATCCAGGTTGACAGCTCCAGAATAGCTTCACATCGGAAGACTCAGCTGGTGTCCTCCCGAGTACCCTCGAGGCTACAGCTCCTGCTGACACACGGGACTGATACACAGAATTTGTAACACAGCACAGAGGACCCATTGGCGGCTCAGCTGAGTGCTGCACCTGATGAGTACTATGAGTGCATCTTATTATGTTTTTACTTTCATATTTCATGATTAAAACAATGCTGCACTAGGGCTAGTCTGGTATTTCTGTCTTTCTCTTCCCCAGTCCTTTGTGTTCACAGTATCCAGAAAATGGAAGGAGGTTCTCTCTTGAAGCCAGGCAAATGTTTAGGAATATGTTGGCCCTCAATTCCCCCAAGAAGTGATCTGCCATGGACATTGTAAAATATGTTAATTTGCCATAAATCATAAATTCTTTCAGAAAACCTATCTAGGAGTACAGTAATACATATGGCATACACAGCAAATGATGTCCATTTTGGAGCTTTATCAAGTGCTGCCTTCTGTCCTCTTACAGTTTATAAGATGACCTCACCTACTATTAAAGCTGGTAATGACATAACCATTTATGATCACCTAATAACTGAGCAGCCATACTTTAAAATACTGACCCAAAAGAGTTGATTTTTCAGGCCTCATACACACAGACGTTTTGTATATTTTATCTTGTTTTGCTAGAAGAGACGCCAGGCGACGTCGGTCAATAAATGTAGGCGTTTTTTAACGTTTCTCATTGATGTCAATGCACGTTTTGAAGCGTTTTTGAGCGTCAGCGCCAACAAGCATTTTTTTTTTTAAAAAAGACATCCCACAACAATGAATTCACTCCCAAATTACCCATAATGCAAATGGAAAAGTAATAAAAAATGTTGGAGACCATGTGACGATGCCATTTTGTTTGGAGAGAGAGAGGATTGTGATTTTGTTGGAGTTTTCTGTAGGTTTTTTGCTTGTCTTTTGGAATGTTTTTGTCATGGATCCCATCATGCAAAAAGTTGATCAGGCAATTCTGCTGATTATTTTGCGAAGGATGCGGAGAAGGAGAGAGTTTGAGAAGGAGAGAGTTTGAGAAGGAGAGAGTTTGAGAAGGAGAGAGTTTGAGAAGGAGAGAGTTTGAGAAGGAGAGAATCAGCAGAAGATGACGATACTAGATACACCCTATGGTGTCCCAGCGCCAGTTGGTGGGGTACTACACCAGTATCTATGCACGACTGCGTGTTCAACAATTTTAAGCGCATGTCGGTGGCAGTGTTTGATGAGCTACTGGAGAAGCTCTGCCCCAGACTGGTGAGGACGGACACTGTAATGCGGCGCTCTGTGTCACCTGAGGAACGTCTGCTGGTGACACTCCGTTAAGTTTTATTTTATAACCAAGTACACATTAGGGGTGGGGGTAGGGTTTAGCAAATAGGATATAGTCAAGGGTGCATGGGAGAGATAGGGATTATGGGATAAGGGTTAGGGGATATTTTAAGGTTAAGGTTCATCATAGGGGTTGGTAGGGGATAGGTTAAAATTAATGGATGGTATAGGCTTAGTGCATGAAAACGAATTGTATTTTTTTGTTTCAATTTTCTTTAGGTTTCTGGCCACAAGGCAGAGTTTCATAACTTTGCACCACTACTTTTTACTAGGCGTGGCAACAGTGTCCCAAATCACCAGGGAGACATGTGTGGCTATATGGGCAGAGCTACATGGGGTGGTAACGTCGGAGCCCACCGAAGATATATGGGAATCAGTTGTGGATGGATTTTGGGAAAAACCCAGTTCCCTAATTGCATAGGGGCCCTGGATGGTAAACACATCAGGGTCAAGAAACGTTCCCACTCCAGATGCTCGTATTTTAATTACAAAAAATACTTTTCAGTGCTCCTCCTAGGTGTTGGCTGACGTGAATTTAAAATTTCTGACGTTGGATGTCGGAGCGTATGGCAGCTAAGGCGATGCTCGTATATTCCGGGAGTCGGCTTTTGGACGCCGGCTGCAAGAAAGTAGAATGAACATGCCGCCTAGCAGACCTCTACCGTGCACCGAGGAGCCCAACTTACCACTGGTGATGGTCACTGATGAGGCCTTTGGACTAGCGGAAAGCTTAATGAGGCCATAGTGGCTACAGACTCAGCCATGAAAAGAAAAAAAAACATTTAATTACAGACTCAGCCGAGCACGCCGCATTGTGGAGTGTGTCTTTGGAGTCTGCACTTCAAAATGGAGGGTTTTGCTGACCTGCATGCAGCAGGATTTAGAAAATGCCATCCAAGTTGTGCTGGCGCGCTGTGTGCTCCACAACTTTCTACGTTACAGTAACACAAGTAATGTAGAACTTGAACCCACACCCCAGAGTCAATGTCATCAATTTATGGACTTGAGAGCATTTGCACGGGTTATGAGTATCCAAAACCAATTTGCAGCTTTTTTTTTGTTTCGCCAGATGGAGAGGTTTCCTGGCAAGAGGATCACGTCTAAAAAGAATAACCTCTGTCTTCTATATACATTCAATAAAGCCCATTATATTCATAATCGGGACCCACTAACAGGCCAGGTTTGCAGCATAACTGAAATACATCACAGGTGATATAATTTGCTGCTCAGTAATTGCAGTATTCTAGTCTGCATCTCCCCAAGGTAATACTTAAAATTTGGGCTATTGGTGGGTCCTGAGGACCGGAGTTGAGAACCACTGCTCTATAGGGTTATGGCGTGAAGGCACCAACACCCAAAAAACAATTTTTCCACACCTGTTTGACCAGGGCGTAACATTTCATTTTTTTTTTTTTTTACAGCAAGGCCAATTCTTACTTTCATCAAGAATACCTCTATGTCGTTACGGTGTAAGGGCACCACCAACACCCAAAGACCAATTTTTCAGCACTTTTTACTTCTATCCAAAGTCTGCCAAAGAGACACCAGACTTCTAAAAAATGTTAATCTTGGCTTGAATGTACTATAGTTTGGCTTCTTCATATAAGGCTTGCTCACTGTGGTGCAAAAATGTGTTATTTAAGTCCAAAGTCTGCCAAAGAGACACCAGAATGTATCCTAAAGAATATCTTATGTTCCAAGTGCACTAAATTGTGGCATCATCATACTGACTGGCTCTCCACGCCGTTGTTTACTAAACATAGAAAGCTTGCAGGGAAAATCAATTTAGATTTTTTAAAAAAAATTTTTTGCTGCAGCAGTTTCTATGAACAGTACAGATGTGACACTTTACAGGCCCAGACACTAGATTTAAAGACTTTTTTTTTTTTTTAATTTTTATTGTTTACTTTAGGCATCATTAAAATCACCGCTCCTTAAAAAAAAAAAAAACATATGTTGCATTGGTACATGTCCCTCATACCCTATTTATGGCCAATAACTTGCATATAAGACTTCAAAATCGAGACTTTTGATTATTCAAGTCCGGGCCCTATAGACTTTGGTTTGGGTCTGAACTTTTTCAATAGGGTTCAATAGAGTCCTGGTGCAAACCAAACCGGGGGGTGTTGGGCACCCTCCTACAGACTAGAGATGGGCCAAACATTTTCTTGGTCTATATGCTTAGAAAGCCAAACTGAGACCAGAGGCAGTTCAGATGTATTGAGGCGACAACCATTCAAGGGTAGCAGCGCCTCGGAAGAGGACACCAATTACACCACCATTGTAGGGACTGCACCTGCCTCAATAGATGGTACAGAGTCCACCACCACTTGAGAGAGAGAGTGAGTCCAGAGTGGGCGAGACTGAAAACCAAAAGCAGCTCAGAAAGTATCTATTTTTCAGCAGTAGAGCCTGAGCTCACCTCATTTAAAGATCGTGCAGCTGCACCAATAGATGGGCTAGAGATTAGCATCCCTACAAAGACTGCATCAAATCAAGAAAGCGGGGTTTATATAACCACTACAATGGAAAACAAGCCTGAATTAGAAGACACAATCCAGTCCAAAGCCACAGACATTATGGAGACTGTGTCCACCTCAACAGATGGGATTGAATCCACAGTTGTAGAGAATGTGACAGATCTTAATGATGAGATGGAGATCAGCATCCCTTCAAAGACTGTGTCAATCCCAGAAAGCATGACTGAGATCGCCACTACTACTAATACTGTGTCCGCCTGAGAAATCAAGACTGACGTTATCAACAGCACAAACAAATTAGAGTGGTTCCTCCACTGACCACCCAAGAAGAACCTGCAGAGGACAAGCCCCACCCCAGCAGAGAATCTGTCCAACCTACCAAGCAGAATGCCACCCCTGCGGTCAGAGGTCAATCATTCTCTAGTGAAGTCAGAATTTTTTTCCGTATATCAAGGAGGAAGGATATTTCTTCTGAAGGTAAGAATTGTAAACAATATACGTTGGATGAACATGATTTATTTTATTTAAAAAGGTTTCCAATTGGTGGGGACTTGGTATACATCTGAACAGACCAGAGATGATCTTCAAATCACTTGGACCCAAAGGAAATTTTTGATGGAGGCTCCTCCCCCCCAGCCACTTCTCTATGTTTTTTGATACTACAGAAGGTTATATAGCACGCCCCTAATTATCATCTTTATTGCCAGGTGTGCCCAGTGACTTACAGCAGACACTCTTGGGTGACCATTGAAACAGGCGGTATACGATAATACTGCATTGCACATAGGTGTTTGATTCCCCTATTACGAGTCCCTTATATTGCTGCCTACTCAGGAGAAGCAAGAGAATATATTTTAGGGTTTAATTATAATTTATTTATACTTAGAGATTTTGGTATAGTGGTATTTTTAATAGGTACCTTATAAGCATAAATCCAATAAATATAATAGGAATATTTGTCAAAAATAAGGTATTTTTTATTAACCACTTCAATACCAGGCACTTAGGACACTTCCCGCCCAGACCAATTTTCAGCTTTCAGTGCTGTTGCGTTTCGAATGAGAATTGCGCGGTCGTGCGAAGCTGGTGCTGGCGCGTTAAGAGTAAGCTTTGCGTTGTCGTGACTTTCGACTTTTAACCAGACCCGCCCTTCACAGGATTCACGGACCATAACTTCACCAATTATTTTTTATGGAATAAAAACTGTTTATAAGGATAATATAAATAACCTAAATACGAATATTCCATGGATAATTTTTATGGTGATATGGTTTTAGAGATTCATATTTATTTAATATTAATTTGGGATTTTATATAAGAGAACGAAGAGGACTCATCCGTCGTTATATTCCCTGAGCATTATCCCCTTAGTTTGTGGATACACGTTACGTCATAATAGCATATGGCGGACAAA
>BLSH010462428.1:728100-740989 GCA_018402905.1 Glandirana rugosa | reverse complement strand
GGCTCCCTGGTGGTCCTGGGCGGCCTCTCCATGACTTCCCTGGTGGTCCTGGGCGACCTCCTTGCGCTGTCCGGCGGGGGGGGGCTCCCTGGGGTCTTGATCCGGCTCCCTGGTGGTCCAGTGGGGTGATCCTGAGGGTGGCTGCGCTGATAAACGTTCAGCGCAGCCCCCCCTCATCAGCCGAGCAGCCGATCGGCTCTCCGCTGCTCAGGTCTGCAGACCTGAGCAGAGGAAAAGCCGATCAACGGCTCTTCCTATTTACACTGTGATCAGCCGTGATTGGTCACGGCTGATCACATGGTAAAAGGCTTCGGATCGAAGCCTTTTACCTCGGTCGGTAGTGCGGTGGGTCAGACTGACCCACGGCACCACCGATCGCCGCGATGCGCGCCCCCAGGGGCGCGCGATCGCGCATTATCCTGAGGACGTCAATAGACGTCCAGTCAGGATAATGAACCCCCCGCCCGGACGTCATTTGTCAATGCGCCGGGCGGGAAGTGGTTAAATATATGGGCATTGTTACACCTTAGTATTTTTCCCTAATCCATATAATAATTGTATTATTTATTCTTCATTAAAAACATTTAATATAATTTGAGATCTTGGTATAGGGGGATTTTAAATCAATTAGGCACTTTGAATATGAATAAAACAAATATAATAGGAGTATTTGTTAATTTTTATGCAGAACATATGTGCATTGTTACACAACATGGATTTACATATCTTTTGTATTTTGGCAAGCGATCTTCGACCTATATTGTAAACTCATGGCAACCTCTATTGTCCCTTCGCCAGAGATAGCACTACTGTCCATTCTCCCAGGCACGCTGAAATCGGTTAAAAAGGATGTGCTACGCCACTTTTTGGCTCCAGCCAGGGTGGCGATACCTAGACAGTGGAAGTCGACGGATGTGCCCTCTCTTGGGGATTGGGCGATGGAGGTAGATAGGATCAATGGGATGGAACGACTATTGGCGCAGGAGAAAGATAACCTAGAGCAATTCTCCAAGACCTGGTCTTCTTGGTCTTTGTTTAGATATTCGGAGGGATTTGTTCCTTGGACAGAGGGAAACTCCACTGCCCCACCAAATGAGCCTACATGACATGATTCCTTGCCTTCTGCTTCTTTCCTACGCTCTCTGACCTTCTTGCCCCCCCTTTCGCTATACTCCTCCTCTTTTACTATTAAAGCTTTCCCCCGCTCTTCATTCTATCATTATTCTTCTTTGAGCCTGAGGACGCCCCAACTATAGGTTCCATGCAGGCCCATTGCGGCATTGACATCACCCTTTTTCTTTTATATAGTTTAGAGCTAATACTGTGGGCGTATAGGTTATATAAGGTAGTGAGCATCGCTCAAATTGCTGAAAGCGGTGCACACAATCTCCAGTCCGGAATTTCCAGCTGATATGGGCCCTATATGACTCACAGTTATGTCGGTATCATTTACCATAGTCCTCTGTTATTTGTCAATTAATCATTGAGAATCTTTGTACCTTATGTCGATTTAACGTTTTTTGTTCTTATGTGGATATACTCTGTATTCTGCTTTTTCTCTTCAATAAAATCAGATTGAACTAAATATCTTTTGTGCATGGTTAAGATGACATTAATATGTATTTGCATATTTTAGTAATTAATATTTGCACATTTAGTGTTAAGCCTGTTGATTTGGCTTAATTTCCTCCTGTCCGGGGTCACAGTGCTGCTCGGATGCAGTTTCCGGTTAGGACACTGATTTACACCAAGGATAAACTAATCAGGATGTTTAGGACGCCATTTCCGGTCACTAATGCAGATTGACGCTGATGACAACCAATCAGTTTCCCTCCAAGTGGGGTTAGATCATTTCCAGGAGGGGAATGACATTCTTTGTTGATTGATGGGTATCCCGACTTATCATTTTTGCTGGTGGATTCCACTATTGGTTAATGGAGGAAATACTAAAACAAGGCTTGATTTTTGTTTGTTATGTATTTATGTGCAGTGGAGGAAGTGATCCTTATGCCCCGGTTCTTTAGAATGAAAAAGGTCGGGCGAGGACACTTTTTCACCACTATTTACTGTTTTACCTGCTTTTATTGCTGTTTTTAGACTTTTTTTATCTGGATGCTGCCTCATGGTTGTAGCAATAAAAGTCAATGATTTACTGCACTATTGGTGATTGCCCTTTTTTTTACTGTGCATCTATTGATACCTGCCCACTGCATTACGGATGGGTTGAATCCTTGGAGATCTGGAGGAGGAAAACGTCATTGTGGGGCTTATTCACATGCATGTTTGACCCTTTGTAACAAAGGGACATCAGGTTCCGATAAGCTCACATCCATTTGTGGTGATGGATTTCTACACATGCTTCGATATAAGAAGAGTTTACAGATTGTAGATTTTTTTTCACCAATTCACATTTTTTTTTTGGTACTTTATTTTTTCACTGCTGATTTTTTAGCGCAACAATTGTTTTTCACTTTGTCATTATCAAGTATTTCTCATATTCCCAGCCATGAGTAAGCACCCTTAGGGGGGCGTGAAACGCGTCAGAATTTGATTCCCTGTCTGTACCATATGGGCTTGGTTGAATAAAGCATTTCAAGGAGTGCGGCCGTCCGGAGTGTTTCAAGCATATTGAGCCTGCACCCTCTGGGACTGTGTAATTATCTACGGGAGTCAGGAGGTTTGGAGCTGTCTGTTTTTTCTCAAGTATTTCTCATAGAAACATAGAAAAGTGATGGCAGAAAGACTGAGTAGTCCATCGAGTCTGCCCCTTTTTATTTATTTATTCACATTTACTTTGTCTGACTATAGATTTAGGTTTATCCCACATGTTTAGTTGCAGCTCACTTGATTATAATTTTTATATTCACAAGCACAGTGGCGGGGGTGAGGAATTGGAGGAGATCTCGGAGAAAGGATTCCCTATATAGTCTGTCCCATTGTGGTTGGTATACCAACTATTACCACGCTGACCTTCATTAACGGCTTGAAGATCTCAGGCCCCTATGTTGCATCTATTTGAGGGACCCCCTATACAGGATTGAATTTCCCGTTTTTTTCATCTGCCCCGGTTTTCCATCTTTCTTCCAACTCCCCCCCCCCCCCCCCCGCCATCATCTTAGCTCAGTAGTGCCCGTACAGGACGGAATCATATACCCTTAAAGAGGGATGGGGGCACGCTGTATCCATTCTTGATGATGATATACACCCTCTCTAATTTGCAATGTCTGTGCACCGGGGAATTGATCAATACATCTCCTGTGTTCGCCCCCATGAATGCTCTCTTGGGTTGTGTCTGGTCAATTTACTTCAACAACCTATACCCATGTTGTGAAAAGGTCTTGAGGAAGCTCAATTTGAAGCGAAACGTGTCAACCTATTGCTCACCCACCATGGTGGTTTTTGGTAGTTGGTATCATTCACAGTAACATATGATATCTGTTGACCTCACTTGGAGGCCCTTATTCATGTTGTCATACATGTATTTAATGTCTTTGTTGTAAATATTGTCAAAGCCTTTGGCTTTTTTCTTTTCTTTTATCAATATTGTAATAAAGATAATTTTTTATCTACGTACAGTGGTTATCTCGTGGTGTGCCCAATAAAACGTCCACATATGTGGGGGATCCCCACAATCCTTTTTAGCACAGTATTTTTATGTATATTTGTATTGATATTTCTCACAAAGAAAACTACAAGCACAGTAATAAGAAGGTTGGATAACAAAGAGACCTTCTGATATACATTCATATAGTTATCAGGAGGATGTCGAAATGCGTAACAAGTTATGTCAACAGTTGCAAAGAGCTGAAAAAGTTATTCAGAGTTTGCAATTACCTCATAAGATGAGCCATGTCCTCCTCTCCTCGACACCCCAAATGGGAATATACGGTGTCCAGGAGGAGAGGGGACCCATGTTTGAGCAATGCCTTGTTATCATTAGTCCTGTAGTGAGGATAACATTGTTTGATGTATGAACTAACAACTTAATTGAAGGATACTACTACCACCTTGTAAGAGGGAAAATAGACTCTGGATATGATTTAAATAATTAACCACTTCAGCCCCGGAAGGATTTCCCCCTTTAGGACCAGTTTCGGCACTGCGTCGCTTTGACTGACAATTGCGTGGTCGTGCAACGTTGTACCCAAACAAAATGTGCGTCCTTTTTTTACCTTTCTTTTGGTGGTATTTGATCCCCTCTGCGTGATTTCTGATCACCGC
The DNA here is from genome assembly GCA_018402905.1 of Glandirana rugosa. Lineage (NCBI taxonomy): Eukaryota > Metazoa > Chordata > Amphibia > Anura > Ranidae > Glandirana > Glandirana rugosa. The sequence goes on along the minus strand of BLSH010462428.1, from coordinate 736,768 downwards.
TATAAACAAAAAAAAAGCGACAATTTTGCAAAGAAAATCATTTCTTACTTTTTGCTAAAATACAAATAAAAATATATAAAACTTTCCTTCAGTTTTGGCCGATTTATATTTTTCCTCATATATTTGATAAAAAAAAAAAAAAAAAATTGCAAACGGTTTGGTTTGCGCAAAAGTTGCCGCATTTACGAATGATCAGAATTAATTTCTGGGATTTTTATTTTTTTTTTATGTTTTACTAGTAATGACGGCGATCTGCAATTTTTAGCGGTACTGCGATATTGTGGCGGACATGTCGGACCATTTTGACAATTTTTTTTTTAGGGACCATTGACATTTATTCAGCAATCAGTGCTATAAAAATGCACAAATTACTGTGTAAATGCAATTGGCAGTGAATGGGTTAACCTGGAGGGGGAGATCTAAGGGTTAACTGTGTTCCCTAGGCATGTTCTAACTGTATGGGGGCTGGGCTGGCTGGGGGAGGGGAGTGATCACAGCTTCCATATACAGCAGTGGTTCTCAACTCCGGTCCTCGGGACCCACTAACAGGCCAGGTTTGCAGGATAACTGAAATACATCACCGGTGATATCATTTGCTGCTCAGTGATTGCAGTATTCTAGTCTGCATCTCCCCAAGGTAATACTGAAATCTGGCCTGTTGGGGGGTCCCGAGGACCGGCGTTGAGAACCACTGATGTACAGGAAGCCGTTGATCACAGTCCTCCCCCCTCTGTCAGAACGGAGATCCACATTTACATACACAGACCTCCGTTCTCTCACTGTGGGGGGGGGGGAGGGGGGGCATCGTGGGTAGCTGGCGATCGAGTCCACCCTACCCGCTCCCTGCCCCCCGGAACACAGTGGTCGCGTGCGCGCTCACAATACTCGTTATCGCGGCAGCCGTCAGGTGACTGTGATTCACGATAACCGACCACTTTGCCGCCATCAAGTGGTTAAAGAGTGTTATCATTTGACATATTAGTTTTGTGAGTTATCCCCTACATATAAGGTTTGATTCATACCTGATTTACGCTTACATGGATAAAAGAGGTAGAGCCAAAAGGGAGGTAAGAGGGAGGAAAGGACGCACAAAAGAGGAAAGGTTAGGCACCAGGGAGTTACATAGGTGGAGAGTTATTGTGGTGGGCTACAAGGGCTATTGTATATATGTTATCTATGGTTCCCAGACCATGTCGTACTTACTGTATTAGAGGTGGACTGGAGTATATTGACCATTTTTTTCTGAATCATAATCCAGGACATTTTTCGTTTTGTTGCAGCCAAGGACACGGTAGGCTCTTTCCAGGCATGGGCTACCGTAATCTTGACTCCCAGCAATATAAAGTGAATGAGAGTCCGAAGAGACCTGGAGCATCCGATCGGACTGCGATTCAGCAAAGCAAATTAGGGTGTTTTTGGTAGAGCTAGACTGGTCCCTTTGCGCAGCAGACAAAAGATTCTGTTCCAAATACCCCGATTGCGAGGGCATTCCCACCATATGTGGAAGAAAGAACAGGTCATCGCACAGCCCCTGAAACATAACGGGGACGAGCCTGGGAAAATCTTGGCTAGATGTAGTGGAACACGGTACCAGCGTGTAAATAGTTTGATGCTTGCTTCAATGAGAGACATTATGCCCTTAAAGCGGTAGTAAACCCATGCATTTAACAGATTAAAAACCAGTCACATTTCCGGCACGTGCCGGAGATGTAACACTCCCATTGGTTGTGCTCTAAACCAAACTGTCAAACCATCCAATGGCTGGTGTCATAGCTGATCACATGTGCAGCATCACGGCAGTTGTAGATTAAACAGAGGCCAAGATGGCAGCTTCCTTGGCTGAAAATGATAAGAGGGTTTACTACCACTTTAAAGGAATTCGGGAAATGAGAGAACCAAATATCCGGATCCCAATTAACCTTGACATCCTGTTCCCAACTCATTGCGTAAGATGGTTTACTAGGATTCTCCATCAGTGAGCCCTAAATCATGGAAATTCCTCCCCTCTGATTCATATATCCACCTTTCTTAAGTAGAGACGCTTGGACGTTCAGGTTTTGAGGCCCAAAGGGATAAAATAAAGTGCCAAATTTGGTGCAGATGGAATCTTTCTGAAGAGGGCATGCCCAGTTTACTAATGCAGTGGCTTGCCGTGAGGGGGCCCATGGAGGATAGAAAATGTCCAATTCTGATTTTATGTATGCTTTTTTGATGTGGGTGCACAGATCCAAATGCAGACATTGTGCGTTTGGATACATGCATCCCTTCTTGTCTGCATGTCAAATTGTGACATTTGACTATGTCCATGCAGCTGCTGCATCCAATTGACTTTGACTGGACTGCCTGCACAGGGATGCACAGAACACCAAATAACCACAAGCGGTACACAACCTTCACACTGAGCATGGGCACGTAAATGAGGCATAATTGTCATGTGGGCCAGATAGCAGGAAAGAGGAGATGGGTAATAAAATGAGAAGTATGGGAATTTTATTTATGAATCATACTTATCTAGGTGGATGCTGCATCTTTCCCCTTCTAAGGCTGAGAACCGAGTAATCAAACACTGCCAATCGCTCAGTTCTCAGTGCTCCCTGAGCAGGGAGATGGTGGCTGTCAGTCTCTGGCTCTCTGCTCTGCCCCTCCCATGATGCTCACTGAAACACTGGGGTGTGGAGGGGGCGGGAGTGGCCGGCTTAGGCTCTCCGCTGAAAATGAGTCATAGGAGTGCAAAACAATCTGCATGGCTGTGATCCACAAGCAAGCTTTGGCTGTACTTCTCCTTAAATATATCACATGACCTCTTGTCTCTCTACTCCTGTTTGGCATTACTTGGGACAACAGATAAATGTCCACATTTATGTTGTGAACTCACCCTCCAGGGCCTAGGCTTTAAATCCCAAGTCCAGGGTTTCCCCTGTACCCCCCTCCAGTCCAGGCCTCCTCTGCACCCCCCCCTCAGCACAGGGCCTCCTCTGCACCCCCTCAGCACAGGGCCTCCTCTGCACCCCCTCAGCACAGGGCCTCCTCTGCACCACCCCCAGTCCAGGGCCTTCTTTGAAGCCTCCCCTTCTATGAGATGCCTAATTCAGAAAAGACATAGGCTGTTTGGGCACTGGGCAGGACTAGGAGGGAGACCCCACAGCACTCTGCCGGGGATGCCGCTCACGCTGCGTGCCTCTGCCTTAGGGCGTCACTGCCATCGGTTCAAGTGTAATGGACAGGCAGTGCCCGCTGCACAGTTTGCCAAATACCAGAGAATCAAATAGGAAGGAGGCCGCCCAAGCACACAAGCACTGAATCACCCCCACTCCTGCTGCCTGGCCATCATATAAAAAAGCATGCCAAAGCAACGATGCAGCTACTGTTTAGCAACAGTAGCTGAAGCGTCGCTCTGAAATGCCTTTCTATAGCGGGGGTGGGCAGTGTACAGTGATTCAGTACCAGCCTCCCCCCAACAGGATCACAGGAGGCCACCATATGACTGCCTCCCAAAATTAGCCATCCACGCTGTAACCATCATTTGACTATGGCGCGGTCGGCAAGTGGTTAGGAAGTTTGACTTTTAATTTTTTCCTGCCTTTCCATGTTAGCCTATGAATCCATGCATGCATAGTTGTTTTAAGGCATATAGAGGCAGAAAAAAAGAGGGTTAGGATGTCCAGGAGAGGAGCGCTTTGCCGGAAAAAAAAAAAAAAAAGGCCTGACATTCCTAAACGTGTGTAAATGCATCTATACATGCTTATATGCTAGGCACCTTGATAATTCAGTCATTCATTTCAGTGGCCAGAATAAATTAATATTGAATGAACACCAAAATGCTTGACACACCCGAATACGCCTAAATGTGCTTGAAAAGATCCAGTTTTAGGCACATTTAACACTGCTTTCTCCTGCCAAAAGAAAGGTGTTTAGAGAGTTGCAGTGGTTATGAGGTCTTGGACCTTCTCTAAACAGGAACAGTTTAATTTTAGCTTGTGAATGTCAGCCTGAGGAGTGTATGCCAAGAGCCATAAACTTGCTTTAAGAAGTGTTCCAAGCACCCCTTACCTCCAGTTATTGAGTGATGATTATGAATCTTAATGAATCCATGCTATAGAGCAGTCGTCTCCAAACTGTGGCTCTTTGCTTGCCTCTTTCCAGCCCTTGGGGCACGATTCCTTCCACTGATACAAAACACTATTCCTCCCAATGACTCCAATGATGGGGCACTATTCCTCCCACTGGCACCAATGATGGGGCACTATTCCTCCCACTGGCACCAATGATGGGGCACTATTCCTCCCACTGGCACCAATGATGGGGCACTATTCCCCCAATGATGGGGCACTATTCCTCCCAATGACACCAATGATGAGGCACTATTCCTCCCACTGACACCAATGATGGGGCACTATTCCTCACACTGACACCAATGATGGGGAGCTATTATTCCCACTGACACCAACGATGGGGCGCTATTCTTCCCACCGATGCCAACAATGGGGCACTATTCTTCCCACCGACGCCAACAATGGGGCACTATTCTTCCCACCGACGCCAACAATGGGGCACTATTCTTCCCACCGACGCCAACAACGGGGCACTATTCTTCCCACCGACGCCAACAATGGGGCACTATTCTTCCCACCGACCCCAACAATGGGGCACTATTCTTCCCACCGACCCCAACAAAGGGGCACCATTCTCCCCACCAACACCAGCAACAGGGCACTATTCCTCCTACTGACTCCAATAAGGCACTATTCTTCCCACCAATACAAAGGATGGCCACAGTCTGGCACCCCTAAAGTCTGAAGGACAGTAACCTGGCCATTTGGTTAGAAAGTTTGGAGACCCCTGCTGTAGAGTTATACAAGCTTTCAGCAAATTTCATGCTAAATCGACCGTATGATTAGAACAGCCTACGTATGACGGTCCTACAACAGAAGTTGTATGAGCAGACTAGAAAACTTGGTCTTAGAGAAGTTGGTCCAACAAGTTGTATTGTGCAAAACATGCATGTTCAGAAGTCAGGAACAGCCGGACACAAAATTACATGCACCTGAACTTTCTCTTTATACGTTCATAACACGACACTACGTTCAGCTTGGTCGTACGATTTGTAGTGCATGTCAGTACGCGGGATACAACAGCCAACATACGATTTGGTCCGTTTGGTCGTACGACCGTCAAACCGTGTGTACGAGGCTTTAGTGGCTGTGAAACTGCATTGTAAAGACACGAGTCCAATGGACAACTTCTTGCCGGAATATGGAAGGTTTCTCAGATTTCTGTCCTTTTTTTTTTTTAATTGCAGCTTTTCTGGGGTTTCATGAAAGGTCACAGTATAATGAGTTGGTGGGATGTATGAATATAAACTTGTTTTTAGGTGTGTGACTTGCTCAGTTGGAAGAGAGGTTAAAAAAGGATGTTAAGTTGGATCTTGTACAACCTATCACACCTCCCATTCTGTATGTTGAGAGTTTTCCTTGAACCACATTCCCACTGTATTCAGCTAATGGAAGATACTGTAATAACAGGTTTCTTATGTTGAGTAACATTTTGCCATGTTGGGGTTTAGTGACTCGTCTTTTTTTCATACAGTAGGTTGGTTTAAATCAGTAGTTCTCAACTCCGGTCCTCGGGACCCACTAACAGGCCAGGTTTTCAGGATAACTGAAATACATCACAGGTGATATCATTTGCTGCTCAGTGATTGCAGTGTTCTAGTCTGCATCTCCCCAAGATAATACTTAAAATCTGGCCTGTTAGTGGGTCCCGAGGACCGGAGTTGAGAACCACTGGTTTAAATGAAGATATAATAAAACGCTGTGTTCCACAGATAGTAAGTGCATTGGACTTCATGCGCAACACAGGAATGGTTCATTAGGACATCAAGCTGGACAATATCCTGCTGATGGACTGTGAATTCTGCGATCAAAGTGGCAGATTTTGGACTCACAAGGCTCCAGGGTACTCAATCATCATCTATGTCAGTGGTTCTCAACGCCGGTCCTCAGGAACCACTAACAGGCCAAATTTTAAGTATTGCCTTGGGGAGATGCAGACTAGAATGCTGCAATCACTGAACAGCAAATGATATCACCTGTGATGTATTTCAGTTATCCTGCAAACCTGGCCTGTTAGTGGGTCCCGAGGACCGGAGTTGAGAACCACTGATCTATGTCTTGGTTCATTCCATACAAAGCTCCAGTACTGTTAGGGTTGCCACCTCATCCCTTTAAACCCGAACACATATGAATTACCCAGGTGGTTCTGAGGCTGATTTAATGCAGATAAGGCACCAAGTGAACTTAATTACCACCTTCATCTGCCACAGCACCTGTGTAATTAGTATGTGTTCAGGTTTAAAGGGATGAGGTGGCAACCCTACGTACTGTGCAGCATAAACCAAGGGGAACGATTGCTGCTGCACCCAAGCATTGATGTGTGGGCCTTTGGTATGGTGGTGTACACTGCTAGCACTGGGTCCTTCCCTTGGAAAGAGGCAGGAGGTCACAACAAAATGTATAAGGACTTTGCTTAGTGGCAAATTAAGGAACTCACATTGGCACAGGAAGGTGGAGGAAATTCTCAATTTAATATGAAATCCCATTTTTTTGGAGAAAGGTTGTGAGGAAGAGTTGGAATGAGTTATATTATGAATGTCAATATGATGGACAGGGAAAATCTACTGATGTATGATGATACCATAAAATGTGTGAGATCTAGGGATTAACATGTAGGGCAGAGCCCGATGTTCTCACATCCTACACAATGGTCAGCAGATCAGAGCCATTTGATAAAGTGATACTAATTGAGATAAGCGGCACCTATTAACCACTTCCTTACTGGGCACTTAAACCCCCCTCCTGCTCAGACCAATTTTCAGGTTTCAGCGCTGTCGCATTTTGAATGACAATTGCGCGGTCGTGCGACGTTGTACCCAAACAAAATTGATGTCCTTTTTCCCCCACAAATAGAGCTTTCTTTTGGTGGTATTTGATCACCTCTTCAGTTTTTATTTTTTGCGCTATAAACAAAGAGCGACAATTTTGACAAAAGAACAATATTTTTTACTTTTTGCTCTAATAAATATCCAAAAATAAAAAAAATATTCATTGGGTTTGGCTGATTTTATATTCTACATATTTTTGGTAAAAAAAAAAAAAAAAAATCGCAATCAGCGTTTATTGATTGGCTTGCGCAAAAGTTATCGTGTCTACAAACTATGGGAATTGATTTATGGCGTTTTTTTTTTTTTTTTCTCTAGTAATGGTGGCGATCTGCGATTTTTATGGGGACTTTGATATTGTGGCTGACATGTCGGACTTTTTTGACACTTTTTTGGGACCAATGACATTTATACAGCGATCAGAAATTTAAATGTCCACTGATTACTGTATAAATGTCAATGGCAGTGAAGGGGTTAACATTGTTCCCTGGGTGTGTTCTAACTGTGGGGGTGTGGGGGGATGGGTTGGCAGGGACATAACAGATCTAACTGATCCCAGTGACAGGGATCAGTAGATCTGCTTGTCCCCCTCTCACAGAACGGGGAACCGCCGTGTTTACATTGGGGGTTCCTCGTTCTACAGCTCTGCAGGCGATCGTGGGTCAGGAGCGGACATCGAGTCCGCCCGACCTGCGGGCACGCCCACGCAGCATGTGGCACCGCGCCGCCGCCTGTGAGTGCACGCCGGGAGCATGCAAAGGGCCGGACGTCCACCCGGAGATTGAGATCCGCGCTGTAGATGTCTTTCGTCTATAGCGCGGATCTCAAGCGGTTAATTTAGTATTGTGAATGCGTACTTTATATCTTCATTTGTAATAATGAGTTTTTATCCTAATACTGCACCATGGAGGAGGCTACCTCTCTTGTTTTATCGTTTTGCCATAACTATCATATCCTAAGAGGAGCGGAGGTTCTTCCTATTTTCTAGGTCCCAGAGCCATATACCCATCTCAGCTTTTTCTGATCGATTATTAACCTCCCTGGCGGTATGATTATGTCAGGAATTTTGTTCCAAAAGCGGTACCATTTTTTTGCATGGAAATTTGGTGTTTTATATTGTAGGCCTGTAATTCTTAGGAATAACTCACTTAAATCTGTCCAAACAAGAGTCTAGTAGACATCCCGGGTATGAAAAAGTTTGAAAAATGAAATCATAAATTATAATATAATAAATAAATAAAAATAATTATCAAAAATAATAATATAATAGTAATAAAATGTATTCAATAATGTAATCAAACCAAAAACACAGAAATTTGCTCAGTTGCAGAATTGTCGCTGTCGTCACTTTCAGTGTCTGATGATAAATTTCCTCAAAAATCAGCATCACTCAATTCTGCAAATGATTCTTATTTACTATCGCTGTTTTCTAGCTGATCAGAAACCGCTTTTGACGTAAAGGGACGCTTTTTGGTTGCCATGGACATTCTCATGTTTCCAGGCAGAAGGAATGACATTTATTATATAAAAGTGCATGCAGGGCTCTGGGCAAACCACTAGGGACAAAGGGGATGTGTAATGATTTCATACAGTAATGTAATCTATAAGATTACAGTGTAGTGTATGTACTGTGTGTGTTTCACTTTTTGAATTTCCCGCCGGTCTCCGTCCCCGTGCGACGCGACGCTCGCAGGGAACGGAGCCCGGCACACAGAGGCATCGGAGCGGCGG
>BLSH010462428.1:706567-728090 GCA_018402905.1 Glandirana rugosa | reverse complement strand
GTAATAAAATGTATTCAATAATGTAATCAAACCAAAAACACAGAAATTTGCTCAGTTGCAGAATTGTCGCTGTCGTCACTTTCAGTGTCTGATGATAAATTTCCTCAAAAATCAGCATCACTCAATTCTGCAAATGATTCTTATTTACTATCGCTGTTTTCTAGCTGATCAGAAACCGCTTTTGACGTAAAGGGACGCTTTTTGGTTGCCATGGACATTCTCATGTTTCCAGGCAGAAGGAATGACATTTATTATATAAAAGTGCATGCAGGGCTCTGGGCAAACCACTAGGGACAAAGGGGATGTGTAATGATTTCATACAGTAATGTAATCTATAAGATTACAGTGTACTGTATGTGCTGTGTGTGTTTCACTTTTTGAATTTCCCGCCGGTCTCCGTCCCCGTGCGACGCTCGCAGGGAACGGAGCCCGGCACACAGAGGCATCTGGCAGCGGACACAGCCCGCAGACACGGCGGGAGGACATCGCTGGATCCAGGGGACAAGGTGAGTAACATTGCCTGGATCCAGCGATGCAATCCCGAGTGTGGCTCGGGGTTACCGCTCTTGGTACTGAAAATCCACCCCGAGCCACACTCGGGAATACCGCCAGGGAGGTTAATTGGGGAAGCAATTATCTCTGTTAGCAGATTAGCTGAATGTGTGGATTGGGATCACATCACAGCTGAAAGTTTCTTGTTGGATACAACGACCGAACGGACCAAATCGTATGTTGGATCATATAACTCGCGTACTGACATGCACTAGACGATCGTACGACCAAGCCGAACGTGGTGACGTGTAATGAATATATAAAGCGAGAGTTCAGGTGCATGTAATTTGTGAATTAGGAACGATCAGACACTTCTGGCTGTTCCTGACTTCTGAGCATGCGTGTTTAGCACAGTACAACTTGTTGGACCAACTTCTCTGTACACACGATACAACGGTCGTATGACCGCTTGTTGGTACGACCAAAGTTCATAGTTTGCTCATCCAACTTCCATTGTATGACTGTTGTACGTCGGCTGTTCTAATCACATGTACGGACGGTCGAATGATCGTACAACGAGCAGTCGTACGACCGTTTGCATACATCCGTAGAACCGTGTGCACGGGGCTTTACACTGGACTGTGTTTCAGTCCAGTGTATCATAAATGTATGTTTTGTGCAATTACTGGATTTGTATTGTGTGTCATACAGTATTAGAAAATAATTTGTCATATATGATCATTTCACTGTTTATAGTGTGTGAGCCATTGCCCGTGATTGATGCAACTTTTGTGCAATTTTTAGGCCTCATACACACGGGCGTTTTGGACGCCGGCGTTTGTAGGTGTTTTTTGCAGCTCTCCATGTTACTCAATGGCCCTCTAAAAATGCCGGCATTAGAGTTGCCACCTCATCCCTTTAAACCCGAACACCTATGAATTACACAGGTTGTTCTGAGGCTAATTTAACTACTTCCCGACCAGCGCCGTAAATAGGCGGCGGTCGGGTTTGAGCGGCTGTACCGGGACATAGCCTGCACCTGCAGGCTATATCCCGGTATCATTTTTTAGAGCAAGCGGTCGGCTATCCAGGGGTAATGACCGATCCGGCTCGGGAGCCACTCGGCCGTTACCCCAGGAGGCGGGAGGGGACGCCCCCCCCCTCCCGCTGCCTTCCGCCGCTGTTCTCTGGCCTCCTGTCCCACCGGGAGACCGGAGCGACGATCCGGCGCATCCGCCGGCTGGAAGGAGACCTGATAGAAGCCGTAATCGGCTCCGATCGGGTCTCCTTCGGCAAATTCCGGAAGCGACGTCACAACGTCACTTCCGGTTTACTCGGCGGCTAACGACGCCAAATTTAAAAAAACAACAGTATTCAGAATCGCCGTTTTTGGCGATCTTAATACTGTGAAGTGCAAAGGAGGGATGGGGGGGTCTTTTAGACCCCCCAGCCCTCCAAAAAGAGTACCTGTCACCATATATTACTATCACAAGGGATGTTTACATTACTTGTGATAGCAATAAAAGTGATCATATTTTTTTTTTTAAAGGAACAGTGCTAAAAATAAATAAAAAAAAGATTTAAATCGCCACCGTTCCCGCGAGCTCGCGCAGCAAAGAAAACGCATACGTAAGTCGCTCCCGCATATGAAAACGGTGTTCAAACTACACATGTGAGGTATCGCCGCGATCGCCAGAGTGTGAGCAATAATTCTAGCAAAAGACCTCCTCTGTAACTCTAACCTGGTAACCGTTAAAAATTTTTAAAGCGTCGCCTATGGAACTTTTTAAATACCGGACTTTGTCCCCATTCCGCGAGTGCGCGCAATTTTCAAACGTGTCATGTATGGTATCTATTTACTCGGCGTAACATCCTCTTTCACAATATGGAAAAAAATTGGGCTAACTTTACTGTTGTCTTATTTTTTAACTCAAAAAAGTAAAATTGTTCCAAAAAAATCGCGCTTGAAAGACCGCTGCGCAAATACCGTGTGACAAAAAGTATTGCAACGATCGCCATTTTATTCTCTAAGGTGTTTGAAAAAAAAATATATAATGTTTGGGGGTTCTAAGTAATTCTCTAGCAAAAAAAAATGTTTTTAGCTTGTGACCACCAAATGTAAAAAAGTGGCCAGGTAGGTAAGTGGTTAATGCAGGTAAGGGTCCTTTCACACACACGGACCGTTCATCAGTTCATCCGTTTTTCATCCGTTTTTCATCCTTTTTTTTCATCCGTTTTTTCATCAGTTTTTCAGCAGTTTTTTTTTACATTCACTACCAATGCAAAAACGGATGGAAAACTGACCGTTCGTCAGTTTACATCCGTTTTTCGTCCCAACCGTTTTTTTTGACGGATGAAAAATAGGACTTTCATCCGTTCAAAAAAACGGATGCTGACGGAAGCGGATGAAAACGGATGCAAATACATGATCATCAGTTGTCATCCATTTTTCCATAGAGTTGCATTAATGTCCGTTTTTCATCCGTCAACGGATGGATGAAAAACGGACAAACGGTCCGTGTGTGTGAAAGGGGCCTAAGGCACCAAGTTATTTTAATTACCACCTTAATCAGCCACAGAAGCTGAGTAATTAGCATGTGTTCGGTTTTAAAGGGATGAGGTGGCAACCTTAGCCGGCGTTTGTGAGCAGTAGAGGGCGTCGGCGTTAGTGAGCTGTTTTTAGAACGCAGGACCATCGCGTCCTGTAGCGTTTTGGCGTTTTTTGACGCCAATCGGCAAAACGCTTGCTAACGCCGTACCGGTGTTAACAAGCGTTTTTTGACGCCGGCATTTTTAGGTTGAAAAATAGCAGAGGACTGATTTTTTTTTTTTTAAAAACGTCTATTGACGTCGACACTCACTAACGTCGATAAACGTCGGACTCTACAATTTGCCTATTTTTTCACAGATGCCCGTGTGTATGAGGCCTTAATGTTACTATTGGGATTTTTGCATAGTGAGAGTTGCACAGTGTTGTCAGCCACTTCCTTTTTATCACTTTTATTTCACGATTAGGCCTCCTACACACGGACATTTTTTACCGCCGCATTTTTTTGCAGCTCTCCACGTTATCCAATGGTCCCATGAAAACGCCAACATTTTTGAGCTGTAGATGTCATTAAGCTTTAAATCGAACGCAGGACCCGCGCGTTCCGAGGCTGTAACATTATGGTGTTTTTGACGCTGAGCCAGCGGAACGCGCATTAATGCCATAGCAACGTTAACCAGCATTTTTAGGTTAAAAAATAGAGGAATGTTTTTTTTTTTTTTTTTTTTAAATGCCTATTCTCACTGACGCTCATTAAACGCTGATGCAAAACGCCATCAAAATCATGTTTTTGACGCCATTTTTTGCCTAACGTTGGTCCCAACGTTTTGCTATTATACCTGTGTGTATGAGGCCTAACAGGTGGGTGCCATTGTTGACAATTATGCAACCCCCCCCCCCCCCCCAATTGTGTAATTTTTTTTTTATTTTAGTTTCTTTTTGCAATTGTTTTATAATCACTTTCAGTTTCTGGTAAAATAAGAATCACAACCAATGATTAGTGCGGCACTTTGATGGGTTTTAAAAGAAAGCATTTTGTGCTGCAGGGGGCGGTTAGTTGGACAGAGAAAAGTATTCAATATACACAATGATGGATGGAGCCCAAAAATATTGGCAATTCATGTACAGCTGCACATGATAAACTTGCTGTCCAGAGCAAATTATAATCTTTCGGCCAAAAATCTTGCCATCAGGATGATTTGCATTGATAGACATGTCAGTATTGGTTATAAGAGGAGATTATCCCGGCATGTGACACCAATGTGAGGTTTGGCCCATTGACAAGTCAGTTGGAAAACAAATGGTTGGGTGTCGAAGGAGAAGGGGTTTTGGTGAACTGGCAGAGTGGCCTCAATTCCATCTAGAGCAGTGATTCTCAACTCCTGTCCTCGGGACCCACCAACAGGCCAGATTTTAAGTATTACCTTGGGGAGATGCAGACTAGAACACTGCAATCACTGAGCAGCAAATGGTATCACCTGTGATGTATTTCAGTTATCCTGCAAACCTGGCCTGTTAGTGGGTCCTGAGGACCAGAGTTGAGAACCACTGCTCTAGAATAATTGATGGTGGTGATCAGAGTACTCGTCAAGAATGCCTGTATATTTTTTTTTTCAGATGACTTTCATTCTCCCATTGTGTATGGGAGATCACTGAGCATTTTCACTTAGAGCCGGTTCACACTGGAGCGGCGCGACTTGCAGGGCAAAGCAAGTCGCCCCGTTCGAGGCTACCTCAGCGCGGCTTGCAAGGAGACTTCTTTACATAGAAGTCAATGGAAGTCGCGCTGAGGTCGCCCCGAAAATAGTGCAGGAACCTTTTTCTAAGTCGGAGCGACCTGAGTCGCTCCTATTAGAACGGTTCCATTGCACTGCATGGGGGCGACTTGTCAGGTGACTTGAGTTGCCTGCCAAGTTGCCTCAGTGTGAACCGGCTCTTAATGGAAAATCCTTCCTTAGTCACATCATTGTGGTGTTTCTTGCTTTTATATTGATTATATTTATAACTTTATGCAGATATTTAATTCTATGTATAAATGTGCAGGATGGGGAAGTACAAAAAGTCCCATAAGGGAAAGGAACATGAAATAAACTTCTTTATATCCCCAACCACCCCCACCCCGGCACCTTGCATACACCCCTACACACTCACACATCAAGTGACGGAAAATCGGTGCTACTTCCTCACCCTTCCCTCTCCTCGTCTTGTCCGGCTATATACCACTTGCAATGTTTTTAGGGCTATCTTTCAGGTTGCGCTTTATCTCATGGGGGACACCCCTTGCTAGCTAACCAGGGGCCCCATCTTTTTCTAAATTTAGCAAAATTACCTCTCTTGATATATATATTCCCCTTTCTTTCCAGATTATTTCATCCATAGTCTTATTCCATTCTTCGAAGGAAGGTGGGACCTTCGCCTGCCATTTTTGGGCTATCAATCTCCTTGCCTGGAAGAGGCAGCTCTGTACCGTGGGCAGTACAGGTCCTCCTGCGCCACTCAGAATAAATTGTCTAACCTCCAGTTCCAAAAATGTAATTAACGGTATTTACTATCCCCTCCCAGTATCTATGCAGTTTTGGGCACCTCCACAACATGTGCAGGAGGTCCCCCGTATTCCTACACCTGGATTATTTATCATCTTGCCTTTTTCCAAAGCTATAGAGTCTTTGGGGAGTGTAATATATCCTAAGCAGCAAAAAGAGTTGCGAGGCCCTCTGAGATGGAACCATCGATGCCTGTAGACATGATCTCAAAACATCACTCCATTGCTCTTCGGTCATGAGACCTATCTCTCTCTCCCACTTTGTTTTCAAGGCGAGGATTTCCCTATTCTCTCCCGTCCCCTTTCCCAGGCACGCATAAAACCTGGAAATAAGGCCTTTACTACTGCTGGCTTCTAATACCATTTGTAAAGTGGGCATAACGCCCAATTCTACTTCTGTATTTGCAAACTGTTTGGCCATAGCATGTCTGACTTGCAGATATCTATAGAAAGAGTGTTTCGGTATCTTATATTCCTCTCTCAACCGAGTAAAAGATTTCATATGGCCCTCTGTGTATAATTGAGCGACATACATGATACACCGATTTTTCCATTCCCATATCCTGCCCATTTCTCGCATTTCCTGTAACTGGTTATTATCCCAAAGGGGAGTATTTTCCAGGAGGCCTTTATAGAACATTTGCCTCTTGACCTGAGACCAAGTCTTCATGGCCAGTTTTAAAGTTGGAGCACCAGGAGCAAAGGACTGTGCCTCGAATGCTCCTACTATCTTCCCATGTGGCATGTATTCCAGCATCAGGCGGCTATTCCCCTCTGGCCCTCCGTTCCTCCCGCCAGGTGCTGTAATTGAGCTGCCAGGAAATAATTCCGGGGGTGGGGGAGGGCCAGTCCTCCATCCTTTAGCTGTAATTGGAGGGTACTCAGGCATAGCCTAGATGTTCACCCTTTCCAGAGCGTGTATATTCTTGCAAAGAAATGGAATTCGGTATACACCAAGGTGCTCTATGACAACAAATGCAGCTGTCTCAGGGGTGTATCATGAAATTAGTGGACCCGTGTGCAAGCCCACACTTCACCGATAATCCCCAGCTGTCAACCAGGGACAGATCATCCTTACGTACAGTGTTGGTCAGAGCCCTGTGGGCCCCCCCACCCCTCAGGGCCCGTGTTCAGTGAACACCCTGCACCCATGGATGATACGCCACTGAGTTGTCTGCCGCTCACTAAAGAAAAAATAAAATAAGAGGAAGAAATGGTTGTGAGATGGAAGATTAGCCTACAGCTGACTAAAGACATCATGCATGATCCAAGACTATTGCAGTATCTAAATCTCTGACTTTTGTCACACAGGGGAAATACAAATTTATAACAGAAGCATTGTGAAAATACCGACCCAAAAGGGTTGATATCTCAGGTGATGGTATAGTTGGCAGAACACAACTATCTGCTTGGATCATAACAATAATGTGCGCAGAATCCAGACAGACATCGGTAAAGACCAGTTGTCACTGTGAAACATCCACTGAAAAACGGTCATGCCCTTGTATATAAGCGAGGGTAGGAAAGAATGGACTGTGAGAGATCTATGAAACCACCAATTAGTAATTCCTAGTTGATCTAATAGTTGGGAGTAAATAATTCCTTGGAGTTCAATGGGCAACACTGAACCATGAAACATTTCTCCAATAGATAAACCAAAGAGGAAGCAAAAACATTCATCTGTTTCACAGACCAGGATACTTAAATTGCTGCACTGTGGGTAGCTGTGTTCACCATCCCATCATGGTGGATGAGCTGGATCCTTACAGCTATAGGAGAATCATTAAACATGTGGGTGAATCTTGAGCGTGGCCAGGGAGACTAAACTTGGTGTCAGATATAATCCATTGGTGTCAGGAATTCCTCCATCCCTGATCACCAATGGAGTGAAATGACATGAGACAGACACAAACACTAATGAGGGTTTAACTTGAATTTTTTCTACCCCATACAATTAAATTATAAGGAAGCAACGGCTGTTACCAAAGGGGTGAAGTCACCAAGTGTATTCCAAATGGAGCTGCTGGACAATATAATGAGATGATGGGGAGAAGTAGAGGGGGAAGGGATCAGTGAGCAGCAGAGGGCAATTAGGAGCACACAGGGGGGTAATGAGCCCATCCCCAAGCTGAGAACTAAACCCCATAACTATATGGGAAGAGCCTGCAGTGTGTATGGGAAGGAGAGTGATTAGGATGACAATTTTTATTTACTGCCTGAAAGGACAATGAAAGCCTATACACACCGCATGGCCCATAGAGCTCTATACACAGACATACTGAGTAGTACAATCACTCAATCCTGAAACGTTTCCTTTAGGATACCAAACAAATAATCCAACTTTTGTATCAGCGTCTCCCTACACAGAACAGTGGACTTTCTGGATCTTCTCTTATTTCTAGAAGCTCAGAAGAGACAATGAAGTCCTATTTATGAATGATTTCCCTGGACTGAGCTCTGTCTCTGATATAGAAATCTCCCTGTACTGATATACAAGTTGGTTCTCTCCCGATACTGAGAAAAAAGTCTTCTCTGTTCCTCTTTATCTCTGTGCTGATATAGGAATCAAGCTTTTTCCCTACAAACAGCTTCAAAGTCATAATCCCTAACACACAAATGGCTGACTTTTCCTCCTCTCCACCCAGATATAGTCGCCATTCACCCCGCCCACTCATCACATGACCGATACCAACCAAGTAATGTGAAAGCACCAAAAAAAACACCAGCCCCCAACTAATTACATAACCTCTCTCATTAACTATTCATACTAATCTATGGCTCCTCCCTTTCACAAATTAACCCTTTTATGTCACTTTCTATCACTCTGACAATTTATATAATCTTGATATAAGAAAACTGCCCCCCCATATACATTTATTGGATGGAGGAACTCATCTGATTTTGTCTATTAGAAGAAGAAACATGGAAAACGGTTCCTACAGACATCTCATCACTTTTCCTCCAATGACAGAACTACTCTGTGCTAGTGATCTGATCTCAGAGAGGATTGGATCTTATAAATTAGGATTTTCTTTTATCGTTTTCTAGTTTGATATTGATAAAGTCAGTATTGGGAGTATAAAGTCAGTTGTATTCTCTATGAGAAGGTTGGGAGATGATGGGAGCAATGTGTAGTAATAGTGGAATTCCCTCACATGGTGCACTGACCATCATTGTGCAGACAGAGGGAGAGCTTTCTAAGAGACTTATCTTCTTATCTCTCATCACATTACATAGATTTACTGCCGACACTCATTATATAGGGGGCCAGGGCTGTGCAGAGTGTGTGTGTGTATATATATATATATATATATAAATCCCCTCTGCCTGTATAGATAACATTAAAGTGGTAGTAAACCCTCCTATCATTTTCAGCCAAGGAAGCTTACCATCTTTGCCTTTGTTTAATCTACAACTGCCATGAAGCTGCACATGTGATCAGCTATGACAGCAGCCATTGGATGGTTTGACAGTTTGGTTTAGAGCACAACCAATGGGAGCGTTACATTTCCAGCACGTGCCGGAAATGTGACTGGTTTTAAACCTGTTAAATGCATGGGTTTACTATCGCTTTAATACAAGCATTGATATATGTACATCCCATTTGCATTTTTTTTTTATTTACTTGCCTTAGTTTGAAGTTTCTGAGCCTTGTCATTTTGATGACTCTTCCTGGATAAGGCGCATGCTTGTTACCCAGCATGCAACTCCCGATCACACGCATGCGTAACGCTGATTGTGTGTATAACTCAGTGCTACCCACTGACTCCTGGGATATATATATATATATATATTACAAAGGCGGCTGAGTAGGAATGTATACTCGCTGTCACAGTAAGAATTACCCCCCCCCCCCCCCCAAGTGTAATAAGACGGGTATAGAGAACTATTCTTTATTTGTAAGTAAAAACACAGCAAACCCCCCCCCCCCCCCTACAAATGTGTACAATATGGGGGTCTTTAGTGGGGAGAATGCACAGACACCCCCACTATTGGTCTTATCTATTAACCATTAAACCATTAACTATTAGATAAGAAATTCCATCCAGCTGAGTGACGTTCCCTGGAGATGAGATGGATGGACAAACAAACAGAACCATTGTTACCAATCATTTGCAAATAATCTGGATTATTTCACATTGGGGTGGAAAGGGGGTGGTTTTTCAGTCGCTAATTTTAGCGCAAAAGCGCCTGAAAAACGTTCTGGTGTGAAAGGGGTCTAAGTTTCAATTTGTATTTCACATGACAAAATGTTTAGGAGTTGTTCCAAAATGATGTCCACCTGTGATAGACTATTGCTGGACCTTCTCCCACCTGCCAGCTTCCCCAGGCTCTGCTGAGGGCAATAATAAAGCTGATTATTACACAGCCGATCTTTAGAAACACAAAAATGATGAGAGGAGATACAAGGAACATAAACCTGAAGATCAGCAGGCGATGATGATTGGGTCATTTAAAAAAGAAAGGTTTATTTACCAATGCTAGAGAATGTAAAATCCGTCACTCTTCTGCAGAGAAACCAATCAGATTCTAACTTCAAGCTGATTTCTATGCAGAAGGGTGACGGATTTGCCCTCTCTATCTTTAGTCAATAAATCACAACGAGTCTTCTGTGATGGTTTCCCTCTTGCTGGATGTCATGCAATCTAACAACTGCAATCTTCATACGTGAAGAAAGCCCAACTAACAAACAATAAAAGCAATCTTTACAGAAGAGAAGGCTTCATGATGATCATGATTCATGTGATCTTCAGAATGATTGGCTGGGATGTCTGGATCATTCATCCAAAACAATGTCAAGGAACCTGTCCAAGCCCCATGGATTTAAGTGTCAAACCAACCAATCACCCATATCTGCAGTTAGGAACTTATGTTTTATTATAGCTATGACCATAGGAATCTAAAGATCTAAGAATTAAAATAATTGCACTGAGACATTAGTGTGGTATCCAAGATAAGCTGGCCAGATGTCCCTGTTGTCTGGGGTCACTCTCTTTGTCCCAGCTTTTGTAGGACTGATTCCCGGCAGGCAGCTTGGGCAGGGGTCGCGCTGGCTGGAGATGACAAGAAGAGGCGGGGTGCCATGCAGTTATACCCAGAAGATGAGCAGATTCAGCCTGTGCTGCTTGTAGCACTCCAAGCCTCTCCAATCTCCTAGCATCCCATCCCATCCCCTCTGCTAATACATCTGCTCCCTCCGCCTACTCCATTCACTCTCCTGGCAGCACAGGTTAGGGTAGGGAAAAAGGGCACAGTGCCCCCCCCCCTCCTGTACTGCAAGGAATTGTGGGAGATGTAGTCAAGAGGAGGGGCGGGAGTGCAAAGGTCAGGATAAGCAGCACAAGGTGAGTTAAGCCCCGTAAACACGGTTCGACTGCGTGATTTGAACAGCCGAACATACAACGGTCGTACAAGGGAGTTGTATGAGCAAACTAGAAAACTTGATTGTACCAACAAGCTCTCATACGACCGTTGTATCGTGTGTACAGAGCAGTTGGTACAACAAAGTTGTATTGTGCAAAACACGCATTGCTCCAAAGTCAGGAACGGCC
Organism: Glandirana rugosa; assembly: GCA_018402905.1. Lineage (NCBI taxonomy): Eukaryota > Metazoa > Chordata > Amphibia > Anura > Ranidae > Glandirana > Glandirana rugosa. The sequence goes on along the minus strand of BLSH010462428.1, from coordinate 716,956 downwards.
GGATGCTAATTGCATGCACCTGAACGTTCTTTCTGCGGTCGTACAATTGTGTAGTGCAGTCAGTATGCTACATACAACAGCCAACATATGATTTGCGACGATCGTACGTACGATCGTCAAACCGTGTGTACGGGGCTTTACTGCTTGAGCTCGATTCAATCACGCTTTAAAAGAAAATGTTTCAATAACGTATCTCCTTCACTGATGGGAACTCATTAAGTGGCACTGGTGGTAGGCACTAACGGACACTGACAAGGTGGCAATGATGGCCACTGATGAGGCAACACTGATGGGCACTGACATGCTGCATTGATGAGGTGGCACTGGTGGGAACTGATAGGCTGCATTGATGAGGTGGAACTCATTGGCGGCACTCATGAGGCAGCACTGATAGGCAGCAATGATGAGGAGGCACTGATGGGCAGCGTGCATAGCAAAACTGTCCAGAAAACGGTGTTTGTGAATTCAATGAAACATACTCAGCTCTGTCCACAGAGTGACATCAGCTGTTGATGAGAATTGTCTCAAAAGGAAATCCTAACATAATGTGTTGGTGAACTGGAACCGCCACCTATAGGTGAAATAGCCGCTCACCTCAGGGAATGACCAATCCGTCAAACTAACAGAGATATTCAGGTCCTAAGCCCTTCCATTACCTTGCGCTATGAATATCTGTTTTATTCTGAGTGGCTTATGAATCGAGAGTCAAGGCTTCAGAGAGCCAACGGCCCCCAGAGAATGATCTGTGGTGTGAAGTGTGGATCTAATCAGGCAGACCCTTGTGAAGAAAGGGATGAGGACCTGAAGATCTCTGTTATAAAAAAGCATAGTTTGACCAATCCCTGAGGCTATTTCACCTATAGGTGGCGGTTCTAGTTCACCGACACATTATGTTAGGATTTCCTTTTGACATAATTCTCAGCAACAGCTGATGTCACTTTGTGGACTGAGCAGCTGTATGTCTCATTGGATTCACAAACACAGTTTTCTGGACAGTTTTGCTATACACAGCTCTAATTGGACAATAATTGTGTGTTTTTTTGCACAATTGACTATCGCTGATAGGCACTTATAGGCTGCACTGATGGGCACTGATGAGGGGACACTTATAGGTGGCACTAATGGGCAATGGTGGGGGGCACTGATAGGCTGCACTAATGGACACTGATAGGTGAGACTAGTGGGCACTTGGTTGGTAGCGTGCTTGTGTCAGATGAGTGACCCAGCAACGTCCGCTCCTGTGCTGCTGGCTGGAGGGGCATTGTGAGCCTCTTCCTGGACGGGGAACTTCAGGTATTGATACCTAATGGGAGCTCCTCCAGCCCCCTCCTTCATCACTACCACCCCGGGGACAGCCTGTTGAGCCGATGCATGTTTTAATCCTTTATGGTGAGTGCAAGTAGTGGTCTCGTGAGAATCTAGTGAAGCATGGGGTGCTGCACCCGTTTGACTCTCAGAGGTGGCATTGCTGGAAGGGATGCACATCCAGAAGTGTTTGAATGTAATTGAAGTGCGTCTGACCGCTCTTAGACAGGGGGTCACAAAGCTTGGGGTAAGCGCAGTGTATAATCAACGTTGGTGACACTGCACCTGTCCCTGTCTGTTCCTTCACAGCATGTGAACATCTTCTTTTAATGGACTGATTGTGACGTTCATTATTAGACTTGATTTAAGCGCTGCCTAAGAATCCTTTCCTGCGTTTGACGTAGCAATTTCTCCAAATCTACAATTAAAGTGATAGCTTGACCACGGATAATGTGCCACCTTGCTGCCACTGTGGAACTGGGGAGATCCAAACACTGTAGCAAAAACACAAGAGAACAGTGGCACACTGGCCTAGAGCATTATCCTCAGATGTACACTTTATTAAAAAAGATAAAAACATACTCACAAAAGAACTTGCATACAAAAGCATAAAACATGGCACAATGCTATATGTCCATGTTAGCAACTGCTGCTGGGATGGTGATTCACACCAACTTCTCACGTGTTTCGAGGTACGAACCCCTTCCTCAGAAGGCTCTGTGAAGAGAGTAGGAGAGAAGAATCATCATGAGGATGACCCATAATGGAGATGATGGAAGGAGAGTAAGAAAGTGATGGTGATAAGGACATGATGGCAGACTGTCATAGACAGTGATGGGGAAAATAATACATGGTGATGACAGGGACCTTGTACAGTAGTGGGTAAGTGAGAAAAGTGATGGTGAGGATGAGGACAGTAAAGAAGATGATATGGACCCCATAATAACAAATGAGAAGTCTGACCGTAAGGTCAGCCTGAGTTTGTAGGAGGAGTCGGGTGGCTTTAAAGCTAGCCCCTCTCTCCTCTCTGGAGGGTGCTGGGCTCTCGCGCGGACGGCTTCCGGGTTTCCAGCGTGACGTAATTTTCTATGGTGAAGTGTGGAGAGTCGGTGGCTGCGGACGGTTCCTCCTTCAGCTGCGGTGAGGAGCCACTGGGAACGGTATCCCCATGGGCTGGCAGGTTTCAATTCGGAGGGTGGACGTGGCACGAGGATGGAGCCTCTGACATCGGTCAGCACGAGGTATCAAGGGAGGGGGGTTGGAAGTGGCAGATAGGACAGTCACTGGTGTGAAGGCATTCAGTCGCTGGAGAGCAAGGAGGCGGTGAGCGGGTCCAGGTCACAGTAAGTGTATTACCATAACAGGCAGATTAACCCTATCTCCTGGAGACAGAGGGTCACTCAGAGAGGGGAGGGTTATCAGAAGGACAAGCTGGTTGTGGAATTCAGGAATTCATGATCTCAATACAGGGTCGCCTATTGCGTTAAAGCCCTGCAGGCATTCAGGGTCACTGATTCACAATGCGATGCAAATGTTGTTTACGTATCATAGTTTCAAGGGAAGCGTTGCTTTCGCCAGCACTGTTACTGACGTTCTTGGTCGCTTACAAGTATTTTCAAGGTACCTTTTTCCTGGTTATTGTTTAAGCATTTGTGATTATTTTTGCTTCAATCGTTATTTTAACTCATGTAGGAAATGTATGGTGATTCACAGTGATAGTGGCGAGGTCATCTTGCAATAATTGCATACATGCATGCAGGTCAATTTTGCAATCATTGTAAACACGCATATAGGTCATATTTTGCAATCGTTGCAAGCACGTATACAGGTCACACTGCAATCCTTGCAATATGTATATAGGTCATCTTGCAGTCATTGCTATGTACATACAGGTCATCTTGCAATCGTTGCAAATCCGCATACAAATCATTTTGCAATCGTTGCTGGTTCACATTCAGGTCATCTTGCAATTGATGCAAACACGCATACAGGCCATACTGCTAGCTTCTTAAATCAAGCTCACAGGTCATTTTGCAAACATTTTGCAGTCAAACACATATGTCATGGCAATCGTTGGAAAACGCGTGCATATCTTCCAAAAAAACAAAACAAAAACAAGAGATAGAAATCATGATGCTTCAGTTGTATTCACAGATCTTGGCATGGTTCTAAGCCTTAGTTCGATATGTTATGTTTCCATTTCGATAGTGGCTTCAGTTCTACAAGTATCATTTAGTTATTCCTTAATTTAACTTACTTCAGCGCAGGTAGGTTGGTTATTTCAGCCAGTTCCATTCACTATTAATAGTACAGTTGGTATGAATGCAGACAAGAATTGAGAATACACCCCATAGCCGATCATGAAGGATATCTTAAAAAATTCAAAGCCACCCATTATGCTCATGGCAACAAGGCAGGTACATTTTTTAGCTAACTACATTAAGAAAAAATAACAATTCTCCAGATTGTGCTCAATAAAAGACCCACAAAACAAAGAAGAGATTTTCCACCCGTCCAAAATAGCCGACGCTTTTGCTAAATATTATAGCAACCTCTATAATATAAAAGATGACCTGACACTCCACAACCAAGTATCACAGAAATAGAGAATTTCCTAGATTCGGTTAATCTTCCCCACCTAACAGAAGACGCACTACCAAAGCTCAACTCAAATTTCACAGAGAAAGAAATTATAGGCGCAATTAATTCTCTCCCCAAGCATAAATCTCCGGGCCCTGACGGATTTTCCGCAGAATAATACCAAACTTTCGCAGAAATTTTGGTCCCCCACATTCAAGCAACATTTGAACAAGCAGCCAACTCCTCTTTTCCTGCAGAAATGCTTCAAGCTACAATTATTGCTTTACCCAAACCAGGGAAGACGCTGGGATTGCCCACAGAACTTTAGAAACATAGAAAAGTGACAGCAGAAAAAGACTGAGTAGTCCATCTAGTCTGCCCCTTTTTATTTATTTTAAATATTTTTTTCAGATTTTTTTTTTTTTTTTTACATGTTTGAAGCCATTTACTGTTGACTGTCTCACAACCTCTGTTGGTAGTTTATTCCAATCATCAACCACCCTTTCAGTAAAATACTTTCTAAGATTAGTTTTGAACTTCCCCCCAGTTAGTTTGAGGTCCCCGTGTTCTTGATTTTGGTTTCATATTGAAAAAACTGCCCTCCTGAACCTTATTCACCCCCTTGATGTATTTAAAGGTTTCAATCATGTCTCCCTCTCCCTTCTTTCCTCCAGACTGTACATATTAAGTTCCTGAAGTCGCTCTTGATATGTTTTATCCCCCAGACCTTTCACCATTTTTGTTACCCGTCTCTGAACTCGTTCTATTTTATCAATATCTTTTTGTAAGTGAGGTCTCCAGAACTGGACACAGTATTCTAAGTGAGGTCTCACTAAAGATCTCTATAGAGGAATCAGAACCTCCTTCCTCCTGCTGGTGATCCCTCTACTGATACATCCCAGAATTCTATTTGCTTTTCCTACTGCCTGGTTACACTGTTTTCTCATTTTGCAATCATCTGAAATAAGCACCCCCAAATCTTTCTCTTCTGTAGTGCTGGCTAACACTGTGCCCCCAATGCTGTACTCTCTAAGGGGATTCTTTTTCCCTAGATGCATTATTTTACATTTAGAAATATTGAACTGCAGTCTCCACTGCTTTGACCAATCTTCCAGCAATGCCAAATTATGTTCCATGTTACCAACACCTCCAGGGATATCAACCCTATTACACACCTTTGTATCATCAGCAACGAGACATACATAATGGCGGTGATCTGCGATTTTTAGCGGTAATGCGATATTGGGGCAGACATGTCGGACCATTTTGACACTTTTTTGGGACCATTGGCATTTATACAGCGATCAGTGCTATAAAAATGCACTGATTACTGTGTAAATGCCATTGGCAGTGAAGGGGTTAACCTAACCTGCAGGGGGCGATCTAAGGGTTAACTGTGTTCCCTGGGCGTGTTCTAACTGTAGGGGGGACTGCCCTAGCAGGGGAAGGGAAGTGATCACAGCCCTTCCCTCTCTCACAGAACGGAGGTCTGTGTTTACTTACTGTTCAGTGCGGGGGGGCATCGAGTCCTCCGCACCCGCTCCCTGGCCCCCCCGAACACAGCAAGTGTGCGGGCGCGCCTCCGGCGGCGCACGCTCACAGTGCGCGATCTCGCAGCCGCCGCCGTATGACAGTGGTTTGCGATATCGAGCCACTTTGTCGCCGTCAACCTGCGGTTGATGGTCGGCAAGTGGTTAAACATCTCCATGGGTCATATAAATTGTTTTGAAGAAGAAATGGTTTCAATTCGTACCTGTGCTTCTTTTCAGGGGAAGAGCAATCAATATTCTTGTCCACCACGCAATTGAAGTCCCCGCAGATGAGCAGAGATCCTTCACAAGAGATTCACAAGAGTGTATAGTAAATTATTAATTTTGCAAACCAGTATTATATATCTCCCTTTAGGATCGCTTGTAGAGTCTATGTATTTGAATGCCACCTCTTTGTTGATAGCTATCAGAACCCCTGCTTTCTTAATCCCTCTCCAAGCTTCGTAGGTAAATGGAAAATTGTTGTGTGAGCATTTTGGATGATTGTCCTTGGAAAAATGCGTTTCTTGTATGCAGATAATGTCTCCTTTAAGCGATAGCATTTCCCGCCACAAAGCTGAGCGCTTGAATGGGCTATTTAAGCCATGAACATTAAGTGAGATGATTTCCAGAGCCATTACTGTATTTCAACAATTGATGATATAAGCAGTATATATAGTGTTTTCAATAAGTGCGTTTTCTTATGTTTACCTGTAGGTGGCGATGTTGGATCAGGCACTGCAGGTGAAAAGAAGAGCAGCTCATCCAGGGACCTGTCTTCAAGGATTTTTCTTATCTTTTTTGACCAGGGTGGGTAGTAAAGTTCCAGCACATAGAGAGGTCGCGGTTGTTGGCCTTGCTACCGGAAGCCCCGGATGCCGATTCACCAATCAAGTTGGATGTGATGGCACTATCCGATTTACGGATGTAGGAGGAATTCCTGAGGGATTGGAATGGCATAGCAATGTTCATTCCTGAAGGTTCATGTTCTTCCCCTCAGGTCTGGTCAGATGCAGTGGCCTCCAAGGGCTATGCAGCAATTTTTGGCCCTCATTGGATAGCAGGGCTTTGGCCGGACGAGATTCTGGTCATTCCCAGGTTTGCGGAAACTTCAGCTTTGCTTGAAGTGTATCCTATTGTGGCAGCGGCACAGGTTTGGGGTCATCATTGGGTCGGGCAGACGGTGATTTTTAGCACGGACAACCAGGCAGTTTCAGAAATAGTGAACAAGGGCAGATCCAGGTCCTTGCTCATCATGTCCTTTATACGCAGACTGGTTGTCACTTCAGTTTCATTTTCATATTCAGTGTAGGTTTGTTAATGGCACTAATAACACAGCAGCCAATGCACTATTCAGATTTAATTATCCGTTATTTTTTCGGCAGGTCCCCGAAGCCGATATCTGTGCAACACCATCCCCGCAATTCACTACTCTCCAGATGGACTAGATACCCATTTGATGGAAGCGGCCCAATTGATAAACCAGTCTCTTTTGGTTAACACTCGCAAAGCCTATGATACGGCTTGGAAAACTTTCCAGGCATTCCAACAAAAGTATCCCGGTAGAGATAGTCGGGGTATCAGTTTCCTACTCGCTTTCGTTGCTTTTTGTCATTCTCAGCTCAAACTGTCCTACAGCATTATTAAAACATATTTGGCCGGTGTTCAGCATTTTTTTGTCCTCGCAGGACCCTAACAGACCATCTATTTTTGCGGCCCATCCCATTCTAAAAGGGAATTCGGAGACAGAGCCCACCGGCTGGGCCTAGCAGACTACCTATTACGGGCCAGATATGCTTACGGGTTCTCCTTTGGGATAGTTTCGGAGCTTGGTGCTCAAAGCGGCCATTTATCTGGCATTTTACGGCTTCCTCAGGCCGAGTGAATTTACTAGATCTAGTGCCAAGTCCCCTTTTTCCCAAATTAAATCAGTTAATAAGGCATTTGGATTACTTTCAATTACATTTGATCATGTGCAAAACCCAGCAGACTGGCGCAGGAATGGACATCAGATTCTTCAAGACAGGGAACGCTTGGTATGCGGTCAACACCTAAGATCAACTCATGACAGTACTACAAGGAAAACCCAAGGATAGTCCGCTTTTGCCGTTCCCTATTGCTCCTTTGTCTACTTCAGTGTTTGTCAACCATTGTAGGACGCTGTTATGCAGCCTGGGTTTAAATCCTAAAGCATATTCTGGGCATTCGTTCGGGATTGGCGCTGCCTCTGCGGCTTCTAGGCAGGGGGTGACGGGTCACGTCATTAACTTCTTGCCGACCGCCAATCAGCATATGACGGCGACAAGGTGGCGCTCCTGCGCAATCGCGCACTCACTGTGTCCGGGGAGGACCAGGGAGCGGGTGCGGCGGAGTCGATCTCCGCCGGCCACCCGTGATGCCCCCCCCGGAGTGAAAGAACGGAGGTTCGTGTAAGTAAACACGGACCTCCGTTCTGTGAGGGGGGGGGGGGGAGGGCTGTGATCACATCCTTCCTCTACATGGAAGCTGTGATCGCTTCCCTTCCCCAGCTAGAGCAGCCCCCCCCAGTTAGAACACGCCCAGGGAACACAGTTAACCCTTAGAGCGCCCCCTTGCAGGTTAACTCCTTCACTGCCAATGGCATTTACACAGTAATCAGTGCATTTTTATAGCACTGATCGCTGCATAAATGCCAATGGTCCTAAAAAAAGTGTCAAAATGTTCCGACATGTCCGCTGAAATATCGCAGTACCGCTAAAAATCGCAGATCGCCGCCATTACTAGTAAAAAATTTTAAAAAAAAACCCAGAAATTAATTCTCATCATCCGTAAACGCGACCACTTTTGCGCAAACCAATCAATAAACGCAGATTGCGATTTTTTTTATCGCAAATATGAGGAAGAATATAAATCGGCCAAAACCGATGAAAAAAAATGTTTTTTTATATTTTTTTTTGGATTTGTATTTTAGCAAAAAGTAAGAAATTTGTGTTTTTTTGAAAAATTGTTGCTCTTCTTTTGTTTATAGCGGCGATCAGAAATGACGCAGCGGCGATCAAATACCACCAAAAGAAAGCTCTATTTGTAGGGAAAAAAGGACGCAAATTTCGTTTGGGTACAACGTTGCACGACCGCGCACTTGTCAGTTAAAGCGACGCAGCGCCGAATCGCAAACAGGGCTCTGGTCCTAAAGGGGGAAATCCTTCCGGGGCTGAAGTGGTTAAAAGGTTAGGGAGATGGAGTTCATTCTGTTTCAGTAGTTACATCCCGGATCTCAAACTTGAGATGACTCAATGGCTTTCATGCATTTGGAGGACTAATGCGACATGTTATACAATAAATCTGTTAAGCAAATTATCCTACTGTGATTATTTTTGCCCATTTTTAGGCGTACCGACCACATGACTACGGCACACTTCAAATCACTCGCTTATTCAGGTAGTTGCTATTTTACGTATCTCAAAGACTCTGAGTACAAATGTATTTGTAGACAAACACACAGTCACAAACATATGCATGTAGACACACTCAAATACACACAGTCACATACTGACACAAACAAAACAGACTTTTGGATACTTGGCTTTTTTTCCTTGCTGGGACCTGTAGTCTACCAGAGTCTGTGGTTGGTTGTTACCTAATAAAGGAGTTTGTAAGGGGTGCGGCTATCCAGCCTGTTTTTTTTTTCCCTTTCATATGATGCCGTTCAGCAATTGGAGTCTGCACCCTAACCCACACTCAAGCAGCTGTAATTTATAACGGGCAATCATCCTAGAGTGGTGTCTCCTTTTTTTGGACTTTTTTTCCCCTTTACATCAGTGGTTCTCAACACGTGGGTCGCGACCCCCTGTGGGGTCGATTGCCTATTTCCAGGGGGTCGCGACGCCACTACCAAGAAGAAAAAAAAATATTTTTTTTTTGGGCTCGGCTCCTTGGCTGTCACATGACAGCCAAGTAGTGAGCCTATTGATCAGCCATTAAGACTATGGATGTGCGCTGAGCAGGCGCACATTTCATAGTCTGATTAGCTGCCCTGTGGCTCAGTGTGATTGGCTGGCACGGATGCGGGGGCGGGTCACTGGCGGCGGACGTGACTCCCGCTTCCACGTGACCGCATGAGGCACGGCGAGTGACGGACAGCAGTGACACTGGAGGCCATCGAGCGGATAGAACGCCAGCTGCGGGTCTGGCAGAGTGTGACTTCCCCCCCAAGTGAGTACAGTACACAATATATGGAGACACCCTGCACCTGGTATTCTTTTCCTTTTGCTTGTATGTACTGGACCCTGGGAGGGGACACACAAGTCTGCGGATAGGCCCGGGGATTCCAAAGTTTTCAGCATCGGTCAGGGAAAAGGGTCACATCTGAGCCACCTCTTTTGGCTCCATCTGGTGGTTGATTATGTGAGGTTGATTAAAATCTCATGGCACCATTCTGGACTTTGACATTTTATGCACTCTGTCACTTATGCTCGGGTCTCATCACTGGAGCATTATAATACCATACATGCAACATATACAATTAGTGATATTATTGTATATACAATATTAGATTGTTTTTGTGATTAACCACTTCAGCCCCGGAAGGATTGGCTGCTTTAGGACCGGAGCCCTTTTTGCGATTCGGCACTGCGTCGCTTTAACTGACAATTGCGCGGTCGTGCGACGTTGTTATTATAGTGATTAACATATACAACGTACATACCATAATATTACGAGGTCACTACTCTGGGCTCGTATTCACTGTCTCACGTATTTTACAGTTTCAGGTCTTACCACGGTACTCTAAAATTAGTTGGAGTGTATTAGTTGGTGGTCTACCTCGGTTTTCTCCACCGAGTCTACACTGGGAAAAGGGACTGGCTACGACTTTTGAAACCTTAGGGGCCCGGATAGGCGTCTGAACACACAGGGGAGGGTCCCAGGTCATGTATGTTCGTTTTCCTTTTCTTATGGTCCACGTCCCACAGAGGTATATAACACATGACATGAGTGA
>BLSH010462428.1:679394-695218 GCA_018402905.1 Glandirana rugosa | reverse complement strand
ACTAATGACAGCGATCTGCGATTTTTAGCAGTACTGTGATATTGCGGCCGACATGTCGGATATTTTTGACACTTTTTTGGGACCAATGACATTTATTCAGCGATCAGAAATTTAAATGTCCACTGATTACTGTATAAATATCATTGGCAGTGAAAGGGTTAACCTGGGGGGGGGGGGGGGAGATCTAGGGGTTAACTGTGTTCCCTGGGTGTTCTTACTGTGGGGGGCGGGTTGGGCTACCATGGGCATAAGAGATCTAAGGGCCGGTTCACACTGCAGCGGGGCGGAGCGGCGCGACTTCGCGGCCCGTTCACATCTAGGCGAATTGTCAGGCGACTTGAGTCGCCTGACAATTCGCCTCAATGCTGTGCAAATGTGACCGTTCTAATAGGAGCGAATCGCTTCGCTCGGCATTAGAAAAATGGTCCCTGCACTATTTTCAGGGAGATCTCAGGCGGCTTGCATTGACTTCTATGATAGAAGTCTCCTAGCAAGCCTCTTTGAGATCGCCTGAAGAGCCGCATCGCGCCGCTCCGCACCGCTCCACCCCGCTGCAGTGTGAACCCAGCCTAACTGATCCCAGTGACAGAGATCAGTAGATCTCCCATGCCTGCACTGTCAGAATGGGGAACCACCGTGTTTACATCGGCGGTTCCCCGTTCTTTCCCTGTGGCCACTCGTCGCGGCTCGCCGGCAGACATCGGGCCCGCCCGAGCCGCGGGCACACTCCTCAGGAGGGAGGCACGCGCCCCCTAGCGGCTGTTCGCAGATCGCAGCCTTTTTACAGCGATTTGCGCTCAGCATTCCGACTGCCGCCGTGAAAACACGGCACGCGGTCGGGAACTGGTTAAGAGTACAATTCAAATTTTATTCGTACCTCCTAATAACAGTATTTTTTTTCAAAATAAAAAACTTACAATGGACTGTTTCAAATTATTACGCACAGTGAGTTTCAAAACACTTTATAGGTTGTAAAGAACTGAAAAATGTCATTTGTTGTGTTTGCAGCATATTTACTGAAATCAAAAGCTATTTCAATCAAACTTTGAACAACATTTTAACTTTTTAAACATTTTAACATAGGACCCCTTATGTGATAGCAGCTTCACAAGTCTTGCATCCATTGAACTTGTGAGTTTTTGGAGAGTTTCTGCTTGAATTTGTTTGCAAGATGTCAGAATTGCCTCCCAGAGCTGCTGTTTGGATGTAAACTGCCTCCCACCCTCATAGATCTTTTGCTTGAGGATGCTCCAAAGGTTCTCAATAGGATTGAGGTCAAGGGAGGATGGAGGCCACACCATGACTTTCTCTCCTTTTATTCCCATAGCAGCCATTGATGCAGAGGTATTCTTTGCAGCATGAGATGGTGCATTGTCATGCATGAAGTTGATTTTATTACGGAAAGCATAGTTCTTCCTTCTGTACCAGGGAAGGAAGTGGTCAGTCAGGAACTCCACATACTTTGCAGAGGTCATCTTTACACCTTCGGGGACCCTAAAGGGGCAGACCAGCTCTCTTCCCATGATTCCGGCCCAAAACATGACTCCACCACCGCCTTGCTGACGTCACAGCCTTGTTGGAACAGGGTGGCCGCCCACCAACCATCCACTACTCCATCCATCTGGACCATCCAGGGTTGCACGGCACTCATCAGTGAACAGGATTGTTTGAAAATTAGTCTTCATGTATTTTTCTGCCCAATGCAGCCGTTTCTGCTTGTGAACATTGGTTAGTGGTGGCCGAATGGAAGGTTTATGCAAAGTTGCAAGACTCTGGAGGACTCTACACCTTGATGTCCGTGGGACTCCAGAGGCACCAGCAGCTTCAAATATCTGTTTGCTGCTATGTAATGGTGTTTTAGCAGCTGCTCTCTTGATCCGATGCATGGATCTGGCAGAAATCTTCCTCAATGTGCCTTTATCTGCACAAACCTGTCTGTGCTCTGAATCAGCCACAAATCTCTTAATAGTGCGATGATCACGCTTACATTTTTGTGAAATATCTAATGTTTTCATACCTCGTCCAAGGCATTTAACTATTTCACTCTTTTCGGTGCGGTCATGCGACGTTGTACCCAAATGAAATGTGTGTCCTTTTTTCCCCACAAATAGAGCTTTCTTTTGGTGGTATTTGATCCCCTCTGCATCATTTCTGATTGCCGCTATAAACAAAAAAAGAGCTACAATATTGCAAAAAATCCCAAATTTCTTACTTTTTGCTAAAATACAAATCCAAAAAAAATATAAAAAACATTTTTTCATCGGTTTTGGCCGATTTATATTCTTCCTCATATTTTTGGTAAAAAAAAAAAATTGCAATCGGCGTTTATTGATTGGTTTGCGCAAAAGTGGCCATGTTTACGGATGATGAGAATACATTTCTGGGGTTTTTATTTATTTATTTATTTTACTAGTAATGGCGGTGATCTATGATTTTTAGCGGTACTGCAATATTGGGGCGGACATGTCGGACCATTTTGACACTTTTTTGGGACCAATGACATTTATAAAGCGATCAGAAATTTAAATGTCCACTGATTACTATATGAATGTCATTGGCAGTGAAGGGGTTAACCTGCAGGGGTTGGGCTACCATGGGCATAAGAAATCTAACTGATCCCAGTGACAGGATCAGTAGATCTCCTATGTCCCAACTGACAGAGCGGTGAACTGCTGTGTTTCCATCGGCAGTTCCCCGTTCTTTTGCTGTGGCCGCTCGCCGGTGGACATCGGGTCCGCCCGAGCCGCTGGCACACTCCTCAGGAGTATGGTGCGCGCCCCTTAGAGGCCACCCACAGATTGCCGCTTTTTTACGGCGATTCTCGCTAAGCGCCCACACTGCCACCGTGAATATACGGTAGGCGGCGTGGAAGTGGTTAATAATGTGGAACACCCTCCTTTAGTAGTTTTTCCTTTAATTGGGCTCACCTGGCAATCTAATTATCACAGGTGCCCGAGATTGTTTTCAGTGATCAAAAAGCCCTGAGACGCAATGCCATCCATGAGTTAAACTGAAAAACAAAATATTTAATCTTTGTGACACTGAAATAGAATTTGCATAATAATTTGGAACAGGGTGTAAGGGACCTCTTTCCTGACCCACAAGGGGAATATGTTGGTTTCAAATGGCCTTCTGAATACCCGGCTAGTGATATGGCTAGCATGTGTAATCACTGAATATATTAATATAGAATATTGTGCATTATTTAAAATGCTGTAATAGTAACATCTGTTATGCATTCCTGTTTGATTATAAAATCTTTGCACGTTTTCGCTTGTCCAATATTTATTTTTTTTTTGTATCATCTTTAATTAATATTTAATAAAGCACTATCTGCAATTGTTTATTGTTCTCTATCTTAAAAATGTAAATAAAAAATGTATGTTTTATAAAAATATATTGCCTGCCTATCTATCATGTGTATATTGTGTATACAACCATGTGTATACTGTGATGGCATGGCACAGTGGTCACACGACTGGAAGACAGTCCACAGCTACCAATCATTAGAATAGAACAAGTTTAGTCAATAAAAAAAAAAAAAAAAAAAAATCATTCCCTGTACACAGAGTATTAAGTGATTGTGCTATCAGCATTGCAATTTGGTTCACCACTTCATCTAAAATTGTAAAATTTGAGATTTAAAGAATTAAACACAGGATAGATCGGAAAGTTTTAACAGTTTGACTGATATTTTGTTATTTAGGCTGGGTTCACACCTATGCAAATTGCATGCGGCTTACACCACATCCAATTCGTGTGACACTTGAAAACACATGGTTTTTCAATGTGCCCGGTTCACATCTGTGCGGTGCATTGCACAGAAAATGTGTCCATTTTCTGTGCAGTGTGGTGGAAATTACCAGCCCATTATATTCAATGGGAGCGCATCTGACTCGCAGATGTGCTCTGCATTGAACGGCAATTCTACGGGGATCTGTCCCCCTCCTCGCTGCACCTCCCTGAGCAGCCGATGCACTGCTAGATTGGACAGGCGCCGCTGGAAAGCCTGTCCTTCTCTCCATCAATTAGGCTGGAATTTGCACCCCTATGGTGTGAATCCAGCCTTAAAGCGGTTGTCTACCCTTTTTTTGTACTTTTACCTACAGGTAAGCCTAGAATAAGGCTTACCTGTAGGTAAAATGAATATCTTCTAAACCTGTATGGTTTAGAAGATATTCCCTTTCTAATGTAATATATCGTTCCGGCGCATGCGCCGTATATGTGTCCCGGCAAAAGCCGGCATTAGTTCCGGACCCTGCCGGGGAAAACGAGGCTTGCGCGGGAGTGACGTTCGCGGCTCCGGCCAGTCACAGCGTCGGAGCCGCGTACCCGGAAGCAAGATCCGGGTGAAGATGTCCGCTCCCACGGAGGGGACCGAGCGGCTCGGTCGGATCTTCGTTTTAAGGTGAGTATTTCATAATGAGCTAGTATGCGGTGCATACTAGCTCATTATGCTATTGTCTTGCAGGTTTTTATTTTTAAAAAAAAAAAAATTTTGACTAGACAACCGCTTTAAAGTAGAAGTCGTCCACTAAAATCCCTGCATCTACAGCAGAGGTCTCAAACTGGAGGGCCCTCCAGCTGGTGCAAAACTACAAGTCCCATCATGCCTCTGCCTGTGGGAGTCATGCTTGTAACAGTCGGCCTTGCAATGCCTCAAGGGACTTGTTTTGCAACAGCTGGAGGGCCGCCAGTTTGAGACCCCTGATCTACAGACATCTATGATCAAACACTAACCTATCTAGCCCTGTAAAGAAGAAACCATTAAGCATACCTTATTTTAAGCTGAACCGACCCAATGCTGAGCTGTGTAGGTGGGTGCAGAGGACACAGCCCACAACAGAAGCCCCATAGTAAGTCTATGAGTGACGTCACTCCCCATTAATTTCAAAGCCATTGTCGGCCGTCTCCTCTGCAGAACTTTTGCCGCTGGAGACCGGAGTGGATCGGCTTCAGAAAAGGTATGCATGCTGATTTCTTCTTTACGCGGCTAGATACATTCTGCTTTGTATTTTTTGTTTTTGCATCATTCATCATTATATTCTTATTTGAAAAGCACCATCACAGAAATGTAATAACTACGAACCATATGCTGTATTGAAAGACATAAACTTTAGTACATGTAATCACTTGAAACTGTGAAAGCATTTTAAAGGAGGGAACAACCCTTCATGGGCTTGCATCAGCCCCACCCCTCTATTCTAGTATAGGTTTTTTATATTCTATAGGATTAATAGGTTACTGTCTCTTTAAACTGAATTTGAAGTAAAAAAAATGACCAATGAGAGTCCATGGAAGCTTCTAGAAGGCTTAGGGAGCCCTATAAATAGGGACGAGTGCCCCATTATTTGTGCAGTTGGCCAAGCCTGGCAAAATAGCTACTGACCCTGCCCGTCTCCATTTTGCTACTGGTACTTATGTAATTGGTCACCCTGGATTTCTAGGGGGGGGGGGGGGATTTATTGTCAGAATGCGAGCAACAAGTCAAACCGCTCCAGGAAAGAACAAAATATTTGCCTTCACACCACAGGTGCTGGTCCAGTCCGTCAACTGGAAACACATGGGAGAATGGATGGAAGACCGCACACCGGAGTTGAAGGAATATGTTGTATCTTGAAGAATAAAATCCATCAAAAAATGTTCAGACACGGTTACAGAAGTTGCAGAGATTGATGCGTTTCATGAGATTACATTTGCTTACTCAATCTATAGAACACTGCTCTCTAGAATCGTTACCAAGCCAAATGGATAGCTGAGGAGACTCAATATTCTAATCATGCTCCAAGCATGCATCCCACCCACAATGTATGGACAAAAGAGACCTTGAATATGTTAAATTAATTTGATTCTTCCACTTCACATTATAAGGCATATAAAAATATCTCTAAACCCATACATGAACACTTTGACATACATCTAAAAGGACCGGCATACCAATCCATAATAATGGATTGGACTATGAGACCAACCATGTTTATAATTGGAAGAGAACTGGCCAATGGGGCAGAAATGGTAACGTTCATGGAAAAAAAATGGGTCAGCTTTTCAGAGACCGAAATGGAATACATGGATGATACCTTAGCAGTAACAGAATCCGATACATCAGTGGAACAACCAAGCACTTCACATCAGGGGGAAGTCGTCTATCCTTTCTGGAGGGCCAAAAAACTAACAGCAAAAGAAAACATCCCTAAAAAGCACCGGAAGGAAGCATTATGGATCTTGCCACCACCAGATATTCCTTGAGAACCCAGATCCAGAAGAAATAGACACAATGTGTAACGTGAACAATTTATCTAGCAAAACATTATCTAAAGCGGAAGTGTGAATACTTTTTAAAGGTCTGGGTTTCTGTCCCCATACCCATTTTGATCCATTCGGGAATGCACTGGATGTAAACAGATTGGTCCTTAATTTAACAATCCAGAGACATAGTTTTGGTCAAGAAACAGCTAAAGGATGTCATACCTGATTCTTGTCCAGTCCAGTGAGTTTCTTCCTTTAGAGAGCAATGTGCTATGGCAGATTTGGAAGAGTTGAATATAGAGAGTGGACTTGATATGAAGCCCACTTCTTGTATGGGGGGTGTACAACAGCACCCTATTAAAGTACCATCCATCTTTTATCCTGTACAGTCGAGAAGTTCCAATATGGATAGAATTCAGAAATTAGTAGAGCGGGATTTATTTGCTCTGGTATCGCACATTTCCTTAGATCCAGTGAAATATGACAATTTAAACAAAAAAATGAAAAAGTAAACCCCGATGGAGGATTCCTCCATCATAATCCACAATGCAGATAAAGGGGAGTGGTAGTAGTCCTGGATAGAGATGCATACAGGTCGGAAGCTATTAGACAGTTATCAGATACCAACACATATAAAGTATTAAAGACGGATCCTACCAAAAGATAAAGAAGCACACTTGCTCTATTGATAATAAGAGGGGCTGGTTTGGGAATCTTCACTCCCAAGGAGATGGATGTCACGTACCTGGTGGTCGAGTCTGACTTGTGCGGGGGACAACCTCACTTGCAGCCCTGATTCAAGGACCCCTGGTAGTGGAGACAGGGGATCCTGGAGCACAGGGGGGCACGAGGGCTGGATAGTCTCTGATGGTAGCTCAGAATCCACTGGAGCTTGTGCAACAGAAGAGTAGTGGTGTAGGCCCGGTTGTAAACAGGCTGGTGGTGATGTACAGAAGGATCAGGCAGGCGGGTGGTCAAATTCAGGCAGGGTCGGCAACGTGCGGGCAACAAAGGTACAAAGGATCAGGCAAAGAGTAGTCGTAGACAGGCCAGGAGGTCAGGGCAGGCAGATAGCAACAAAATCCAAAGGGAGCCGGGGTCACAGGATACAGGAAGTCACTTAGAATAGCTCACGGGTCACAGGGTACAGAAACACTGTAGAACGGACAGCACTTGATGCAGGAAGCACACTGTTTAAATAGGGCTGCCTGCTTCTAACAATGGAGAAGCTCATCCCAGATTTTCCTGTTATACCTACCTTCCATCACCTCCCCAAGGTCCACAAGGGCACGGTCCCCTTACATGGAAGACTGATTGTGTCGGGCATCAGATCACTTAATGAGCACCTGGGGGGGAGTGGATGGATGGACAATTACAACCTTTAGGGTTTACTCTGCCGAGTTATTTAAGTAGATACCAACCATCTATTAAATATCATGAAAGAGGTTGTCTGGCGTGACAATTTGGTCTAGATAACCTGTGATGTTCCAAGCCTCTATTCATCTCTTCCACATGATTTAGCGAAGGAGGTGGTCTCTTTTTGGCTGAAACACTCAGGTTATTTCACTACAGATAGCTGCAGTTTTGTATTGGAGTCTCTTTTGACTATCTACTCACTCACAACTACTTTCTATTTGATGGGTCTTCTATCTCCAGAGGTGTGGGGCCGCTATAAGGACCACGTGTTCACCTTCACGCGCCAACATTTTTCATGGGTTGGTAGGAGAGGTCCCACAAATTTGGAGATGGGAACCCCTATAGGAGTCAGATAGTCATGTATTGGCGATACATAGATGATCTGATCTTCATCCGTCAGAAGGAAGTGCAACTTGATCAGTTTTTGGAATATTTAAATAATAATAGTTGTACACTGATTTTTATTGGTCATAGAAGCACTGAGTACGTTAGCTTTCTGGATGTCAAACAGGACCTTGATGGCAATAGAGTCACAACCCATTTGTATATAAAGCCTATTGCAGGCAATAGTATTTTACTGGCTTATTCTTGCCATCCTCGTCAAGCGGCCAAGGGTATTCCAGTGGGACAGTTTCTCAGGCTCTGTCAAAATCGCAGCAAGCAATCGCAGTTCGAGAAGGAGTCTGGAAAAAGGTACAATAGATTTCTGGCTAGGGGCAATCTGCGGTGGTCTTTGAATAGAGCATATAATGTAGCACTGAATAAGAATAAGGAGGACCTGTTATCTAGGTCCAAGAACAAGATGCAACTCGGAAAGGTTTTGACAATAAATGTCCCTCTCTTGTTCTTAGCTACAGTCTGCAGTTCCAACAAGTTAAAAATATCATCAACAAATATTTGGCCATTTTATCCAGTGATTTAACGTGTGTACAGATTGTGGACAAGGGTGTCAACATTGTGGCCAGGAGGGAAAAAAAAAAAACCCTGGGCAGCCAGCTGTCACCCATTTTCTTCAGTGATAGAGGGGCATCGGGGAGATCGCTGATCTGGCTACACTGTAAAGGCAATTACAGGTGTGGCGCCCTTATTGTCCACATATAACATGGGGGGCAGGTTTCGTTCCCATGTGGACCACAGGAGCTATAAAATTGACAAAATTTTACAATTGCAACACCAAATATGGCAAATATGTCATTACCTGTGCCAAATGCTCTGTGCAATATGTTGGCAGAACCACCCGTAGGCTTAGAGATAGGTTCCGAGAACATCTGAGTGAGAACATCTACCAATGTGGCACGGCATCTTAATAACATGCATGAAGTGAAGGTGATGTATCCTTGGTACAGGTCCAAGTCATTGAGAAAGTCAATGCCCGCCCAAACCCCCCCACCCCCAGAGGAAGAAATATTTTTCATCTTCTCTGTAGAAGATATTCCAACTAAAGAGTAAGATGCCAGGGGGCCTGAACTTTGAGTGGGAAGTGACACATTATGAAGAAAGCAGATAACAATAGACATATTCAGTAATATTTGACAGTCTTCCCTGTATATTTTCCAGTGATTTGGTGCTGTGTCGCGTCTCACTCTATGTTTTTAGTGCACTTTGGTCTCAAACTTTCAGCTTAATACCACTGGGGTTTCGTTTAGATACCAATATGGGTCCTTAACATTTATCTATTTTGTTGTTTCTAAGAATGGACAGCTAGATCTATTGAATAGCGTTGAATAAGGTAACAATTTGCTGGCTATATTACTTTAGACAGTTGTATCAAGTTTTACTTATTATGGATTTTTCTGCCAGTCGTTTCAGATATATGTTGAAGTGTTCATGTATGGGTTTAGATATATTTTTATATGCCTTATAATGTGAAGTGGCAGGATCAAATTAATTTAACATATTCAAGGTCTCTTTTGTCCATACATTGTGGGTGGGATGCAGGCTTGGAACTTTTTTCTGCTGGCATGCATTGTACTCACAAGGGCACATTCCTGCATATATATATATATATATATATATATAAATCTCTACATACATATTTTTATTATTTGTGTCTTTGCTTTTATGTGTGTGTGTTTAACCATGCAGCAACTGCTTTTTTCTTAAGCAGTAATCGCATGGAAGGGTTAATGAGCATGATTAGAACATTGAGTCTCTTCAGCTGTCCATCTGGCTTTATAACGATTCTGGAGAGCAGTGTTCTATAGATTATGAAGAAGAGAATGTCATTTCGTGAAACGCGTCAATCTCTGCCTCTTCTGGTGACAGTGTCTGTACATTCCTTGATGGATTTTTATTATTCAATAAAGATACAATGTATTCCTTCAACTCCGGTGTGCGGTCATCCATCCATTCTCCCATGAGACATTTATTGTTCTTTTAATTAAATATGGCTCAAGTACTAACAACTGAGCTTATATAGATTGTAAATATGCACTGCACTTTTGGTCAAATAATTATTAAGTATTTATTGGTTTGCATTAAATTATATAAAGTGCAGCGGCCATTATTTGCCAACTTTGTTGTGTTGTGTTTTTTCCTTTTATTAAGACTGTACCAGGGGAATATTGAGCATTTTGGGGGTTTGGGCTGCCTGCAATACCTTGACACAGTCCTATAGGTAGAAACACAAACAGGTGAGCCATTTTTAAACTGTGACACAGAGTATAGGGAAGTAGATCCCCCACAAACTCTTACAAAGGGGGGGGGGGGGGATTGTAGACAGATGCATCAGTGTTATGTTACATGTTAAATACTTCGTTTATAAAACATTCCAAATATAGAAGACATCCTGTAAAAGCTGTGAACCAACCATTTTCATCAATTTCAATGTAGATTCTGGTTAAATACAGGTTATAGGATTATTAAAATAGAAAAGGTTTAACCACTTCCTTACTGGGCACTTAAACCCCCCTCCTGCCCAGACCAATTTTTGGCTTTCAGTGCTGTCGCATTTTGGTTGACAATTGCGCGGTCGTGCGACAGTGACAGGGATCAGTAGATCTGCTATGTCCCCTGTCACAGAATGGAGAACCGCTGTGTTTACACCGGCGGTTCCACGTTCTGCAGCTCGTGTCAGGCGATCGTGGGTCTCGAGCGGACATCGAGTCTGTCCGACACACGGGCGCGCGGGGGCGCACCGGGAGCGTGCACAGGGGACGACGTCCATGGACGTCGTCCCGGCATTTCAGATCCGCGCTGGAGCCGTACTTCGGCAATAGCGCGGCTCTATAGGGGTTAATCAACAATAGCTTTTAATAAAGCAGTACTGTTTACTAGAGTGTAAAACATAACCGTAGGGAATAAAATTAGGGCATTTTCCTAATTTTGGAAACTAAGAATTTTGAAACAAACATATACCAGCACACTAGAAACTTGTGAAACGACCAGATCTGCTGCCACAACTCAAATAATGGTAAATAAAGAAGTAATAACTTTTTAGTCCTTAGTGAAGAGTCTGTGTACCAAAGGGCTGCACCTTGTGGAAGTAACCGAACTTCTGTGGCGGAAAGAAATACAAAAAAGGTGCGCCTCTAAGAGTAACTTTCAGAACAACAAATTTATTAAAAAGTATAAAATCTACTTACAAGGGTGGTAGAACAAGAAGCATTGCAGTATTAGCCACTGCCAGCTGTGGATATGTCCGCTTGGCATCTGCCGGGCTCAGGGTGGGATCGGATGTCAGCTGTGAGTCAGGAGGCTCCGTCGGTGGCTCTCGGCGTTTCCTCCAGCTCTTCCAGCGGTCCGTGTCGTCACTCACTGGGAGATGACTTATATCTGGCGAAACAACCCCTTTGCCTCCCATATAATATTCTATGGGAGGTACATAGATGATATTATTATCAGCTGGGATGGATCGGAAACATCTATTAGAGACTTTGTAGAATACTGCAATCACAACCATTCAGGCCTTACCTTTACCTCTGCCACTGACCCCCATGAGACAGCATTTCTAGACCTAACCCTTTTCCACAACAAGGAAAAGATTATGGCCAAAAATGACACCAAGCCAACTGCGGGTAATTCATACCTACACTACAAGAGCTGCCACCACCCGAGATGGATATCAAACATTCCAAAAAGCAAGTTTTGCAGGTTTAGGAGAAACTGCACACTGGACAGCGAGTGCAATCACCTAAGCCAATTATTGATTCACAGGTTCACCGAGAAAGCGTTCCCGGTGGACTTAGTGAACCAAGCTTACCTCCAGTGTGCCGCTCCCCCCACCACAACACACGCAAATCCACAACAAAATGGACAGCATACCTGAAAGTTTTTAATACATTTGTTGTTCTGAAAGTTACTCTTAGAGGCGCACCTTTTTTGATATTTCTAACAATTTTGAATACAACAGAAGCAAAGTTGGAACATCAGTAATGAACATCAAGGGTAGCATGCTATACATAGTAATACATTATAAAGTACAAAGTATATTCACAACAACTGTAGTTTGATTAAATCATTTTTGTGGTGTGGTTTAGGGCTACTTTTACTGATAAAAGACAGCATGTTAAGATTGCTGTTCATAAGAAGCATTAGCCCAGGGTTTCTCAACTAGGGTTCCTCCAGAGGTTGCTAGGGGTTCCTTGAGCAATGGTCAATTTCTACCTCTCAGATAAATTCCCAATGACACCATTCATCTTTTTAGCTAACTGGAAGGGGGTAATTCTCCCCAATAAGCACAAGTGTAAGGAGCATTCTTCCCAACGATCATCACACTAATGCAGGGATATGCAATTAGTGGACCTCCAGCTGTTGCAGAACTACAAGTCCCATGAGGCATAGCAAGACTCTGACAGCCACAAGCATGAAACCCAGAGGCATGATGGGACTTGTAGTTTTGCAACATCTGGGAGGTATGCTTATTGCATATTCCTGCACTAATGTATCATGAGTTGTAGATTTTTAATTTTTAGCAGGGGTTCCCCGAGATTGGAGAACTATTTCAAGGGTTCCTCCATGTTGAGAAAGGTTGCATTAGCTGATTATCAGCTATGACTCAAATAAATGGAGCTTTATAAAAATAGACGATCAACTGAGCTGTTAATAAAGTAAAAAAAAAAAAAAAGTATTCTTGCACAAACGTTGAATACATTTATAAATTCAGGCCTGAGCAATTCAATCCATACATTCTAATCAAACATTATTTATTTTTACTCTAAAAAGAAAAAAAATATATATTTTTGCTAATTAAAGAGCAATATGTAGATTGCGGAAATATGGTCACAATATCCAGATCCCGAAGATGATCCAGCTTTACCTTACAATCCTATGAGAGACTTCACAGGGACAATCTTCTGAATTAATATGAGATTGTCCTACAAAAGGATAGGAAATAATGCATGGTGCAGCTGCAATAACTGTATATCAATGCCAACACAAGTAGAGTCGGTCTGCTCTAAAGAAATCGCTGAGGTTGTAGGATGAGTCGTGGACGGAGACATCTTCCTAACAGAAGCGGAAACATTCCAGCTATTGGTTGCCCATGATAGGCATTTGCGCATTCCAGAACACCATGCTTCATCAGGAATCACCACCATCTGTAGATATTGACAGCAACAGGTACAATTATTAAAGTATTAACTAAATAACAATTAAACAAATCAAATGTTAATAAAATAATTTGTTGTACCTATTTTTATTGCGCTCAACAGAACATTTAATATATAAATATTAATAACAATATATATATTTTATCTGAATTTTTTGTTACCAGTTTACCATAAAGGAGAATTTCCATTATATACAAAAAAAATAAAAATAAAATAGAAGACGTCACCGGTTACAGATACAGTGGCTGCTGACTTTGAATTTAAACTTAAAAAAAATATATACCGTATTTTTCGGACCATAAGACGCACTTTTTCGTCACCAAAAAGTGGGAGGAAAAGTGCCTGCGTCTTATGGTGCGAATAGAAGAAGTTGCAGAGCGGCAGTGGGTCCCCCGGGACCTTCCGTGTCCCTGGGGACTGCATCATCCCTCCTCCGCCCCGTGTCCAGGCTTCTCAGGGAGTGTTATTGGCAGAGCGGCAGCGGGTCCCCCCTCACCTTACCTTGTCCTCGGGAAGCCGATCTGTGCAGGAGGCGCGATGCTGCTGCTGTGCTGTGTCACCACCGTATGCTATTGGAGGATAGCATGTGGTAGGCGGTGTTACAGTAGACAGCAGTGCGCATAACCCAATCACGGATTTGGAGGTCCATGTCCCTTTCTCCCAGCTTCCCCCCTTTCTTTCCCTTTATTTTGAGTCTACATATACTGGTCAATCTTTATGACCTATTCTGTAGGACATGTGTATATCATAAATACAGACAGGATATAGTCACCTGCATGAGATATAGACTAATTTTAACTCTGTGTTTTCTGTTTAATATTTTGATTGGTGTGGTACGGGCACCCAGGAACAGTTGCATAAAATGGCATATACCATAGGTATTGAACTAGAGGAAGAGATCAGACAGGCTTTCTCCCTAGACTCTAATAACATCACGATTGATGACCAGATGGTGATAAAAAATCTCTTTAGAGAACATAAAAGACTAACTATAAAACAACTGAATAGAAAATGGGATATTTTGTCCCTAGATTCCTATATCACTAAAGGCATCATCCCTAGATGACTGAGAGAGAGAGTAGTGCCAGCGGAACACTTACACACGGAAAGATTTCTTTCCAAATGGAAAAATGAGTGCATCCAACATGGAATTAATATAATGAAATTAATCGTAGAGGAAGAGAGTTTACAAGAAAAGGAACTTCAGAAGCAAATAGAGGAAAGTCTGGAACTCCTTGAACCACATAAGGGGAAACAAGAATTTGAGAATCAAAATTAAATTTTAAAAAAAGAAGTAACTAAAACCCAAAAGAATTTAAGATATACAAAACAAACTAAGTTTCAAAGAGATCTAAATGATTGGGCAAAAGGAGAAATATTTGATTTAACAAGAACAAGAGGAAGAAGTAGCTCTAGGCGAGGACAGAGAAGATTGAGAGCAAACTCACAACAAACTCAAAATACTTCTGACAGTGATGAAAGCATTGAATAAACTGTTGGTTTTTTAGACGAGGCGATGGACAACCCCTCCACTACGTCGATGAAAAGTATCCTAAAAGGAAGAAAAGGCATAGAAAAAGGAAAAGAAGAAGATGGAAACATATCATCTCAGACGCAAAGGAAACAAGGAAATCAAAGAGTAAATATGAGAAACAGGAACAGGAATCAGGATTAAACATAAATGAACATCAATCTGTTCAATATAAAAAACAAAACTGTGAAGAAATTAATACAATTGTTAACTTAACAAACTACAAACTAGAAGATAAACATCGGAATTTGCTACTAAAAGGCCTTTCCTTCTCTCCAACACACTCAATGGACGAATTTGAAGGGTTCAAAGATATATCCCTGTTCTTAAGAAAGGTATACTTGAGATTATTACACTCAAATGAGAGAGATGACTTCACTGTACAAGAGAAAGAAGCTAGAGATACCCTTATCTCCCTTATGGATACTAGTAGTGAGGATGAAACAACAGTAGGAACACCAGAAGACAATCTATGGAAGAGACAAGCCAATCTAGTGATTCGTTCAACCAAAATGCCATCTTTCAGAAAGAATAAATGGCTAGGAGTTTTTCTCGATTTAATTCAGGAAGATCTTAGAACGATTGATTGGGACAAATTCGTAACTCCAGACAACTTAAATCAGGAAGACATGCACTAAAAGAACTTAAAAATATACCTGACATAATTATAAATAGAGTTGAGCGAACACCTGGAAGTTCGGGTTCTGCTGGTCCGTCCGAACTTCGGGACAAAGTCCGGGTCCGGGTCCGGACGGAACCCGAACGATCGCACGAAGGCAGGCCTGGGCCTGGGCCTGAAACAGGGCTTCAAGCCTGCCTGGTCGTCTTGGGCTTGAAGGTCCACAAGCGAGTTGAGATAAATATTAATACAGTCCATATAAAAATTCAAGAAAATCACGTACAGAAGGACTAAATTCAACAGACCTCAATGCTTAAACAGGGTTAGTTAGCAAGATTCTAGAAGGACTTAATTTAGCTCTTTTTGAGGATCGGTAAATAAGAAAGACTTTCTACCGTAAAACCAACTTGCTTAGTGATCTAACCGAACAGAGAAGGTATCTAACAGAAGACCACAAGGA
>BLSH010462428.1:657589-673780 GCA_018402905.1 Glandirana rugosa | reverse complement strand
ACTTACATTTAATCTCCTCTGGACTTAATACATTTTGGTTTGGCTATACTTAGCTCTATTGCCGTTTATCTACTTGGGCCATCAAGCCTATGAACCTAAGTGTATTACGCTATAAAATATATGATCTCTTTCATATAAACAAGCTTAAAAATACAAAAAGTAAGTGCTAAAGAAGCAACTGTCCCAGGGTATAGCACAAACCCACCATATACCTTTTTAATCTAACGGATAGATAATGCGGTTTATTTTGTTAAGATTTACACCATAAAAGAATATTTATATATTCAATGTAACCTGTATCTGTAGCAACAATGGACTTTGCATTAATCACGTCCTCACAGGGTTAACTCCCAAACATCTTGGGCGGCACCAAAACTGCAGGCAGGATCTATAAGGAATTAAACCTATAAAAGCACAAATGATACCTGCAGTAACTTACCCTGAGGAAATCCGCATCAACGCGGATGAAACGCGTCGGTTTTTGTCCCCCCTGTTTGTCCCCCTGCACCCCATGAGGACAAGACAATGACAGACCCTTTAAATCAGTTGTTTGATTCTACCCTCAATTGGAAGTCTACATGATTGCTCCGGCTGTGACTCCTTCATGGTTCGGCTCCACGGACGCCCACTGTCTGACTTACGGCTCTACAGATATCATCCGACCAACTTAGAGAGACTACCAACGTCTTCAACACTGCACCCCATCCATCAGCATTCAGCTACCAGACACCGCTCACCCACAGCAGAGCGATCCGTGCAACAACAGCGAGAGACCTACCAGAAGATAAGGGATCGACCCTGCTCCGTCCCGCTTGCCGGACTTCTCCCTCCACATACCATCCAGCGGGATCGGCCCTGAGCTTCCCTTGACATCTGGGCTACTTACGCCGGCGGTCAGATTGTATCCTTCCATTTCAACTGATCCGAGCGGCAGATCACCCACGCGGCTCCACAGTAGACTACTGACAGTAAGTCCTTTGGATCTCACTTTTACCAATTCAAATTGATACTTAGTCAAGGAGCCATCGGGCCAGTCCTCTTCCCATAGTAATTTACTTCACATCTGAGAGGTTATCCATTGACCCTGCAATCCTGACTAAGTCCCTCACTTAATCTATCAGACTCCCTCTATGTGAACTGCCGCCCGCAGTGTCTTGATAGACTCCTGCCGCTTTATTTTGGTTATCAATTATACTGTATATACTGTGTGTATGTGGTTATGCACCGACGATCTATTATTTGATACACGCACAGAAGTTCCCAGGATAACTGGTCACACTTCATTGAGTGACAGTTCCATAGAATTATCTGTGCCTGTTTGATTCCATAAATCAGTGCTCAACCTTTTTTAGTTATATTACACATGGGTCTATCAGCTGGTCTATGAAAGCTTGTCATTTGCATGCAGTATTTGGAGCCGACATATGCGCAGAGGTTCCCCATAATCAGTCACACTTCATTGAGTGACAGATACAGAGGATTACCTGTACATATATATACGGCCAATTACTCTAGCTATGATTCACTAAGACCAGTCTGGGGTATGTTTATCAACCTGATTGCATTGACTGAATACTATTTTGTTTGCTCTTTTTGTGCATGAGCACGGAAGTTCCCAAGACTCATGATCACCCTCTTTTGAGTGACAGAGACATAGGATTACCCGTGCCCTCTATATGCAATTGAGCATAACAATTGATATCTATATATGAATCACTAGGGTCTGCCATGTACGTCACCCCGGGGTGCTTAATTTTAGATGTTTTTGTTGTCATGTCTGTCTCATGCTACTGACTTATCCTATGTTGAATAAAGATATTTTTTACCTACCCAATCAATGCTGCAGGGTTATCCCTAAATTCTTTGAATTTATGACCAGTCTTTTCAAGCAGATACCTATTCTGCTTACCCCCTCCCTTTGGAAGACTTTATCTGGTCTAAGGTGAACCCCACCCCTACGCAGGTGTGACGGCTCTAGTGGGAGACCTCAACCCAATCACGGATTTGGAGGTCCATGTCCCTTTCTCCCAGCTTCCCCCCTTTCTTTCCCTTTATTTTGCGCATGCCCCTCACTCCAGTCATCAGCTTCTGAGGTAAAATGTCACTACACACTACACTACATTTTCCCAATAAAAAAAAAACAGTTTTCCCTCTGTCCCTCTTTTCCTTTCAATTGTCCCCTTTTTTCTTTTCATTGTCACTCTTTTTCTTTCAGTTGTCCCTCTCTTTTTTTTTCAGTTGTCACTTTTCCTTTCAGTTGTCACTTTTGTGATCTGAAGTACCGTACCATATACGGTACTTCAGATATACGGTACCATAAACCATAATTCCATATACGGTACCATAAACCTGTATGAAAAATACCATATACAGTATGCAGTGACAACGCAAATGGCCAGCGGTCAGTGACAATGCAAATGGCCAGCGGTCAGTGACAATGCAAATGGTTAGTGCTCAATAGTAATCATTGAAGAAATTATGGTATACTGAAAGTTCCTTCATTTCTTGCAGAAAAATATTGTACCGTACTACTGTACCTCATTCTACAAAGATGCTGAAGCAGAAAAGAATAGCCTATAAAATTCCATACAAACTGGAGGTTATCAAATATGCTAAAGAGCATGGAAAAAGAGCAGCGGAGAGGCATTTTGGGCCGCCTCCAACTGAAAAAATGATTAGAGAGTGGAGAAAACAGGAGGATCAGCTGCAAAAAAAGACAAAAGCAAGCACACTTTCCGTGGGCATGCTGCAAAGTGGCCAGAGTTGGAGGTGGACGTGAAAGAATGGATCATGCTTCATCGCAATAATGGCTTCTCCGTCTCAACAAAAATGATCATTTTTGATGCGAAACGCATTGCTAAAGAGAGGGGCATTCAAGACTTTACAGGATCACCATCATGGTGCTACAGATTCATGAGAAGATGTGGTCTTGCTATGCGTACCAAAACCAGAATTGCCCAAAGAATATGAGGCTAAAATTCTGTCCTTTCACAATTTTGTTATCAAAGCCAGAAAGAAAAACAGCTTTGAAATTGGCCAGATTGGGAACATGTATGAAGTCCTGCTAACATTTGATGTGCCTTCTAATAGGACTGTCGACCTGAAGGGTGCCAAAACCATCACAGTGAAAACTTCAGGGCACGAGAAGACGCATTATACAGCTGTGTTGTCCTGCTGTGCCGATGGCACCAAATTGCCACCCATGCTGATTTTTAAAAGGAAAACATTTCCAAAAGATGCCATTCCAAGAGGTGTTGTGGTACACGTCCATGAAAAAGGATGGATGAATGACAATGGCATGAAAATATGGGTTGAAAAGGTGTGGTCCAAACATTCTGGAGGACTTCTGAAAAAACCTGCCCTATTAGTGCTTGACCAATTTAGAGCACATATTAGTGAACCAACCAAAAAGTGCTTCAAGGAAGTAAAGACCCATCTAGCTGTCATTCCCGGAGGTCTTACTAGCCAGTTGCAACCTCTTGATGTCTCCATAAACAAGCCATTTAAGGTCTTTATGAGAGGAGAGTGGAACAAGTGGATGGCTGCTGGTAACCATGATTTGGCACCCACTGGACGAATGAAGAGGCCCACCATCACTCAAGTTTGCGAATGGGTGAAAAGTTCATGGGACTCAGTGAAGGAAGAGATTGTTGTACAGTCGTTCAAAAAATGTGGCATTAGCAATGCCTTAGATGGAAGTGAAGACTGTATTTTATATGAAGACAGCGAAGAAAGTGATGTCAGTGATTGTGACCAAATGAGCTTCATGAATTCTGACCCTAGCGAAGAAGAGTTCTTGGGGTTTTCAGAAGACTAGAGTACTCAAACCTTTGTCTTTATGTGTTAATGACAGTGATAATGGGTCTTAATGCCACTGTTGACTGCTGTTCAGTTTATATGGTTCAAATATTATTCTGTTATACTTTATTAAATATTTTATTACACTATTTGGTTCAGAATATTTTTTCCTATTTTTCTCCTCTAAAAACCAGGTGCGTCTTATGGTGCGAAAAATACGGTATATATTTGTGTACCCCCTAGCTGATCCGTCTATTGGATTTACTGGCATCTGTTGTAATGTAAACAGGAAATCAAGCCTTGTGGCTTCACAGCTTTTTTCCTAATGCCCATGTGGTGCAGCACTTTATAAATGGTCATGCCATCTTGTGGGACCTCTGTTTGTCCCTGAAGGCAGCTGGTGGAAGGATCCATGAATAGTTTTGTGTACCTGTGAAAACCTGTTACCTGCTACCACCTTGCTTACAGCAAAAATTCTCAGCTGGGGTGTAGCCTCAATTTAATTTGATCTATGTTAGATGGTACTTGCAATCATTCCTATGCATTCAACTGTAAATCCATGTTGCATTCTCCTTAAAAAATAGTGATAGTCGGTGCTTACAGCAGATCCACTGCCTGTTGTCACTGTTCAGGTTTGGACAATAGTGAGGTTAATTCTTAGATTGCATAGCATAAAGCCATGGTCTACAATCAAATACATTACTGTTCTCATTGTTATTTTAAACTTAAATAAAGTGTGGTATTGGATTGTTAAAGTGGTTGTTACAATCCTGTAATTCAATGGCAGACCCTCTAGTCTAACTATTCATAACACCCAGGCTAAATGTTTTATGAAAAAGACGCTTGTCAATGAGAGGAGAGCTGCGGATGCCAGATGAATGAAAACTGACCACGGTAGTCACTGCTCAGCAGCCCTGATTATGGTGGTCAGCACAGATAGGGAGACCCAGGAAGTGGCAGGATCAGCCAGGTTTTGGGCAGTTTAGAGAGGGGGCAAATTAGACCACACAAGCACTGTGCTGTTCAATCTTCCAAAAATGGAAAAGGATTCCCTTTTTATTTTTAGGGTTAGTAAAAACTTTAAGGTGCTGATAAGCAGCACCCTATTGATGTAGCATCCAGCAGACTTATAGATATCTATATTATTATCATTATTATTTTAACTTTATTTTATTACAAAGGAAAACATTTTTTTTTCCTTTTTAGTAGAATGATTATAGTGGCACTATTTTTTTCTCTCTAGACGTTTGCGTAAAACAACATATTGATGTTTTATCTCTTGGGTCCATGGCTACTTAGGAAAAAGGAAACTGAAGAGTGATTCCATCTTGTGCAGTGAATGCTGTACGCAACGCATTTCCGGATCCAGGTGGGTCATGTGTAGGATTTTTTTATGCCAATGACTACAATCACTTTGGCAGGACCTTTGTGTTAATATTACATTTTATAATTTTGAAAATGATTGCATAATTTTTTTAAGATGTTAAAATAAATTGTTTTAATTTTTTGCAAACAATTTTTATTTATCATATAAAGAAAGCATGTAACAAGAGTGAACATACATCTGTGTAAAATTAACTGATAGCATGTAGTTTCCCAACAGAACATACTGGTATATCAGTTACATAGACCATTTTGGCCACAAGCCATTCAACTGGTGATCATACTCTCTACTACAACCTGGGGCAGCACTGCTACAAGCCTGTTAACCACTTTAGCCCCGCTTTAGGACCAGAGCACTTTTTGCGATTCGGCACTGCGTCACTTTAACTGACAATTGCGCAGTTGTGCGACGTTGTACCCAAACAAAGTTGACGTCCTTTTTTTCCCACAAATAGAGCTTTCTTTTGGTGGTATTTGATCCCCTCCGAGTCATTTCTGATCACCGCTATAAACAAAGAGCAACAATTTTGCAAAAATAAATAAATAAATAAATAAATACTTCTTACATTTTGCTAAAATACAAATCCAAAAAAAAAAATTGTTTTCATCAGTTTTGGCCGATATATATTATTCCTCATATGTTTGGTAAAAAAAAAAAAAACGCAAACTGCGTACATTGATTGGTTTGCACAAAAATTACTGCATTTACAAACAATGAGAATTCATTTATGGAATTATTGTATTTTATTTTTTCTTACTAGTAACGGCGGCGATCTGCAGTTTTTAGTGGGACTGTGACATTGCGGCGGACATGTTGGACAATGTTGCCACTTTTTTGGGACCATTGACATTTATACAGCAATCAGTGCTATGAAAATGCACAGATTACTGTGTAAATGTCACTGGCAGGGAAGGGGTTAACACTAGGGGGTGATCAAACAGTTTACTGTGTTCCCCGGAATATTTTACTAACTGTGTAGGGGCTGGGCTGAGTGGGGAAGGGGAGTGATTGTGGCTCCCATATACACCTGCACCCTGGCTCCCCTGCTACACAGTGAGTACGCAAACGCGCCTCCGGCGGTGTGCGCATGCTCGCAATCCGCGATCTCGCAGCCGCCGCCAGGTGATGCCGGTTTGCAAAATCAAGCCAAGTTGACACCGTCAAGCCACAGCGAGCGATCAACAACTGGTTAAGGGGGGGATTTGGGCAGATGACATACCCAAGGCCACATCAACACATCGCCATAAACAGACTGCCAAAGGCTTGGGACTGGTGTGATGTCAATGGATCTAACTAGGTTAGCACTACGCAAAACCAACACATCCCCCAGTACTACAGATCATGTTGGGCACATGGGAGTACCAATGCAGATCACATTCAAAACAAAAGGAAAGGGGCATAGCCATCTGAATACTTGTGTGTACAGAATGTGATCGACTGCTGTGAGGCAGGGTCTAGCGAAGGTGGAGACAATGGAGGGATCTGACAATATGGAAATACCCATGATATACCTGATGAAACCTGCAACAAATTCAACCAGTGTGGTAGCTGTGTGACATTTGGGCAGAGCTTCTACCTCCTCAACTGCACTCTGTGGAAGGTCGGATATTACGACTATGCCAAGGGGAGGCTGAGATCTACAAGAATGGAACATACAATGGTGTGGCCAACTGTGGCTACAGAAAACCTAGAAGCCTACACTGGGGGCCTGCATGCTGAGTACCAGCCAAGTGCCACATAGAATCACATAAGGGTCAATCCACTAAAGGTTACTGCATGTGATAACTCGGCGACATGACTCATTTTCATAAATTATCACATGCGTTACAAAAATGATCACATGTGGTAAATAAATTCCCACATGCGGTTATTCCTGATACTCTGAGGGTGATTGGATTAAGTGCAAAAATCTTACAGTGGTGGTAAACCCTACTAATATTTTCAGCCAAGGAAGCTGCTATCTTAGCCTTTGTTTAATCTACAACTGCCATGATGCTGCACATGTGATCAGCTATGACACCAGCCATTGGATGGTTTGACAGTTTGGTTTAGAGCACAGCCAATGGGAGTCTTACATCTCCTGCACATGCCAGAAATGGAAGTGGTTTTTAAACCATTAAATGGATGGGTTTTTGTCACTTTAATCTAAGATAACTGACCCGCATACATGGCACAGCCATTCATTCTCAGAGTTCTGTGAATGAATATAGACTACAAGGTTGGACAGCCTTTTTAGATGACAGCTTGTAGTTCTCAATAAAATATGAGGGGGAGCTGATGAGCATTCTTGTAGTTTATTGATTCTTCCAGGAATTTAGTAAATGTCGGCCTGTATTGGAGGTACGGGGAGACGTCTGCAGGAACCTGACATTGTACCAGAAATCTGCTGATCAAGGTGCAATGCTTTACAGGCTCCCAAAAAAAAATAGGAAATACTTTTTTTTATCTGCAAAAAAAATGAACATTTATTTATTTTTTTCTTTCTTAAAAGTGAACGTATCCTTAAGGTCCCTTTTACACTTGTGCGACGTGAAGCAATGTCCGTATAATCTTGAAGTATATAGACCTCAAGTCACATCAAAGTTGGACCAAAGTGGTGCAGCGCCTACTTTGAAGTCGCACAGATATGAATGATACTCATTGGAAATCATGGGGTACGACTTGTCATGGGACATCAGAGGACAAGTCACACGAGTTTAAAAAGGGCCTTAATCATTATGTGAATTCCCTGCAGGTATCTTAGAAGGTTTTTCTGTTATTACATTACTTCTGTGCAAAACTGTGTGTGCCAATTCAGAAACCAAATCCATGTTCTTCTGGAGAGCAAAACTTCCTGCTGATGTCTTTTTATTTTAAAACAATTAATGAGAATCATGTACAACTTTCCAAGAAACAAGAAACATGCTGCTTCCCACCATTAATTTCAGCCTCTTCCTCAGAGCCTCTGAGGAAGAGGCTGTGGCCTCGAAACGCGTTAGCCAGCTTGCCCAGGACACCAGCAGT
Organism: Glandirana rugosa; assembly: GCA_018402905.1. NCBI lineage: Eukaryota > Metazoa > Chordata > Amphibia > Anura > Ranidae > Glandirana > Glandirana rugosa. Next base: position 665,595 of record BLSH010462428.1, on the reverse strand, counting down.
ACACGGTGAATTGGATGTGTAGCCCTTTAATGCTCGAAATGCCTGTTATTTGAACGTGTTTGTGAGTATGTTTTTATGATTTTTTAATAAACCCTATTTTACAGAGGATAATGCACTAGGCCAGTACGCCCTTGTGTGCTTTTTTGTGTTTCCAGTGTGTCAGGTCTTCCCCAGTCCATCAAGAGGCAGCACGGCGGCACATTACCCGGTGTTCATACAAGCAGATATCCCCTGTCCACCATTGTGGAGAAGCCTCCTCTCCTTGAGCGCAGGAATGATTTAATATTTGGCTGTACAATGGCCGGACACTAATCACATGCACCTGAACTTTCTCTTTATACGTCCATTACACGTCACTATGTTCGGCTTGGCCGTACGATCGTTTAATGCATGTCAGTACGCAAGTTACATAATCCAACATACATTTTGGTCCGTTCGGTCGAACGACCGTTGAACCGTGTGTACGAGGCTTAAGTTGGATGGTTGGACTCCTGGATTATCCTTGGTGTTCCATTCTATGATCCTGTGTGGGGGAAGGGTCTTATGTCACACCTGGGTGTTATGGGTGGGGTGATCCAAATTCATTAAGCAGATAGACCTTCCTCAGGTGTGGCTGCCCCTCTGGTGACTCCTCTACATCTCAGAGAAATAAAACATGGAGAGGATGTTGCAGCAATTTAGTGAAAGGGACAGAAGAGTTTTCAGAATTGTAAACTATAGAAAATCCCTTCCAGGTCAGACCCGGTGTATGGGGTGTGAGATGCCAGCCAGTGCCCCCGCAGATTCCCCATCTCTCTCTGCAGACACAGGGCATTTACTAACACTGGAGAGAGCAAAATCTGGTGCAGCTCTGCATAGAAACCAATCAGCTTCCAGGTTTTATTGTCAACGTTTAATTAAACAAGCTGAAGTTAGAAGCTGATTGGCTCCCATTCACAGCTGCTCTAGATTTTGTACTCAACACAGAGTATATATACATATATACAGTTAGGTCCATAAATATTGGGACATCAACACAATTCTAACCTTTTTGGCTCTATACACCACCACAATGGATTTGAAATGAAACAAAGAAGACATGCTTTAACTTCAGACTTTCAATTTTAATTTGAGGGTATTTACAAATCAGGTGAACGGTGTAGGAATTACAACAGTTTGTATTTGTGCCTCCCACTTTTTAAGGGACCAAAAGTAATGGGACAGATTAACAATCATAAAGCAAACTTTCACTTTTTAATACTTGGTTGCAAATCCTTTGCAGTCAATTACAGGCTGAAGTGTGGAACGCATAGACATCACCAGACGCTGGGTTTCATCCCTGGTGATGCTCTGCAAGGCCTCTACTGCAACTGTCTTCAGTTCCTGCTTGTTCTTGGGGCATTTTCCCTTCAGTTTTGTCTTCAGCAAGTGAAATGCATGCTCAATCGGATTCAGGTCAGGTGATTGACTTGGCCATTGCATAACATTCCACTTCTTTCCCTTAAAAAACTCTTGCTTTCACAGTATGCTTCGGGTCATTGTCCATCTGCACTGGGAAGCGCCGTCAAATGAGTTCTGAAGCATTTGGCTGAATAAGAGCAGATAATATTGCCCCAAACACTTCAGAATTCATCCTGCTGCTTTTGTCAGCAGTCACATTATCAATAAATATAAGAGAACCAGTTCCATTGGCAGCCATACATGCCCCCGCCATGAGACTACCACCACCATGCTTCACTGATGAGGTGGTATGCTTTGGATCATGAGCAGTTCCTTTCCTTCTCCATACGCTTCTCTTCCCATCACTCTGCTACAAGTTGATCTTGGTCTCATCTGTCCATAGGATGTTGTTCCAGAACTGTAAAGGCTTTTTTAGATGTTGTTTGGCAAACTCCAATCTGGCCTTCCTGTTTTTGAGGTTCACCAATGGTTTACATCTTGTGGCGAACCCTCTGTATTCACTCTGGTGAAGTCTTCTCTTGATTGTTGACTTTGACACATATACACCTACCTCCTGGAGAGTGTTCTTGATCTGGTCAACTGTTGTGAAGGTTGTTTTCTTCACCAGGTAAAGAATTATTCGGTAATCCACCACAGTTGTTTTCCGTAGTCTTCTGGGTCTTTTGGTGTTGCTAAGCTCACCGGTGCATTCTTTCTTTTTAAGGATGTTCCAATCAGTTGACTTGGCCACACCTAATGCTTTTGCTGTCTCTCTGATGGGTTTTGTTTTTCAGCCTAATGATGGATTGCTTCACTGATAGTGACAGCTCTTGGGATCTCATATTGAGAGTTGACAGCAATAGATTCCAAATGCAAATAGCACACTTGAAATTAACTCTGGACCATTTATCTGCTCCTTGTAAATGGGATAATGAGGGAATAACACACACCTGGCCATGGAACAGCTGAGCAGCCAATTGTCCCATTACTTAAAAAGTGAGAGGCACATATACAAACTGTTGTAATTCCTACACTGTTCACCTAATTTGGATGTAAATACCCTCAAATTAAAGCTGAAAGTCTGAAGTTAAAGCGCATCTTGTTTGTTTCATTTCAAATCCATTGTGGTGGTGTATAGAGCCAAAAAAGTTTAGAATTGTGTTGATGTCCCAATATTTATATGACCTGACTGTATTATATACACACACACACACACACACAGCATATATGCAGGGAAATCTATTTTTCCTCATATATACAGTGTTTGTTAACCCAAGCAACACAACAATAATCCTTGAAGGTTTCGTGGAAGAAGATATCATTGGTCTGCTCCTTGGATGTATCTTTCTTCCCCATAGTGACAGGGCGCCCGGCGTGTTCTATGACAATACTGACCAGACATGGAAGGGTGGGTGGCTGTCTAATAAGCTCCTCTTCTGCCTGGAAATGTGGCCTCCTGTCACTCCGGCCCCTTTGAGTTCCGGATCCAAAACTTTAAAAAGACAAGTTCACCTTTTATAAAAGAATAAAAATAAATGCACATATTTTTGAAGGTAAAACAAATGTGCATTTATTATTTTTCTTTAAATTAGGAGCCTGTAAAGCATTGCACCTGTGATCAGAAAATCATGGGGTGCAATACAAGGCTCCTACATACTGTCAGTGTATCTGTCTGCTTGTACCTCGTATGGGAAGGCAATTACAGAAGCACAGGGAGGATCAATTAACTACTAGAGCGTTCACTGGTACCCTGGTAGTTCATTCAAAGCTAACAGGCAACATCTGCAAATGGATGATGGTAGTTGTAGTTTTTCCATTCACTGAACTCTGTGAATGAATGACTTGGCCGGGTGGGTGGAGCCCCGCATGGCCAATAGTTTTTTAAAAAATTGTGACAGTGGGTGATGTGAATGAATGACGGCATGATTAGATTTCTCTTTCTTTTTTGTTTAATTAGATATGACTATGTATTGAACTTGGTTGCTGTCAAGTTTTGTTTTTGTTTTTTTTTTTCTTTTAGTGAAAGTAATAAAACAAAATTGGAAAACGCAAATACATGCTACAGAAGGCAACTGAGGGAGTTGTGAAGTGGGCAGGCAGCAAGCGCTCCAGCACCATATGTGCATACGAAGAACCTTGATTTCTTATGTGCCATCATAGAAACATCAGAATAAGTCATCATATGAAAGTGGGAATAATATAAGGAATGCTGGTGTTCTAAAGCATATTTCTAATGTCACAACCCAAAGCTCTGCTGAACCAACAGAGGAGGAGGATGCAGAATTTGAACCTTCACCTGTGTTACATGACAGCCATGAGCAACCACCAACCATTCCATCAATGGCCAACAGCTCTTCAAGCTCTTTACCTGTCCCAGAAGCAGGAAAAATCACTCCTCTAATAGCAACCCTGCAAGTGCAACATAGGAGAGTGGTAGCAAGGGCAGGTCTCAGGCACAGAGATATGAAAAACTAGTAGACCTTATGTTAGACTTCAGCCAAAAAATTGAGGATAGTGAGACACTTTTATTGTTTCATAGCCTAGAGGGGTTGGTGAACAAAGTCCCAGAGTCTCAGCAGGTGGAGAGGAGAACTAGCGGTCAGGAACCAAATTCACTTACTTACTACCCTGCTCCATCCACATACACATCATGTATCATCAGCAATCCCCTCATCATCCCCTGCTCCATCCACATACCGGCCAGCCGCATTACAACCCCTCGCCTCATCACAGTCGAAATTACATGTGTGCATGGACACAGTCTAATATGGAGGAGAATTTACAGTGAGGAAAAAAAAAAAAAACTCAAAGAAGCAACTTAAACAATAATAGTGACTGGGACTTGCTTTCTGAGCTTGTGAATTTCAATCAGTCTGAGTTTGCCTGGGCCAATCACGAAAGAGATTGGTTTGAGAGCATCATCTCTAACTTGGAAGGAGATAAGGGCATCACCAATAGGGAAGAAAAAACCAACAACCAATCTCCATAGCCAAGCCCAGCAAACCATCATACAACAGTGCTGGAGCCACTTCCTACCCAATATTCTTTGTCATTTGCAGAATCTGACCCAGTGAACAAGGTCAGTATGGAGGACATTCTGAGCCTGTGAATTGCTATGAGTCAATGAGCCAGCCAGCTAGATCAGAAAAGCAGCAAGTCCTGGCCACCCAATAAATAACCGATTGGATAGATAGCTTCATCTCTGACCTGGTTGGGGATAAGGACATCCATCACCAATGTGGAAGATTAAACCAAAAACCCATCTCCACAGCCCGGCCCAACGAACCATCATCCAGCAGCAAACACAGTGCTAGAGCCACGTCCTATCAGACACAAGACTATACCACCAGATACCAAAAAAGTCCAACACCTGTGATGGAGGAATACCTCTGACTATTCCTCCATCACAAGAAGGGACATTGCAGGAATATTACAGTTCTTTAGTGCTAAATTTATCAAGGGGCATGCAGAGTTTCCTAGGTAAATGCAGACTAACTCTAGAACCTGACAGTTCCAACAGCCATTCACCACTTACATAAGACCCAGGCTAGATAGGAAATTAAATCTGTTTTGCGTTTGTTTTGTTGGCGGGAGCTTCCGTTTAATGATATTAATAGTGTCACACTAATATAGGTGAATTGTAGGTTCATAGGGAAGCCCAAAATGTTTTCTTAAAAATCATATATTATATATATACACAATATATACTGTATTATTTACGAAAAAGTAAATCCATTTTGTATTCTGATCTTATATATAATAAAACGAATATTGCTTTTACATGTCAAAGGCTGGTATCCAATCCATTTTCAAATAAAAAATAAATGTATATCATATGTGAATTCTTTACTTATATTTTTATACATATCTCACAATCAATACCTAAATTAAATATCAATATATATTCCACAGATTCATATTGCTGTACAAGTCTTGTAGATTTGTCAATCTCTACAAACAGAAAATAAAGCATACAGTAAATCGTAATTAGATTGATTATCAACATAAACTCTTTTTTTTTCAGGATTATATATTACTTTTTCATTTAGATCTGGAACTGCATTTTCATCAGATATAATATTCCCCTTCCCATATTACACTTGATTCCCCACTGTTGTATTCCCCTGAAAGAACACCAGTGGCCCCCGCCTCTCCTGTTCTGGTTGAGTCTCCCATAAGCGTTAGTACTGCCGCCACCACTGTGAGGCCAGTAACCTCCTTCACTATCCCTGACATGAGGCCCCCTCCCATTTTGTCACAAAAAAGACAGCACAGCAGAGAGCCCAGGCCAGGCTACAACAAAAACTAAACAAGTTGCTCCAGTATCTGCAGCTGAGGAAATTGACTAAAAATGATTTAACACACATGGCAGTAACAGCCATCGTTCCGAAATTTGGGAGCATGTTGTGTCAGTTGGCTATGGCCGCACAGCTACATGTAAACTATGTGGCAGAGGAGTCAGTCATGGGAAAGTGTTGGGTCATCTCACGAACTCTGGGATTAACCAACGCATGTGCACCTACCATAGGCCAGTGGTGCTGAGGGAAGAAAGAGGTATGGCTCCTCCATCTGCCATTACTAGTACCAGTGTCACACTTACCACCACTTTTAGAGCAGCTGGTCATAGTCAATTAGAAAGCAATCCATACAGCCCACTATTGAACATTTTGTTGGGTTACATTACCAGGAAATGCCCAAACAGCAGTCTAGAAATCTACGCGCCTCATTGGACAGCTCATAGCCGTCAGGTGTGCTTCTTGCAATTTGGTGCAAAGGGAGTCCTTCAAGCAGCTTCTGGAGGCTGTGGCACCACAAGAGCATGTCCCTTCATGCACCACATTTAGTTGAACTGTAGTACCCTCGCTGTACCGTTCATGTGTTTGGGTTGTGAAGGAGTTGCTGGGGAAGGCTGCAGGCCAATCATTGCACTTAACAACTGATTTATGGAGTGATCCAAGTGGCCAGCATGCCTCCCTATCCTTGATCGCCCATTGATAGCAGCCCCAATGTGTCTCAAGATATACTACCACAATTTGAAAGGGCAAGAACATCAAGTGCAGTGACCACTGCTGCAGTGCACAAGTAGGGTTGCCACCTCATCCCTTTAGGCTGGGTTCACACTTGTCCGACAAACGGACCGACATTGTGAGCACAAGTCGCATTATGTCACCAAATCAATGTTTCCCTATGAGAGCCGTCTTAACTGCTCCGACTTTGAAAAAGGTTCCTGCACTACTTTGGTCCTACTTCAGCCCATTGATTATCATTGAAGTAGGATCAAGGTTGGATACTTGTTCTAACCGTCCGACTTGGTGATTACAGCAGCAGTAAAAGGAATTTATCTCACACTGGGATTGTTTTGATTGGTCAAAGGACAAGTCACTATCTCAAAGTTGGACAAGAAAACCTCCTCACTCACATCACTGAATAAGGTTTGGGAATTAGTGCTGCATCACTAACAATACAGAAAAAACTTCTCTTTCCTCATCTTCTAACACAAAACAGGACAGACAGACTAGATGTTTGAAAAGACAAAGACGAGGTGAAGGCTCTCCTCCAACAACCCGAAGATCTGGGTCACGGATCCCTCTGGTGTTCCTTCGGGCACGTCTGGTGATGTACCTATTCTTCTTCGCGGGGCCCACCGGGTTCCTCCCCAGTGAACCCCCCAGGTGATGGGTCCAACATCTCTACTAATCCTCCAAAAATCCCTTCCATTTTTTTAGCCAAGCTGGGCAATGCACCGGTAGGGATAAACAATACAAACTAGACGAACATCCTACACATACAACATTCAATATAATTAATTTGTCATCACACACCCTGACCATGGACGAACACCATGTATTGTCCAAAGGATTAACCTTCTGCCCCACCAGTGCATTGGACAAGATTGAAATTATTAGGGACTTACATCTGTTTACACGGAAGCTCCTACTTCAAGGAAAGTTCTCTAAAAGCACACAGATAGAAGGCTGCATTTTATTGTATAGTGAGAGACAGGCTCTACGCAGCCTCATTCAGCTATTGGAGGAAAACGAGGCACCCAAACTGATTGATCGCATTGACATTGAGTCGCTGCTCGCGCAGGCCGGTGAGACAACCCAGCCCTCACTCCCGAGACACCAACCGTCAACACTGAAAAAAATGTCCACTAACTACCCTGCCCCAAGTTCGAACCAAGGGATTTCTATCTTTCATAAACTAGTGACTCATGACATAAAAGCCTTACGACCTACACCCTCCTTCCCTCCCAACCTCACACCTAGTTTGAAGAAAGCACTACTTGACTTGTCTAATGACAAGTCAACAACCATCAAACCCTCTGACAAGGGGGATAATATTGTCCTTATGGACAATAGAGATTATGTTACCATGTGTTTAAAAATAATGGATAACCACCAATGGTACCACACGATTGACCCCTCAGTCATCTCTAGATATAACCAAAAATTCTATGAGTTGGTTGATCAGGCATATCCCAACTAAGTCATTTCCAAGTCCCCCTGGGATTTAATTAGGATGGCACACCCTAAAATAGCACCCTTCTACTCATTGCCCAAAATCCATAAAAATCACATTGTGGC
>BLSH010462428.1:623971-646738 GCA_018402905.1 Glandirana rugosa | reverse complement strand
CATATTTCTTTCCAGGTAAATGGGTAGGGGTACAATGTACCCCATACTCATTTACATAGGGTGGGGGGCCGGCATCTGGGGGCCCCCTTGTTAAAGGGGGCTTCCAGATTCCGATGAGTCCCCACCCGCAGACCCTGACAACCACCGGCCAGGGTTGTCGGGAAGAGGCCCTTGTCCTCATCAACATGGGGACAAGGTGCTTTGGGGTGGGGGGCGCAGAGCCCCCCCTGCCCCAAAGCACCCATACTCCCCATGTTGAGGGCACGCGGCCTGGTATGGTCCAGGAGGGAGGGGGCCGCTCGCTCGTCCCCACCCCCTTTCCTGGCCTGCCGGGTTGCGTGCTCGGATAAGGGTCTGGTATGGATTTTGGGGGGACCCCACGCTGTTTTTTTTTGGCGTGGGGTTCCCCTTAAAACCCGTACCAGACCAAAGGGCCTGGTATGCTCCTGGAGGGGGACCCCATGCCAGTTTTTTTAAATTTGGCGTGGAGTTCCCCTTCAAGATCCCCAGAGCACAAAGTGCCTGGCATTGTCGGGATCAAAGTCGGATCCCTGTTCACAGACAAACGGTCCGACTTTGACCCTATGTAGGACCGTAAATCGCACAGCAGTGTAGGATCAAAGTAGGACCGTTTTTTTGTCGGATAGTGTGAACCCAGCCTCAAGAAGCATTTTTACAAAACTGATGAGACAGAAATATCCAATGCAGCCTTTGATGTGTACTCTGATGACTTAGATTTGTCTTGTGACTTTAGAGATTTGTGTGCAATGGGAGATCTAGAAGACCTGTTATGTGAAAGTGGTACGGATATTGAAGATAAGATTAAATGTGATATTGCAGATATTAAGATTTCACAGGGCAGGTCTGATTTTTAGCCCACTGGCTCTCGCTGTGCAGAGATGGATAGGTTCCAAAAATCCGTGGAAAAAGATTTGATAGATTGGGCTCAAAATAACCATAGAATAAATGCTAAACAGGAGAACCTCACACAAAGAGAAAAAATAGCCTTGAGGGAACTTGAAAATGACACCTCGATAGTCATTAGGAATTCTGATAAGGGGGGCCTAAAAGTGGTCATGGACTCTGACAAATATAGAGAGGAAGCTGAACGCCAACTAACTGACACTGATACTTATCAGAGACTCCCTGCAGATCCAACAAAGAAGTATAAAGCAAAACTATACTTTCTGATAAAAGCTGGCATTGCAATAGGAGTCTTTGATAAAAAAAATGGGGGAAGCTTTAATACCTGAATATCCCATAAACCCCATTTTCCATCATCTTCCCAAGACACACAAAGGTTTAACACCCCTACATGGCAGACCGATCATAGCGGGGATAGGCTCCTTGAATGAGAAGCTGGGTCAGTGGCTGGACGGGGTATTACAACCGATCGTCCGCCGCTTACCCAGCTATCTCAAGGATACTAACCACCTCTTACAAATTATGGACAGTATTCATTGGAAAGACACTTATCTATGGGTGACGTGCGATGTTAGCACCTTATGTTCCAGTATTCCACATGACTTGGCGATTAAAGCGGTAACGTTTTATCTAGAAAGATATACAGATTGGGCTATGGAGGTATGTGTGTTCATCCTGGATGTTTTACATTACTTGCTCACTCACAATTATTTTATGTTTAACGACGATTATTTTGTCCAAAAGAGGGGAGCAGCGATGGGGGCCAAGTTTTCCCCATCGATAGCGAACCTCTATATGGGATGGTGGGAGCGTCAATATATATATGGTCCACAAAATCCATTCAGAAACAATACATGCTTATTCCTTCGCTATATAGATGATCTGATTTTTGTGATGAGTGAGATGTCAGTATCTAAGGAGCTCCTTTTGGAATATGTCAATGATAATAATATGAATTTACATTTCACCGGTCACATCAACCAAACAGAGGTTGACTTTCTAGACGTTCATTTGAAAGCTATAAGAACAAAAGTCAATACAGATTTGTATAGAAAACCATGATCAGGTAATACACTGCTAATGGCCAACTCGGGACATCCCCAGTATACCATTAAAGGGATTCCAGTAGGACAATTCTTGAGAATCCGACGAATCTGTAGTACACAGGAGTCTTATATTATACAGAGTCGAGCCCTATATAATAGGTTTTTAAGGAGGGGATATCCACGTTGGATACTAGATAGAGCTATTAATATTGCCAGTTCTAAGGATAGATCTGCACTCTTAAAAAATAGCCATACAAACAAAGTAAAAGAGGGAAGAAAACAAAGTTCATATAATAGAAATAAATTAACTTTCATTACAGCTTTCAGTTTGGAATTCAGATAAATTAAACAGATTATACATAAATACTTACCCCTCCTACATGGCGATCAAATCTGTGCAGACCTCTTGAGGGAGGGTATAAATATAGTACCCAGACGTGCACCATCTCTGGGTCAACATTTGTCCCCTAGTCTCTATAGATCCACCATAAAACAATCGCCTACCTGGCTTCATTTTAAGGGCACCTTTCGCTGTGGAGGCAGAGACTGTCCTTGTTGCAGCCATATTATTGAAGGAGATATGGTGGTCTCACAGATATCACATAAACAACAGAGTACAGTCTTTTTATAATTGTAATTCAAAATATGTGATATACATCATTACATGTAAGATCTGCCACATTCAATATGTTGGTCGTACGACTAGACATCTAAGAGACAGATTCTATGAACACCTGTATAGTGTCGGTAAAGACAGAGAAAAAACTACCAATGTGGGTAGACACTTTAAGGATGTTCATGGAGGGGACCTCACGGCCATGGGAGTACAGATAATAGAAAAGATAAGTGTTCCGAGTCGGGGAGGGGATATCTTTAAACATCTTTGTAAACGAGAGTTTTTTTGGATTTTCTTTTTTCAGAGCGCATACCAGCAGGCTTAAAGTATGAATGTGATATTACTCATTTTTATGAATGAACGTATCTTAGTATGAAAAGAATTCCGGGGTTCTCCCTTATACAAATGTATGATTCTTTACAATCTATACACTAAGATTTTGGTTGAGTACTCTCTCTTTTTTTCCTCTTTTTCATTTTCTCCTTCTCTTTTTTTTTTTTTTTTTATTTATTGGTCGCCCCTTTTTCTCCCTCTCTTCTCTTTTTTTTTCTCATTCTTTGGTTGCCCCCTTTCCTTTTCCTTTTTTTCTCTCTTTTTCTTCCCATTCTTTGGTTGCCCCCTTTCCTTTTTCTCTCTCTTTTTCTCATGGTTTTTGTCCACCCTTTTTCTTTCCACTCCACTGCATTGAAGGAATAATATACAGTAGAATAGAGTGAAAGCACAACATAAGGTGTTAGGAAATAGGGTGTTGAAAAATGTGCGATTAATGGATATTTTGTGCAAGCAATAGCCAGCTTGTGTGACTATAGAATATATTTCCTATCTTGGACTCCAAGTTTTCCTTTCACTTCTCTATATATTTTTGAGAAACAGGCCTGTCTTTTAACAGAAATATTTGTTCAAATATATGTGAGTGCATTGATATGATAATATGTCTACGATGTTGTTTGCATACAAAAAGTCTTTTTGTTTTCTGTTTTTTTTTCATTTTTTCTTTTACTGCATTTAGATTTATACATGAATGCTTTTAATTATGTGTCTGATTATGTGGGTATATACAGCTGCTTGTGGGCGTTACCTCCTTCGTGGGTTCGGCCACAAATAGCTGAATTCTGACATTTGGCATTTGTAATGACTAAGCTCGGAGGCACCGAGTGAAACGCGTCTACCTGTATCCATCTGTACCTGTACATACCGCAAGCAAAGAATATCCATGGAGTGCCGCCTGTTTGTCTTTTGGTGTACCACATATATTGGGACCAGTGGGAAGATTGTCTGGGAGCTGGCATACCCCCTCTTTGGAAAAGCATACCACCTATACGTGGATAACTATTATACCAGCCTGCCCCTATTTCGCCACCTATATCAAATGACAACCCTGGCCTGCGACACCTTCAAGAAAAACAAAAGGGGTTCCCACAAAATCTCCTCACCCAAAAGCTACAAAATGGGGAATCTGCCTTCATGAGGAATGAAGAGGTATTGGCCATGAAGTGGAGAGGCAAGAAAGATGTCCACATCCTCCCTACTATCCACAATAACACCTCAGTGGAGATCCAAAGAAGACATGGCCCCATTGTAAAGCCAAAGTGTGTCCACGACTACAATCTATTCATGGGTGGGGGGGTGGATTTAAACGACCAGATGGTACAGCCCTATTTATCTACCCGTAAGTCACGTTTTTGGTATAAGAAAGCCACATTTCACCTTTTTCATATGGCCATGTATAATTTGTTTGTGTGTTGCCAAAGATCGTCCAAAAACCAATCGCTCACCTACTTCAAATACAGTGAAAAAATTATTACTGCCTCATTTTTTAGCAAGGACCCATCCCAGAAAGTATTCGCTCCGATAGTGTGAGTCGACTCCACGAGCAACATTATCCCTTCCCCATCCCCCCACAGAATCCGGAAGATGACGACAGAAGAAATGTCGTGTATGCTCCATAGGAGGAGTCAGAAGAGATACCACCTATTATTGCCCAGACTGTCCCTCCCAACTTTGCCTGTGCATCGGACATTGTTTCAAAATTCATCATACACAAATCAGATATTAGTTCCCAATATAGACTGCCATTTCCCCATTTCAAATACCTGTGTGGACCATTTGTTTGCTACCACGTTATCTGACCCTGGCCTGTTTACCAACGATGTCTTTGCCTGCCATTTTAAACCATGTTTCTGACTTCCACGTGCATGACCTCGGCCTGTTCATCAACCATGTTTTTGCCTGCCACTTGGACTGATCTTTCGCCCTTATACATTAGTGCACAGGGGTCTCACATATGTGAGGGGCTCCAGAAAGCATTCTGAGTAGAGAAAAACAGTGTTTGGTTTTCTGTGTTCCCAGAACAGGGTCTGGGTCTGGTTTCCCGGAGGCTTCAAAGCGTTTGGGTGAGAGAAGCCTCTACCCCTGTTCCCCTGGCTCTAAGCTTGATGGTCCTTCCTGCTGCCTGGACCAATACTTTGGCTGTGCTGACCATATCGCTGCCTGTAATGACCCAGGACTTTATGGACCATGTTTCTTCCTGCTGCCTGGACCGTGTTGACCAAATCTCTGCCTGCTGCCTATACTGACTATGGACAGTATTTCTGCCTTGACATCTCTGCCTGCTACCCGGACCAATGTTTTTGCTGTGCTGACAGTATTTCTGCCTGTACTATGGACAATATTCCTGCCTGCTGCTTGGACGATTGCTTTTGCTGTCGCTGACCACATTCCTGCTTGCTGCCTGGACCAATGCTCTCCTCTGTGGATCGCTGCACTGCTAAAACCACAGATAATCTTTTGTTATTTGGTATGTACATGCTATGTGTTAGAAATATGAACGGCCTTCAAAAATGTGATTGGTAGTCAGAAAATGGTATGTGTAATTTATGCTCCAAGAACGCCTGGAGGTGCTACTTGGATGTTGGGCCTCTATATGTGGCCAGGCTGTGTAAAAGTCTCAGACGTGGTATTGCTATACTCAGGAGAAGTAGCATAATGTATTTTGGGGTGTCATTTTTGCTATGCACATGCTGGGTGTTGGAAATATCTTATAAATGGACAACTTTGTGTAAAAAAATGTGTTTTCATTTTTTTCCCACATTTTTCAAAAACTTATGGAAAAAAATGAACCATTCAAAAGACTCATTATGCCTCATAGATTATAGCTTGGAGTGTTAGCTTTCCAAAATGGGGTCATTTTGTGGGTAATTCCATTGTCCTAGTGCTCCAGGGCCTTCAAAATTGTAATAGGTGGTTGAGAAATGAGATGTGTAATTTATGCTTCTAAAATGCCTGAAGGTGCTAGTTCAATGTTGGGCCTCTGTATGTGGCCAGGCTGTGTATTGCCATACTCAGGGGGAGTAGAAGAATGTATTTTGGTGTGTCATGTTTGCTATGTACATGCTGTGAGTTTGGAAATATCTTAGAAATGGACAACTTTGTGTAAAAAAAAAAAAAAAAAATTCACATTTTCCAAAAACTTCTGGAAAAAAATGAACCGTTCAAAAGACTCATTATGCCACAAAGATTATACGTTGGGGTGTTAGCTTTCCAAAATGGGGCCATTTTGTGGGTAATTTCATTGTCCTGGTGCTCCAGAGCAATTAAAATTTAATAGGTGGTTGAGAAATGAGATTTGTAATTTATGCTCCTAGAACACTTGATAGTGCTCCCTGCATGTTGGGCCTCTGTATGTGGCCAGGCTGTGAAGATGTCCCACACATGTGGTATTGCCATACTCAGGAGGAGTAGTAGAATGTGTTTTGGGGTGTACTTTGTGGTATGCATATGCCATGTGAGAGAAATAACGTGGAAATATGACAACTTTGTGAAAAAAAAAATAAAAAAAATGTAATTTTGCAAAGAATTGTTGGGAAAAAAAATGAAACCATGAAAAAATTCACCATGCCTCTTACTAAATACCTTGGAATGTCCACTTTCCAAAAAGGGGTGATTTGCACCATAGTTTGTAGACTCTATAACTTTCACACAGACTAAATAATATCCACCAATTTGGGTTATTTTTACCAAAGATATGCAACAGTACACATTTTGGCCCAAATTTATGAAGAAAAATTATTTTTTTTTTAAATTTTACAGTACAAAATAAAAAGTGTTTTTTTTTTTCAAAATTTTCGCTCTTTTTTCGCTTATACTGCAAAAAAATAAAATAAAAAAAAAACAACGGGGACTAAATACCACCTAAAGATTTGTGAGAAAAAAGTAATAAAAATTTTGTTTGGATACAATGTAGCATGACTGAGTAATTGTCACTCAAATTGTGAGAGCGCTGAAAGCTAAAAATTGGTCTAAGTGCCTGGTATCTAAGTGGTTAACCACTTCAGCTCCAGAAGGTTTTACCCCCTTCCTGACCAGGCCATTTTTTTTGCAATGTGGCACTGAGTTACTATAACTCACAATTACGTGGCCGTGCGACGTTGTACCCAAACAAAATGTATGTCTTTTTTTCCCCCACAAATAGATCTTTCTTTTGGTGGTATTTCATCACCTCTGCGGTTTTTATTTTTTGCACTACAAATAAAAAAAGAAGAGCAACAATTTTGAATAAAAAAAACATTTTTTTTTTACTTTCTGCTACAAATCATTCCCAATAAAAAAAAAAATGTAAAAAAAAAAATCAAATTTTTTCATCAGGCCAATATGTATTCTGCTATATATTTTTGGTAAAAAAATCGCAATAAACATATATGAATTGGTTTGTGCAAAAGTTATTGCATCTACAAACTATGGGATAGATTTATGGACTTTATTTCATTGTTTTCACTGGTAATGGCGGCAATCTGCAATTTTTATTAGGATTGCGACAGACAAATCCGATACCTAGTGACACTTTTTGGGGACCGGTGACACCAATACAGTGATTTGTGCTAAAAAAAAAAGGAAAAAAAAAAGTGCTGATTGTGTAAATGACAGTGGCAGAGAAGGGGTTAAATGTTTCCTAACTGTGGGGGGAAAAAGAGAGATATTTGTTTCAGCTTACCTAAAATATGAGATCTCTCTGTTTCTCCCTGACAGATAAGCAGTTTGCCTTGTTTACATACGGCTTATATGCATCTGCAGAGAACGAGCAGCGGGTCGCGGCGGCTATTTCGGCTGCCGGACCCGCTGATTGGCTCCCGATGTGTCCAATCACAGCGGGAGCGGCGCGTCCCCTAAGCTGCATGCACAAAACCTCGTACCTGTACGTGGTTTTGCGCAGCCGGGCCGCCCTCCTGCAGAATATATGCGGAGGGCGGTCCAGAACTGTTAATAAACTCAACCATTACAACACAGCTAAGCCTATGCATTTCTCATTCTTAGAAATTCTGTGGACTGGATATATGGAGTATTTTTTTAACAGTGTTAAAAGTATGGTTTACAGAAATGATAAACAATATAAGCTAATCCATATCGCCATCACATTGATACGCTAAGCTCTCATGGTGGAAGCATAGAGAATATAAAACCAACATAAAGTGTGTAAAATGTTTTTTTCAAAAGCAGTGGTGAGCATGCGTGCTTAAAAGGTTTTGAGAACAAAGATGTTAGCATGGCTTACCAAACTTACCAACAGCAACAAAGCAAAACATATGCCACTCCTTAACTCCCAATACAACATGCTCTGGCCCCAAACACAGAGAACTGCCGCCATGTGCCTGCTATTTGTAGCCCAACTAAAGCCTTGTACACGCGTTTCGACGATTGCATACAGCAGGTCGTACCAACGACCATTAGTAAATGTGATTAGAACAGCTGACTAAGTCACACTGATTTAAAAGTAGTCCCTGCATTACTTTGGTCCGACTTTGATGCAAGTTGATGTCCACAGGCATTCCCTGAAATCGCTGCAAAATTGTGCAACTTTCAAGTCTTGGCAGCGTCAAAGGAAAAAAGTTGCACAGCAATCAATCATATTCATTGGAAATCATGGGGTAAGACTTGTCATGCGACTTTCCAGTCCCAAGTCACAGGACAAGTTGCACAAGTGTGAAAGGGGACTAAGTGGCTAGCACTTCTGCCTAGCAGCACTAGGGTTGTTGTTTAGAATCCACAACATGCCAATGCCTACATTGAAGTTTATATGTTCTCCCTGTGTGGGTTTCTTGCCACAATCCTAAAACATGCCGGCATTTGCTTTGGCTCCTGCCTAAATAGTCTCTAATGTAAGAATTTTTTTTTGGACTTTAGATTGGAAGCTCTTTGCAGCCAAAGACTGATGTTAATGTTAGTTAACACTTATCATGCCCAGGGACTTGGACATTTCACATTGTAGGTTTAAGTACCGTTTCACATTAGTGCCAATGCGGGAACCCGGTGAATCCACTGCAGGTTCCCGCATCGCACTTGTCTCACTCGGCAGTTCACGCTGCCCTTTGCGAACATGAGGTGTCGATATATTGTTAACAACACTCTCTTTTCAGATCACATATCGCAGTGCGAACTGCAAACTCGCCCAGGAATCAGATTGCATGGGTATGAGCATTCATGCAATCTGATTCTGTTGCGTACCAAAAAAGGGTCCTGTGCGCGTTTGGTCCGAATGCGATGTAATATCAGCCATACTACCTGTATGCTTGAAATCGCATCACATAGGCATAGCTTAAGGTTTGACCTAATATTATATGGTTTAGCGAAATGTGAAGACAAAAATCTGCAGAAAATTGAATAGTGTGTATCCAGCTTTGGCATTAAACCTCCAACTCCAGGCCAAAGCTCTAAGACCCCATACACACTATACAAATTTTGTTGTAAAATTTCCTTAAGAATTACCCAAACCATGTAGTGTGAGGGCCGGCCTGATTATATACAAATGTAAACTCTTAAGGTTTTACCTCATATTATATGGTTGTGTTAAATCTGAAGTAAAAAATCTAAAGACAATTGGATAGTGTGTATCCCGTTTTAGGAGTTTCGATCTGTATGCAATCAGGCAGGCCCTTACACTACATGGCTTTGGTAAATCTGAAGGAAGTTGCATAGTGTGTATGGGATCATACACAGTAGCAAATAGTAGGTGTTCCTGCTAATCATGTGCAATCAATTTAGACATAACTGAAGAGACAGATTGAATGATACTGGTGGGCGTGTACTTCCATTGGGTGTGTCGATGTGCTAACAATACAACCTATACTATATAAATTACTGCAGTAGGTGGGTTGGTTTGGCCTCAAAAGAAGTTGTGTGATGTGGGGTGGGGTGGGAGGGAGGATGAAGAGAGAGGAGGCCTCGTATTGTGCATATTGACAAATGCCCCTCTAGGGCTGTATGGTTGTTTACTGGAATCTTATGCATTTTGTCCATCAAAAGTCGGTTTATGTGACTGTGCTGTCAATGTTGTGTCTTGTTCCTGTCTGACTATGCATTTGGGAGCACCTGCTGATCTTCTACTCTTTGATATCATCGCTTAATCATGTACACAGAAATGCATCTTCCAGAACATAGTCATCAATGTATGTGTAGAATGTAGGGGGTGGTGGGTGTTGATCATTTGCATCTGTAGCTTTTTAATATTTATATTGTTTCTTTTAAGAATTACTGTTTATTTTTGTATAATCTTGCAGCTAAACATTTGCTGGGGGTTGGTGTCTGTGTTGAGTAATACACTGTGAAAGTAAAACTGTGTGTCCACTGTATGGTTTTTATGAAATTTTAGATTGTAAGTTCCTATTAGAACACAATTGCTAAATGTACCACCATACATACTGTTAATATTTAATGCTAATACACGAATGTACATAATTTTAGTGTTGCTGTGCAAATAACTTTACATTCTTAAGCTATTTATTTAATTCCCCTGCTGCAATCCCAGGGACACCATTTCTGGTCAAACTCCCTTTAGCTTCCCTCAAAATCGAATTCATATACAGAACTACAGATTGACATATGCAAATTATCACTGACCTGGAAGTGTCTGTGTTGGTCAGGGTCTCTATATGGACATGGCGAGGTCCCTCTTTTGCAGAGAGAAAGTGCTGCTTATTTGCCGGATAAGTGCAGGAAATACACTTGTGCTTACTCAGTGTGGTGGAGGATGTGGTAGCTATATTTGGTGGGAGCGGGGTTCATTTGTTAATTTAGGCTCTCCACACATTCATTTTGTGCCCATGCACACAGATACCTTCCTGGTTACAGGCTCATTACCTGCATGTGTTCTGCTAATTTAAATCAGTTGTGTGTATATATATTATACTCTGCTTTTACACTTGGCCAACTTTTCCTGAAACCATTCATATCTGTGCTACTTCAAGTTGCAGCAACTTCAAAGTAGTCCCTGTACTACTTTGGTGTGACTTTCGTGTGGCTTGAAGTTCCATAGCTCTCAATATTACACAGGCATTCCATGAAGTGTTGCAGGGAAATTGTGTGACTTTCAGGTCCCAACAGTGTGAATGTGATTCATGGATACCACCTTTGAATTGGGCCCTCTCACTTGTGCGTCCTTAAAGTTGTTCAAATTCATCCCTGTACTACTTTGCTGCTACTTAAGGTCCATAGACCCCAAGATTATACAGGCATAGCTTCAAGTCGCAGCAAAGCTGTGAAACTTTAAGGTCACACAGGTGTTGCCTTAAGAGTTTATGTGAAATCTCTATTAACAGCTGTAAAATATTGTAATTATGAATATATATATATTAGAGGTAATATCTTACTATTCCTGAATGTAAAAAGCTTTTCACAGACCTATACTTGTTTGTCTAAACAATGGGACCCAGACCCCTTTGTTCTATAAACATTCACTTCAAAGGATCCCTCGTTTAGATATGCAATGAAGGTGGCCAGCCGGTGCTCACTACTCAAATTCTCTGAAAAGGTAGTTGCATTTAAGGGGCTGACTTAGGCAAACTATAGGAAGGAAGAATTAGCCAATAAAGGAATAGGAAAGCCCACCAATGAGGCACCGGCCTAGAATGATATACCCAGGCTAGAGGGGAGGAAACACGCTCTCTTTTTGGAATGATAGCCAGCAGCATGGTAACTATGGCCTATTTAATGGACTTATATGTTGTATTGAAGCCTTCACTTATGGTCAAAGAACTTTCATTTAACCCATATCATCTACAAAGAGATATTAAATCTCAAATATAACTTACGGGTAAACACAAGTACGAATGGGGCCCAATTCAAAAGTGTTATCAATGAATGTCATTAGGCTCTTTTCACACTTGGGCGACTTTTAACCATTTGCACACTGGCCGCTGTCATAATACAGTGGCAGGTTGGCACTGTTGCTTGGATCGCTGTATGCCAGCTCATGCAGCTGCGTGAGCGTGCCCAAGCGACCCCTGATCACCTGTTACAGAAGCAGAACGGTGATCTGCCAATGTAAACACAACGGTTTTCCATTTTGTCAGGGGACATGTAACAGATCTGCAGATTCGTATAATCAGGATCACTTTGATCTGTCATGCACTGGGCCAGCCCACCCCCCTCCCACCCACACAGTTAACCCCTTGCTCGCTCCCTAGAGTTTAACCCATTCCCTACCAATTACATTTATACAGTAATCAGGGGCTAGTTAAAGCACTGATCGCTGTATAGATGTCATTGGTCCCAAAAAAGTGTCTGATATTTCCACGGCAAGATCGCAGTCCCAATAAAAATGACAGATCACCGCCATTACTATTAAAAAAACAAACAAACAAAAAAAAAAGGCCATAAATATATTCCCATAGTTTGTAGGCGTGATAACTTTTGCGCAACCCAATTGATGAAGGCCTATTGCAATTATTTTTACCAAAAATATGTAAAAGAATAGATTGGCCTAAACAAATAAAGAATTTTGGGTTGTACTTTTTTTGGTGGATCTTTATTACAGCCAAAATGTTTAAAATTGGTTATTTTTTCTATCTTGTGGCTCCTTGTTTATATTGCAAAAAGTTAAAACCGCAGAGGTGGGGGCGTGGCTTGGACGTGGTGGAGAGCGGACACGTTCTGGAAGAGCTCCAACTTCCCAGACTCAATCACCTGGCATCCGTCCTCCCTGTGCAAGGTGAGCACCATCAACACACCTTGTAGGCTTCCCCGCACCCTCCTCTACAGCCTGGGCTAAGAATTGTGATAATCCGCGGTCGACCTCCGGGACGCCTGAAATTTAGGCCGCGGCTTCATCTGCGGCCTAGGCCGCGGCTGCTCCACAAACCCCTCCCGCAGCCAACCCGCGGTTCCAGACCCTGATATAAGGTCACAGAGGCCCCTCTTAACATACCCCAGAGACTGTACCCACAAAAGAAACCCGCGGGCGCGGCCTGCCACGTGGACGGGATGGCTGCCTAAACCCGGAGCTACGGCACAGGGGAGAGATTGGAGGCCTTTACAGCTTTTATTAATGGACTATGGGAAAAATAGGGAGACAGCTGCCCTTCTCTCAAACCTCTCAGTCACAACCGAGTCGTAACCTCCCAGAGGTTTTCCGCCCGCGGACCCCAAAGAGCGTCGAGGCCTCCACCTCGGGTGCGGCCCAGAGTCCTGCAAGCATGGCACGCAAAGCAGAGGACAACTCTTCTAAAGCGAGCATGCAGCTCAGCCAGGATAGACTCATAGACTTGATTCAACAGGTCCCTAAAATGTCAGACCTACAAAATATAGCCTCTGATATAAAAGGAGCCCTCACTGAAGCAGTCCTTGAACTCAAAGACGAGTTACGAGGGGTCTCTGACAGACTAGAGGAGGTCGAGCGAGTGGCGGGCAGACACGACGAAGATATCAGGGACTTACAGCAGTACAGTGCTAATTATCACTTCCACATGATCGAACTACAGCGCCGTCTGGAGGACCTCGATAATCGAGGGAGGAGGAAGAATCTCAGGATTAGAGGTATTCCAGAGAGCGTGGAGCATGATCAGATACCCCTTGCTCTACAATCCTTATTTACTAACCTCATTGAGCGCCCACAGGACTCCCCGATCGAATTCAACCGTGCTCATAGAGCATTGAGACCCAGAGGAAGGGAGGGTGATCCCCCTAGAGACATCATTTGCTGCTTCGCTAACTATAAACTCAAGGAAGAAGTTGCCACCAGAGCCAGAGATCAAGACGACATTCGCTTTAACGACAGTGAGGTGAAAATCTTCCAAGACCTTTCACAGATCACCTTAGGGCACAGAAGAGCTTTGCGACCTATTCTCTCTGCCCTACGTGAACGCAGAATAGTGTACAAATGGAAGTTCCCCTTTGGACTCTGTGTGACGATTGGTGGTCGCTCCTTCACCCTCCATACACCAGCGGACTTGACCCAATTCTTCGAATTCACCGCCTTGCCTGACATCCCTGTCCCAGAATGGTACCAGGAATTCGCAATCCCGCCAGCCTGGAAGGATCTTGCCCCCCCTCCCTCGGATCAATGTACTCCTGCTCGTCGCTTTAACTCAACTCCCTACAGACGCAATAGGAGAGGCCCCGGACCGGCCCAAGTCCCGGCACAACAAGTTGACCTCCCGGCTGATAACTGAACCACCCTTCTAAGCAACCTTTTTTTTTTTATTTTTCTTTTTTGGACGCATCGGCAGTCAAGGTACTCTTGTTCCCCCTCCCTCCAGTTGTCCCCTTTTTCTTTTTCTTCTACTTGTCTCATCTCCCTGGCCCCCTTATATCAAGAAGACTAAACCTGGCCCCTTGAAGCCTAACATTCATAGACAGCACCAAACGCTTGCTTCTCAGATGCCTGGCCCTGTTTCCACCACCAACTCACCTGTATGAAGCTCTATCATGGACAGCTCTCCAGAAAAGATTATACAAATGCTGGTAATAGAGTGTTTTCTTTTCTCTTTTTTTTTCCTGTGAACACTGATGATACCTACCAATACCAGTCGGGGGCCAGCTGGAGTGGTAACTATAATAATTTCTCCAAACTTTTGTTCTAGCCAAGTAGTTGCTCCACCCCAGGACTCGCACAAGGTTATATTGTGGTTTTGTCTAGCACTTATCCCCTTCTTTAAGCTGCTTCTCCTCTCTAGCATCTTAACCCCCTCCCTGACTCCTGTCTCAAACTTTTCTCCCTGTCCCCTACCTTGCTTTCGTCCTTTACTGCCATACTTAAGCTTTAGACTACAGCCAACTACAAACCACCAATGTTTATCGAGTTACTTTTGTTCAGTTTCTAGTTTATGTTAAAATGCCGCGGAGCAGAGTTGGAGGAACCCGTGGTGCGGGGCAGAATCCGG
Source organism: Glandirana rugosa (assembly GCA_018402905.1). Taxonomy (NCBI): domain Eukaryota; kingdom Metazoa; phylum Chordata; class Amphibia; order Anura; family Ranidae; genus Glandirana; species Glandirana rugosa. The sequence continues at coordinate 632,003 of BLSH010462428.1, read as the reverse complement.
GCGCTCTGCGCTCGATTCCTGGCCCGTTTGGGGTAGTTTCCCCCCCTCCTCGGTCGGTATGTTACGGGCCGAGCGACACCCGGGATATCCTAGGGAAGACCCGCGGACTCTACCCGACGGGACGTCCATGGCTTCGGTCATGTCCCGCCGTCTGAGGCCGTGGCTCATGGGTCCCCATCCCTCTGCCTCATATTCCAAGTTAATGGGTTGCCTGGCAGGCCCGGGGCCCTCGTTCTCGGGTTTGTCGGGTCCCCCAATCCTTGCGGCTGTATGTGGTTAACTGTTAAATTGCTAGTTTAACATATTAAGACTATGTTTTTGATGCTTACTGTTTATGTTACGATACGGCTCATCTTCCCCTAATCCAAATAAGTTTGCAACATTAGGCCATCATCTCTCCCCATTGGTTTGCCATCTCCTTTCCCCGCGTAAAGCCACCTACCCCCCTTTCAGTCCGGCTCCCCTGGACTGTTCCTGACGAGGCGTCCCCAAGTGGGCTGGTGCCTTCATTCACCTCCCCACAAGTCCTCGTTCCCCCCTGAACCCCCACGTTATTCTCAGCCCACCTCCTTTCTACAGTCTCCTTACGCTCCACCCCTCTCCCAACCCCTTCTCCAACTACCCCTGGTGCTACAGAGACCAGCTGTCGTATCAAACACAGTTAACGCTTCCCCTTTACTTCCACTCTGCTAATGCCTACCCCTAACACCCTCAAGGTCCTCTCTCTGAATGTCAGGGGGCTTAATACCCTGGAGAAGAGGACTCTGGTTCTCAATGAGATACACAGGCTCCGAGCCCAAATTGTCTTCCTCCAGGAGACGCATTTTAGAGGCCCCTCCATTCCCAAATGTACTAACAAAAGATACCCATCAGTATACCATGCTTCCTCACTTGTATCCAAATCCAAAGGAGTAGTCATCTTAATAGCTGGAAATCTCCCCTTAATCCTCTCAGACGAACTGGCAGATCCAGAAGGATGATTCCTGTTCCTGAAGGGAACGCTTTTTGGTAAGCCCATTACCCTCGCAAATATCTACGCCCCCAATAGATGCCAGGTCTCCTTTTTTAGGGAGGCTTTCAACCAATTAATTCCCTTCCATGAGGGCATGGTGTTGTTTGGGGGTGATTTTAATGTCCCACTTCAGCCCAACTTGGACTCTTCCTCTGACTCCTCCTCTTTACCATATAGGGCCCTCAAACAAATATCACTTCAGCTCAATTCCCTTCTTCTTATCGATACATGGCGCACCTTACACCCCAATACCAAAGACTACTCCTTCTTTTCCCCACCTCATCAGAAATACTCCAGGCTAGACTATCTCTTCCTTTCCCAAAAAGATATCCAGTTCCTCCAATCAGCATCCATCGAACCAGCCACTTTCTCTGATCACAACCCAATTACCATGACACTTAAATTCACCCATGCACCTGCCGGGGATAAAACTTGGCGTCCAAGCAGTTTTTTTGCTTTCAGATCCCTCATACAAGTCACAAATACAAGCGGAGTTAGAAACATACTTCGACCTCAACTCTAAGAGCGATGCTTCAACGCTCAATATGTGGCTTGCCCATAAATGTACTTTGCGGGGGAAATGCATTGCTCTCTCGACCCATATTAAAAAACTCAAACAGTCCAAAATGGACAACCTTATAATACAAATTCGCAAATTAGAATCCACACATAAACGCTCCCAAGCCATTTCTGCCCTTGAGGAGTTAACCCAGGCTAGGAAAACTTTACTTGAGGAGCTTAATATACAAGTTCGGAAAAAATTCATCCTCACCTCCAAACTATTTTACGAACATGCCAATAAAAGTGGCAAGATGCTGGCGAGACTCCTCCAGGGTAGAAAAACGCAGTCCAACCTTCCCCTTCTATGCGATAGTGCGGGACACAAGCTGATTAACAACAGAGAAATAGCCAAAGCCTTTGCCAAATACTATTCTAAACTCTATAATCTACCAACCAATAAACCCCCTGGTAAGGTCGATCAGATCCATTCCCTAGCCATTAGAACATATTTGAAAGATGCCAACATCCCCAAATTAGCAGAAGCGGACATTGAGGCCCTAGAAAAACCCATCACCACACAGGAATTCCTTAGCACCATCAAAACCCTCAAACCCGGTAAATGCCCTGGCCCAGATGGTTTTGCCAACATATACTATAGAACATTCCCAGATATTTTGGCCCCCTACTTTGTTAAAGCTTTCAACACCCTAGCCGAAACACCGACACCCCCAAGGGAACTCCTAGAGGCCCACATCTCAGTTATTCCAAAGCCCGGTAAGGACCATTCTTTACCCGAAAATGATCGCCCCATATCCCTACTTAATTCGGATATTAAGATATTTGCGAAGATTCTGGCAAGCAGATTACAGCCTCTCCTACATACACTGATCTCTAGAGACCAAGCCGGATTTGTCCCTGGGAGGGAAGCGCGGGACAATATAATTAAAGCTATCAACCTTAACCATTGGCTAAATACATCTCACCAAGAGGGATTCTTTTTGTCCACTGACGCTGAGAAGGCGTTCGACAGGGTGGCCTGGGACTTTATGTCAAATGTTCTAAGAAATCTGGGGATGTGCGAATTTATGACAGCAAGTATCCTTAGTTTATATTCCAACCCCAGTGCTAGAATAAGAGTCAATGGTTGCCTGTCGGACGCCTTCCAGGTCAGAAATGGGACGAGACAGGGATGCCCTCTGTCCCCCATTATTTTCATCCTTACGCTTGACCCCCTATTGAGGAGCATTGATATGAATCGGGACATTTCAGGTATCTCAGTTAACAACAAAGATTTTAAATGCGCTGCGTTTGCAGACGACATTTTACTTTTCCTTACTAGACCCCTGATTACTGTTCCCAATGTCCTGAGTGAATTCGAGAAATATGGAAAACTCTCCAATTTCAAAATAAATTTCAAGAAATCCCATGCACTAAACGTGACCATGTCAAACTCCACGTTACAAGCCTGCGTGAATTCTTCCTCATTCGAATGGCGATCCTCCGAAATCCCTTACCTGGGAATCAGACTCCCAGCTAGCTTAGGAGACCTCTACGATCTCAATTTTCACCCATTTTTACAGAAATGCACCAGTGACCTAGATAGTTGGTCTAGGTTGGGCATTTCATGGTTCGGAAGAGCTGCTTCACTCAAGATGACTGCCCTTCCGAGATTTCTTTATTTGGCCCAAGCCATCCCAATGGCCCTACCCGGCTCTTTCTTTCGGACCCTGAATGCTAAGATAAGTTCCTTTATATGGAAGAAATCCCCACCCAGGATCAGCCTCACGCGACTCACAGCCTCTAAGATTGAGGGGGGCATCGGATTGCCAAACTTTAAAAGATACCACCAAGCAACGCTCCTGACTAGGTTAGTCGATCACCATGTACATTCCCCCTCAAAAGATTGGGTTGACCTTGAGAACCGCATACTAGGAGCCCCACTCAGTAACTTGGCCTGGTCTAGAGGAGGGTTTAAACTTTTACGAGCTAAAGAACATCCATTAATTTCACCTATCCTGTCTACTATGCAAACTACTTCCAAAAACCCCAAGCTACTATCTATCCCTGGGCCACTAACTCCCATCATAGATAACGCTGATTTCCCCCCTGGCCAAGACAAAAATTTTCCTTTACCCAACGCATTACTGAGTCTCAAAGCCACCCACTTTTTTAGCAACGGCAAGTTTATCCCCAGTGACACCCTTTCGGAGTCCTACAACTCCCCTAAAATTGCGCAGTGGCCCTATTTCCAAATCCGTCATTATCTCACCAATGCGGCAAACAAACCAGCAGTCTCGAGACCTGTGACGGATTTTGAAAAACTATGCCTTGGCCCTCCCCAGAAACATCTAATTGCGACCATTTATTCCCTTCTCTCTCTATCCGACACAAATTCCTTAAACCCCATAATCAAAGCCTGGGCCTCCCCGAAAAGTCAAGACCTTACACCAGATCAATGGAAAATGGCCTGTTCAACAGCCCTTAAGGGCACTCTTAATGTGTCAATCCAGGAACACAACTATAAAGTACTGACACATTGGTACAGAACACCCCACCTGTTGCATTTAATGTCTCCTAACATTCCAGACGTCTGCTGGAGATGCGGTTCCCACTCAGGAACGATGCTCCACATATGGTGGGAATGTCCTCTCATAGCTCCCTATTGGTCAACCATCCATGAAACTATCTGCAAAGTCACCTCTCAACAAATAGAGTGTACTGTTCAACAATACCTCCTCCATTTCTCTAATTACATGAAAGGCTCTTTCAAAAAATCCCTGGTAATGCACATGGTAAATTCTGCCCGACTCTGCATTCCAAGCCTTTGGAAGCAGAAGAAAACTCCCACAGTTAAAGATTGGGTCACTAGATTAAATAGAATTCAAGATATGGAAGAACTGATAGCAATAGCTGCAGAGAACATCTCTTCATACCATAAGATATGGGCATGCTGGATTAATTACAAAGATTCTACACACTACCGCAGCATTTTAGACTCCAATTAAACTGCAAAACTTTATTATAATACGAGAACAAAGCCATACGCCTGATTAACAGCTGGTCTACTCTGTCCCCCCCTTACCCCCTACCCCTCCCCTTCCCATCCCGTTATGCCCATCCCTCTGCATTCCTGCCCCCTCCCCTACTTATCACTTTTCTTCATGTTCTACCCAGTACTACGTTTATTGCCCCCCGAATATTCCCACATCTAATTAACTGGCTACAGACTTTATGGAGTAATCACTCTCAACTTTCCTACATAAATATCCTTACGCCATAATTCTTTATTTGTACAAAACATAACTATGTTTATAAACGAGAATTCCCCACCTTCTTTATAATCAACTATGCATTGTCTATTTACCTGAATCTTAAAGTTACGTTTAAATGTTTTACTCTCTGTACTAGATTGCTAGTGCGGTACTACTACTCATTGTTTTGAACTTTGGCAATGAACATGTACTGTATTGTTTTACATTTAATAAAGCTTTTGTGGAATTAAAACCGCAGAGGTGATCAAATACCACCAAAAGAAAGCTCTATTTGTGATAAAAAAAAAAGGACGTCACTTTTGTTTGGGTACAACGTCGCACATTTGTCTTTTAGAGCAGCTCTGTGCAGAATCACAAAAGTGCTCAGATCAGGAAGGGGGCAAATCCTTCTGGGGCTGAAGTGGTTAATTAAACTGTGGGCCGAAATTGTATGACAAGTCGCCCCCCCCCCCCCATGGATACCATTCATATTTGTGCAACTTTGCCCACGTTCACATTGGTCCAATTTGGCCTGTGATTTCACATGTCAAGTTGCAGGCCAATTTGGCAGCTATTGCTGCAATGGAACTGTCTTGGTGTGATGCCAACTTAATGGCGCCACACCCATTCCCAAAAATAGATCCTGCACTACTTTTGGAGACTTGGGGGGGGGGGGGGGCGGGGGCAGCATTTCAATAGTGCATGAACCCGCACAGATGTCTCTGAAATCGCTCCCGAAGTCAGACTGACATGCTGGTATGAAATTGTGCGAGTTTAACTGAAAATGCACGATTTATAACCCGTAGTGGTGTGAACCTGTCCTCCAAGTTGCACTAACTTCAAAGTAGTCCCTGCACTACTTTTGACTTTCATGCGACTTGAGGTCCATAGAATACACAGGCATTCCCTGAAGTTGGGGCAAAGTCATGGCCAAATATTGTAACTTTCAGGATAGCACCTTTGACTTAGGCCCCCATTTGCACTTGGGCGACTTGAAAGACGAGCAACTTTGACGTGACTTAAAGAAATCCCTGTGTAATCTGGAGGTCTATGGACCTCAAGTCGCATTAAACTTGGAGCAACTTGAATTCACGCAGCTATTAATGGGACTCATTAGAAATTGCGGGGTCTGACTTGGCAGGCGACTTTGTGGCCCAAGTTGCAAGACAAGTTGTGCAAGTGTGAAAGTGTCTTAGATTTCCATCCAAAAGTGGAAGCTCTGCTTATCTCTTTCCTCCCCCTTCTGGTGCCACATTTGGTACCTTTTGGGGGGGGACCCTGTTGCTGGGCCATTCAGAAAGAACAGTGTGCTTTCTGCATGCACAGTAGGGATTGGGCAATGGTAACATGGGCTGGGGTGGCAACATTGCTAGCTTCCAGGACAGTGTCCTAATAAGGATGGGCAGACAGTTAGGCTCGGGCATGAGTTTGGGCCAAACATTTGCCTGTGCGGTCGCTCGCCTAACACCCAAATTTGCCCCAATGAATACCCTGCAATGCACTGAACGCAGCACAGTGCATTGTGTGCCCTTATTGGACAAAGGTTTGACCAATCAGGCTGCAGTGTAAGCTGGTTGTTAAGGAACGGGAAGCCAGCTGCAGCGTCCTTAACAACCAATGAGTCATCAGCTGTCGATGGGTTCCACAGCTGTATAATATTTTAAAAAAGTGCCATCAAAGGGGTATGTAAAAAGTAATTAGTCATGAAAGGGTTATGGGTGTCTGGGTCCTGCCCTGGGGGACAGGTATAAAATAAAAAAGTTTTTTTCAGGAACAGTCATTTTAATGATGCTTAAAGTGAAACATGACTAAAGAAAAATTCCTTAAACTATCCTGCCTGGGGGGTCCCCTTAGTCTGCCTGTAAAGTGGTGCATTTGTGTGATGTGAACAACATGCCGCAGCAATAAGGACATTTCTAAAGGAAAACAATGTAATTTTAACTTGCGCAAGGCTGTAATGTATTGCCCACTCAATATAGATTAAAAAATGATCAAGAGAGATTGGCCAAAAAACAGTGTAGGGTCTGCCCCAGACCTTATGCCCTCAACATGGGTTGGGTGCTTTGGGTTCCCCCCCAAATTTAACAAGAGGGCCTCCAGATCCCACACTCCCCCATGTGAATGGGTATCGGTTACATCGTATCCCTACCTATTCTCAAAAAAAAGTGTCAAACTGAAAAATACAAGAGACCATTTTTTAACAATTGCTTTATTCAAAAATGATAAAATTTAATAAATGGTCCCGCGATGTACATCCATCATCAATCATGATGCCCAACGGACCCGAAAATTCAGAAAAAAATCCAACGCCCATCTGCCTCTCTCAAAGGCTACCCACGGTATGTGCTGTCTTCGATTTGACAGCTCTCATATAGGCAAGGGCGGGGCCACCATGGTATGTCATAGGGGGCGGGCTCTTGTACCTGGTGGCCCCACCCTTGCCTACATAAGAGCTGTCAAATTGAAGACAGCTTGAATTGAAGTCAGCTGTTGCAGGATGTGTAGCTGCTGACTTGTACGTTTTCTGGGGGGGCTGGAGCACCACTTTAATACCAGTTTGGTTTCCTAGACTGGTGAGCTAGGATTGGGCCCCAGTTATCACATGGTACCTGGGCTAATCTCAACAACCTGTACCTAATCCCAGCTGACATGAATGTCAATCATGTCTCACAGTTCAAAGTTTGGCTGTTACAATGATTTTTATGGCATCAGCAAGCCTATATGGTATATTTAAAAAAGACTATCTAGCCCAGTGTTCCCCAACCCTGTCCTCAAGGCCCACCAACAGGTCATGTTTTCAGGATTTCCATAATTTTTCACAGGTGATTTGATCAGTTTCACTGCCTTAGTAATTACCACAGCTGATTCATCTGAGGGAAATCCTGAAAACATGACCTGTTGGTGGGCCTTGAGGACTGGGTTGGGGAACACTGATCTAGCCCACAGAGTAGTTCAATGTAACTATGTTGGCACTGAACTACTCTGATGAAATTATGTTACATACATTTCTGCTAGATTCTTATTAAACATTAGTCAAGTTTGTGGCCCACACACAATTTTTTTTTTGGTTGGGCATTTTTTGGACTACTGTCTCCAGTCCAGTTGTGTATCATCCATGGGTGCAGAGTGTTCATTGCACACGGGCCTCCAGGTCAGGGGGGCCCACTGTGTCCTGTCACACTCTGCACACATGGAGTAGGGAAAAAAAACTACCATCATGTTTATTTTTTTAGGGTTGCTAGTGGGCGTAAAGGCAAGGATGATTCCG
>BLSH010462428.1:596401-615200 GCA_018402905.1 Glandirana rugosa | reverse complement strand
CCCTGCCCCCCCCCCCCCCCCAAACACAGTGAGCGCGCGCTCACAGTGGCTCTGTATCGCGGCCGCCGTCGTATGACGGCGATTTGCGTTACAGAGCCACTTTGTCGCCGTCAATTGCCGATCAGCGGTCGGCAAGCGGTTAAGGATAACATCAACCCATTGGGCTTGAGGGTACCAATTTTCCTTTAATTTGAAGATATTGATGCAGAATTCAAATTGGCATGGGAAAATAACCTCAAAACTTGCTCAATTAAGATGATGAAATTATTGAAGGAAGAATACACCAAACGTCTGACATATATAGATAAGAACATAGAGTCTATTTACCAGCAGTTGTCACCTTTTGAGACACACGCAGTATATAGTGAACTCAATGAGACATTGAAATCACATTTAGAAACATACAATAAACAACTGATGCTCAAAAAAGAGAAAAAAATATTAAGGGATAAACTAGCATTTAGAGAGGGAAAGGCCTACAGATGGTCAAAACCCCCCCATAACTTACAACAACAGCGACCCTATTTTTCTCGTAACAAACAACCGTCCGTGTCTACATCTGAATATTCATCTGCTTCTTCTCTTTCTTTGCCTTCTCATAATAAATCACAAAGGAGAACTAGACGTCCTAAGAGAACCAGATGTGGTGATGGCTCCTCTCCGATGACCAATCCCAAAATCCGGGCTACCGTGTCGGCTTCAGGACAGGCTGTCATGTCTGGTGAGGTATCTTTTCCCCCAGCACAGGGACCACGGGGAAATGTATCATCAGTTCCCCCAGACGATGGAGTAAACATCTCGGCCACCCCCCCCAAGATTCCCACTATTTTTTTAAACAAAATCAACAACCCTGCGGGGGGTCAAAATTAGACGACAAAAGGGATACATATACTCATTCTAGATTGAATATCATCAACTTATCCTCTCACACATTAACTACGGACGAATATAAAGTACTTTCTATGGGACTTACATTTTGTCCATCAAGTACACTCGACAAGTTTGAAGTCATCAAAGACTTACATCTCTTTTCGAGAAAACTTTTACTCCAAGGAAAATTTTCTAAGAGGACTATAGTTGATGGGCATATTCTCTCCTACAGTGAGAAACACCACTTGGATCAATTGCTAGTGGAAAATGAACCCCCTGACTTGATTGACCGGATTGATATTGAATCTCTGCTTAGCCAAATTACACATACACCTGATAGTGTTGATGTGACACATCAACCTTCTACCTTAAAAAAACCTTCGACCATGTACCCCACCCCCCCCAAGCTCTAACCAGGGCATTGCCACATTTCTTCGGGTGGTAACCCAGGAAATTAAGAGCTTACGCCCAAACGATCTGACATCATCTAGCCTCACACCTACCCTTAGAAAAGTGTTATTCGATTTGTCCAAGGACAAATCTTTAACAATAAAACCTTCAGACAAAGGGGGTAATATTGTACTTATGAACAACACAGATTACGTTACAATGTGCTCCAAAATCCTGGATAACCAGTCATGGTATCGGAAAATTGATTTTGCTGTGATCCGGACATATAACGAACAATTCTATGCCCTTGTTGACACAGCCTTTCACAATCAGGCAATTTCCAAATCTACTTGGCAATATATTAGAACTAGCCACCCTAAAACGGCAACGTTTTACGCACTGCCAAAGATCCATAAAAATCCGGTCTCTCCACCCGGCCGCCCTATCGTCTCTGGCAGAGGATCTATCACAGAAAATATGAGTAAACTTATTGACGATCACCTTAGACCTTTCGTCACGACTCTGCCCTCTTACATTAAGGACACTGTACACTTATTGCAGACTCTGGATGGCCTCCAGGTCCCCGGCGACACCATTCTGGTCGCCTGGACGTGGAGGCCCTCTACAGCTCCATACCCCATCACCTTGGACTGGCAGCTATTGCCAGATTTCTATCTCAGATGAATGAAACAGAATTACCTTTCAATGACTTTATTTTGTCAGCATTGGACTTTATTCTGCATCAAAATGTCTTTTCTTTCGATGGCTCCCACTACCTCCAGGTGCAGGGCGTGGAGATGGGCACGTCATGTGCCCCATCCTACGCCAACTTGTACCTGGGGGAGTGGGAGTGATTCATCACATCGGTAGAAGAGATGGCTACCTTTATGGACCACGTTATAGCATGGCACAGATATATTGATGACGTGTTGCTCTTCTGGGATGGTCCCGCAGAGGAGCTACAGCAGTTCCTACGGGCCCTGAACAAGAATCTGTTTAACCTTTCATTCACAATGACACATCATACTTCCCATATTACCTTTCTGGATATACAGATTTCCAAGGACCCTATGGGACTTATCTCTTGCGCCTTGTACCGCAAACCCACAGCGGGAAACAACATCCTGCACGCGGCTAGCGCTCACCCACAACCCCTCATCAATTATATACCGTACAGCCAGTACCTTAGAATAAAACGCAATTGTACCTGTCCAGAGACGTTTCTCAAGGAGGCCAATGCCTTAAGGATCCGTCTCCTGTCTAGAGGATACAGCAAAAAATGCTTAAAAAGAGCCTTTAATAAGGTTATGCGATCAACAAGACACCAACTATTATATAAATCTAAAAAAGATATTGACGCTTCACCCACTAACAGAATCTTTACAAAATGTAACAATCAACACCAGGGAATTAGACAGATCCTTCATCGTCATTGGCACATACTTGCCTCAGATCCTGTGGTAGGACACTTAGTACCTCCCAAACCCCTTATCACCTATCGGCGAGCTACCTCTATCGGAGATATGTTGGTGCATAGTGAGCATGCGGCACATGTGGGGGGGACCCCTGCACATACCGGGGCACCTTCACCTGTGGGGCATGCTCACACTGCAAGTACTTAGACACGAGAAAACATATTAGGTTGCCTAACTTTGGGATCTTTAAACCTCAACACTATGTGAATTGCCTAACTACCGGGGTAATTTATCTACTGCATTGTGGGTATGGCTGTTTCTATGTGGGTAAAACTATGCAACAGTTTCGCCGGCGGGTGGGCCGACATATCCTCAACATGAGGAAAAAAGACCCTGATACCCCTTTGGGCCGCCATGTCAGGGATATACACGGTGGTACTATGCCATTGGTCCGCTTTGCGGCCTTAGACAGGGTGCATACCAATCCACGTGGGGGAGACATGGATAAAATTTTATTACAACGTGAACTTAGATGGATTGTCACACTTAATGCTACGGCACCCCCAGGATTAAATGGGGTGCTAAACTTCAAACCATACCTTCCAGGGTTTTCCTCAGGGGGCTTCGATCCTACATTAGTTGAGTGGTAAGGAGTCAACCCTGTTGATTTGTATTGATACTTTCTTATTCTGTATATCTGTGCAACTGTCATCTCTATGGGTAACATTCATGTACCTGCTAATGCATCACTCAATGTTCTTATATGTGCTAGTGCCTACCTTGTTTACAGTGGACAATTCGCTATATAAAATCATATTTCTCTGTACAACCTTTGTAAAATGTATGCGGATCAGTGGGTTTCGTTTGGCCCGCCGGTGAATGTACCCCTTCTAACAATTGATTGTTTGGTAATTTGTGTGGCACACATTACCTTAGATGCTTTATGCATCTGCCCATATTGGCCTGGTTTGTTTGTGGCTCCTCCCATGCCCTTTCACTTTGGGCGCTCTGCCTGTGTCTCCCCCCGGCGCGCCCAGCCCCCTGGGCGGTGTTTGCGGTCCGGGGGGTTGTCCAGTCGGCCGTGTTCTCGGACCCGCCCTCCACGCTGTGGTTGATCGGTTGCCGAAGCGCGGTGGCTCTTGGGGCGCGTCGGCGCCGTGATGACGTCGGACGCGGCTGCGCCCAGGGATTTTCCTCCCCGGGTGTGCGGCCGCGTGGGACGCCGCCATGGCGGGGAATCGGCGGGAACATTGGCCGACCCGGAAGCCTGGCGGATGCCAACATCTGACGGGATTTCCCACAGCGGGGCACATTATTGTGCAGCGCTGTGACACTCCAACCAATCAGACTCCTCAATTATAGGTTCCTCCTACAACAGGGGTGGGATCTTTTTGCTGGACTCCTCGATTTAATCTGGGTCATTACACATTATCACTGACACTGCTGGCATATTGAACCATTGGCTGCTGCTGCATTGACCACCCTCTATCGTTGGGGTAAGATATGTGAACTCTCTACACATTTTTTAAGGCTCTATACTCTGTCTACTACAGGTTTGTCCCCCTTTTTTTTTTTTCTCATCAATCTATCTCCAATCAGCTGTACTTTATCAGCTGTTTTTGTTCAGTATATTCATTATAGTATACACTTAACCTACAGGCCTTTCCAGCCACATCCACCCAAAATCGCTCTGCACTAGCATACCACTTCGTTATATAGTAAGTAGATTTGGGATGGATCTTTATAGCAGTACTCTTCTACCTGTTTTACTCCCATTGATTTAAACCCAAACTTTCCCTTCATAGGCTATCCGCCCAGTCGTTTTTGGGTTCGGGCTTGTTCCCCACAATTGATTCTTGTGGGAGATACTTGTGGAAGCGCTGGAAGGACGTGACAGGGTGGGCCACCTTTTTGCCTTTCCCCCCACTACTTATTGGGGGTTTTCTCTCCTTATCGGATATTGATACCTTTTCCAGGCCATACTTGGGGATATTTCTGGCTCCCAGCCCTACCTTTGCTGGTGTATGCTCTCTCCAAATCAGAGGGGTAAGTAGTAACCGGTGAACCCCACTGATCCGCATGCATAAACTATAGTCATCAGTATGTATATATGTTTGTGCCATAACAGCCACTTTGTGTTATAGTAAAAAAAATCTTTGTATTATACTGTGGTCTATTTATGTTTTATATTATGTTTCAGAATCAAAGTTATACAGTGACCTTTCTCCCTGAGGAAGAAGTTTGTTACATAACCAAAAAAAACTTCGAAACATGTTGGAGAGGAAGCCAAGCCTTCATTACCAGGATACCCATTCCACTTCAGGGTTTGCTAGCTTCCACACTGCTATCTTTGTATCCACTTGGTTTTGTGTACATTACTATGGTTGTATATGGCAATCAGCCTATTTGTCATGTGACAATTTTAACCTTGATCCAATAAATTGTATACTTTTTTCATACTTTTTTGGCATACTTTATGGTACTGGTGGGAACTCTGTGCTGCGGCAAATCCCTGTGGGCCTTTCTTTTTGCATTTTGTGTATTTGGGGAGGCAACACAGTGTTCCCGACTATTTCAGTCTAGAGACACTTTTAGGACCCCACCCTTCCTATTTCCACAACAAAGACTGGGCCCGGGGCATCTGCATCTTTTGCCCTGTGTTAAAGATGGTCCTGACTGGGAGCTGGGTAGGGGGGGAACCAAGGAATGGTGCTGGGTAGGTGCAGAGAAAAGAGGTGACTCAGAAAGGGAGAGTTCCTGCACCTATACTGTTAGTAAAAAAGGCCCTGTATTTAACAATGTCTTTGTTCACTGGTCAAGGAAGCAAAGCAGTTCTGAAATACTGTACATGCATTCGTTACAGCTTAGTTGACCTTTGGGATCATGTGAGCCCATTGCAAACACATGTTCCCCAGGCAGAACAAATTGGCCTCCTACCATGCTTCACTAATGGCTGGAGTGTGATGGACACTGCATAGGGGGGAGGTCTGGGTGCACTACAAAATGGCTGCACAGGCCCCTTCTAATTGCCTAGGCAATGATGTAGATGTATGTAACAGTGCCTGTATGTGCCACATGCACCCAAGACATGGTCAGCTGCAATTTGCCAAAGTGTAAATAGCTTCGCCACAAACATTTATTTTTAATGTAATACGATTGCATATATAAAAAAGACTCCTTAGGATTTGGATAGGAGAGCATCTGGCAAATATTAAAAAGGGTTTCAGACACCATAGTGTCTCTCTGCATTTCCAGAAAAAGCACAATAGGGACCCATACCTGCTCCAGTTTTGAGAAATAGATTGTGTTTATCCTTCATGGAGGGGCTCCGATAGAATTAGGGACCTCTCACAGCGCGAGACCCAATGGATATATTTAATGAGGAGCTTAACACCAAGGGGGCTCAATATAGAGCTGGATTTAAATGCATTTATTAGTGATTATTAAGCCCTGTATATAGAAACATCTATGTGCTGTTACAACTTTATTAGTATTAGTAACATGATATACTGTGATGTGAGCTGTATTGAGGAGGATATCTAATGGAGAAGTGGAGTTCAGATCCATATATGCTTTTAGTGATATGCATTCATTAATAATGTTTTTAGGGTATATAGATATATTATTATTCTTTCCATGAAAGTATGTTGATCCTTAATGTTATAACAGTAACTGAGATGGAGTTATAATGCAGCCTGGTATACGCTTATTAGCTTATACTTTTAGGTGAACGGTCGTTCTTTTGCAATTTTGGTGAATAGTGTAATTTTTTTAAATTAATTATGATCGTATCTTGAAATAGGTTATTTTCGATAATGTCATCCTTGCTGCAAGATGTGGATGCCAGCCTTGCCTCACCACTGGTAGACACCGGTAGGAGAATGATTCAGACTCTGTAGTCATGTGGGGGAGGCAGGGTATTTAATCTTGGTTGCCATGCCATAAAGCCAATCACAAGTTGAAGTCTACGTGACGAAACGCGTCTGAGATGGCTCTACGGCAATCCAGCTGAATAGGACGCCCCAATCTACCTGATCCCTGTGGGACGGGGAGAGGGTGGAAGCTTCCCGGCAGCATCTGCGAGGAGTTGGGGGATGGCAGGCGTCTGCATTTGATTTTATATGCTGTTTATCTACAAGTGTCTGGTAAGGGTTTTTACCTGAGGGAAGGGAAGAGTGTGTGCGCTAAAGCCATTTATAAAAAGATATCACACTATGTGGTGGCATCTGTTCCTTTTATCCCATATGAGAGTTACTGGATTGCGCTCACTGGACTAGAGGGATACCCTAGTCATCTGCTGTGTTTGGGAAACACTAAAAAGCACGTCTGCCAGTGCAGGAGAATGCCTGGCCCCTACATCTGGTAAGGATTTGTTCTCTGGGAGTGGGATTTGTCCAGTACACTTGGTGTGGTGAAGGAGCGTTCAGAGTGTGGCAAGTCATCTATGGACTTTTGTTACTGCAATCTGATTGTCCATCAGTGGATCATTTGACTTATTGTGATCTGTTACACTGGGTGTTTACTATGTTTCTATATTTCTTTAGCACTACTACCTATGTCTTTTTATGTATATTGATATAGGGTTTGGTTATATATATCATTATATATATTTGTCGTTTATTATGTGGTGTTCGTTCTGCATGGGGGGACAGTGATGATGATCAGCAGGAGCCTTCCCCGCCTCAGGATCAGGAGGATGAGGATGATGAGGAGTATGAGGATTGAGGATGAGGAATGAGGAGTCTCGTGCCCAATGTAAGTCCAATAAAAGCCAGAGCCTGTTATCTTTGTCTCTTTTACAACTTAGTGGTCTTAAAATGTGTTTGTTGCATTCTTGTTTTGTTCGTTGTGTAGCCCCCAAATTTGGGTCCCCGAGGGATGAGGAAGAGGAGCAGCAGCAGAGTGAGGAGGCTAGCACACCCTCGCCCAATGTAAGTATCTTCAACGTGGTTCCCCTATGTTATGTGTGCACATTTGGGAAATATATATTTATTTATTTTTTTTGTTTTGGTTGTAAACCTGTGTTCTCCTGGGTGGCAGGATGGGGAAGATTTCCAGGGAAGCCAGGAGGTCCCCCTCCCCCCCCCCAAACCCAAATAGGTACCTACAATGTGTTTGAATGTTCTCTGTACCCCTGTTTATCTTTCAGGACTGCCATGTTTATTTTGGTCTTATTGGTACGTTTTTTGGGTTCATGTAGCACCAAACAACATTTTTTAGGAGGAGGAGAAGGATAGTGAGGGCTTGACCGGTGCCTCCTGTAAGTTCGTTCAATGTGATTGTCTATTTTAGTTAGTACTTTTCAAAGTTGGCAGGATTTTATTATTTTCATTTTTTTTTGTATAGCACCTAGGTTTTCCCCTGCAGAGGAGAAGGAGCGGGTCCAGGCCACAAAACAGGCTCCCTCGCCCCAGCCCCACTGTAAGTAGCTTATTTAGGTTTCTAACATGTAATATGTGTACTGTTAGTATGGGATTAGTGCTAATTTAAGGTATTCTATGGTGCCATATTATCACCTGGATGTGACAGAAAGGTGTGTTGGGCTTGAAGGATTCTGAAGTTCAGGGACAGAGATTCTCCTATCAGGGCCAATGTAAGGCTGTTCATCCAGGAAATGTATTTCTTTCCTACCAATGGCCCAAATTATCTTAAATATTATTTATACACAGTCATTGCTGAAGGCGTAGCACCTTATTTTGCCCTATTAAAACCTAGTTGTGGGGGGCTGTGGGGAACATTGCTCAGTTTATGTTTGACACAGCTTAATGAAGACATACTATTTAAATTGGTTGTGTTGTTCCCTGAATTGTACCTGGACTGGGTTTTCATTGTGTTGTTTTTTGGCTTGTTAACCTCACCTGATACTTGTGTTTACACCATTAAATGTTTTTGTGGCTTGGGTTCCATATTGTGTGCGTTGTTGTTAAGCTTGTAAATGCCCCTAGAATGGACACAGATTTATTGCAATTTGTGGCTCTTTTTGTCTAGGTTCCTGGCAATTTGAAAGGCTGGGGCCTCATGAATCCCCCGAGGAGGCTTTTCCTCCTCAGACTGCTCAGATTCAGATGCTTCTTCTGTATGGTCTATAAAGTGTGAAAAACATATTTCCTACTGTGTGTCATTTTTGTAAGGTAGCCAATCTTGCTCACTGCATTGGAGAAGATGGACCTGGCTTGAAAGCATATGCAGGACTTTTAGCTCCATCTGCTTGCTTACCTCATAACGTCTTCTTCTAAATTATTTTTTGGGCACAACATTACACTAAAGCCTCGTACACACGGGACGACGATCGTATACAACAGGTCGTATGAACGACCATTGTATGCGAAATCAATCGTTCGTATGCGCGATTAGAACAGCCGACATACGACGGTTGTACAAGTTGTATGAGCAAACTAGAAAACTTGGTTGTACCAACAAGCGCTCATACGACCGTTGTACCGTGTGTACAGAGAAGTTGGTACAACAAGTTGTATTGTGCAAAACACGCATGCTCAGAAGTCAGAAACGGCCGGATGCTAGTTACATGCACCTGAACGTTCTTCTGTGGTCGTACGATCGTGTAGTGCAGTCAGTATGAAAGTTACATTATCCAACATACGATTTGAGACGATCGTACGTACGATCGTTGTCCCGTGTGTACGAGGCTTTCGTTTATGTCCAATTGACATCTTAGAATATAGATTTGTTTGTAGATCTGTTTATTCTTTAACCACTTACCAACCGAGCCTGTTTTTTGGGGTTTGGTGTTTACAAGTTAAAAACAGTTTTTTTTTGCTGTAAAATTACTTAGAACCCCCAAACATTATACATTGTTTTTTTTAACACCCTAGAGAATAAAATGGCGGTCATTGCAAAACTTTATGTCACACCGTATTTGTGCAGCGGTCTTCCAAGCGTGCTTTTTAAAAAAAAAAAAAAAATTCCGTTTTTTTAGTTAAAAAATAAGACAACAGTAAAGTCAGGACATTTTTTACCATATTGTGAAAGATAATGTAACGCCAAGTAAAATGATACCCCCCAACATGTCATGCTTCAAAATTGCGTCTGCTCACGGAATGGCGACAAACTTTGCAACTTAAAAATCTCCATTGGTGATGTTTAAAAAATTCTACAGGTTAGCAGTTTTGCGTTACAGAGAAGGTCTGGTGCTAGAATTATTGCTCTCGCTCGAACGATCATGGCGATAATCCACATGTGTGGTTTGAACACCGTTTTATATGTGGGCGGGTATGCATTCGCTTCTGCGCGCAAACTCAGCGGGACGGAGCGCTTTAATTTTTATTTATTTTGCTTTTTACTTTTAATTTTTACACTGTTTTAAAAAAAAAAAAAAAATGTGATCACTTTTATTCCTATTACATATAATATAAAAAAGCATGGCAGGTCCTCTTAAGTATGAGATCTGGGGGTCAAAAAGACCTCACATCTCAGATTTACACTAAAGTGCAAAAAAAAAAAAAAAAAATGAAAAAAATGACAGCCCAAAAAAAAAAAAAAATGGGCCCTTTAAGACCATTGGGCAGACGTGACTTCTGACGTCACTTCTGCGCCCGCCATGTTATGGAGCCGAGTGAGCTCATGGACACTGGGGGGAGAAGAGGAACCGATCACCTCTGCTGCTGCCGGCGGGTCCTGTAAGCGGCGGAGATGACGGGAAAGCGGCGGGAGGGGGTGCACCTCTCCCGCCGCTGATAAAAGTTATCTCGCGGTGAATCTGCCGCTAAGAACACTTTTATCATGTTCGGAATTGCCTGCTGAAAAAAAACAATATCTGAATGGTGCCTGCAGCTGCACCCACCATTCAGATATCACCACTCAAACCCAAGGTCATATGACGTCCTTGGTGGTTAATTATGGTACTGATGTAATATTGCAGGTAGATTTGTCTACACTGTTTGCTCAGTAATTTAAACTCCTATCTAGAAAGTCCTATCTAGGACATGAATTTGAAATCCCAACCATGCTATCGCTGGTTAAAAGATTCAAAGTTGAATTTAGAAAAGCATCATGGTGATTGGGCACGCACCATATGTACCCCAGACAGGTGTTGAACTAATTGGGATTTGAGTGTTGCTAACCGGTATTTCAAACCACTAAGCTACTTTGATCAGTAGAATTCCAGCAGAAATATAGCATTGATTAATGATAAAAGAATGAACATGGATAACTAGAATTTAATACAAACCTAAAGTACAGGAAAGCACTTGTAAAGATGCAAGAGTCATAAGTGACAAACTTACATGAACTAATAAGAGTGCATTATTATTATATATATATGTTTGTCCAATCTTGTAGAAATGGCTGACCAATTATAGCAAACAAGGAACCAAGAGCACAACTCCACACTCCTATACACCTACCAACGCCACTCACCCACAATGACCCACTAGACAATATGATCTATATATAACAAATATTTGTGTGATCACGTGTTTGCAATTGCGAATTAAAACTTTCGCGTTCTCCAGTGCGATCTTCTGATTCCAAAATGGCAGATGTGGGGGATGATCTAGTGTTGGGGCTGGCAGTATTCGCTGCAGCTTTTTTCCAGGCAGCAGAGGAGGTGCCAACGGCAGAACAGGTGCCAGTGGCAGAGATGCCAGCACAGAAAATGGTGGCACCTGTGGTTCTCCTTCAGCAGCCATGTGTTTTTGCCCCATGGGCATATTTACAAAACATGCGGGACTCTGTTATCCGGAGCAGGTTTTGCTTAGGGCGAGAAGCAATTATGCACCTCTATCAGCTCATACAGGATAAAATTTTGCCATCTACAGGTCGAAGTCATGCTGTGCCAGGCATGGTCACGTTGCTTGTGACTTTGTACATCTTAGGTCGGGGCAACTTCTGGAAATATTATGGGTGTGAGCCAACCCACGGTGTCCAGGGTCTTTATGCAGGCCATAGATGCCATTCTTGACCTTGTACCTCAATTTATCCACTGGCCACAAAATGAAGATGAGTGGAATGATGTGAAGGTGGCTTTCTACCGCCGTGCTCAAATGCCACAAATCCAGGGGGCCATTGATTGTACACACGTGGCAATCAGGGCTCCCAGGATAAGTGAAGCGGAATATCGGAACCGCAAGCAGTACCACTCCCTCAACGTCCAAGTTGTGTGTGACGCCAGACATTTTGTTTAATAACAAACATGTTATACTTACCTGCTCTGTGCAGTTGGTTTTGCACCAAGCAGGCAAGATCTCCCTCTTCCCGGGTCCCTCTTTGCTGCTCCTGGGCCCTCCCTCCTTTCGAGTGCCCCCTCAGCCGGCAGCTATCTATGGTAATAGAACACTAATAAAAGCTGAAAAAAAATTACCGATCAGGTACAGACGTTTTTTTTTTAACGTCCTATGTGCATGAGTTTGGCAAACCTTGGAACAATAGAACAATCCTAAAACAGGTCACTTAGTGAGTACTAAGCTGTTAACGAAAAAACCATGTGCTTCAGTTACTGTAACATGCCTTAAGCCTCGTACACACGGGACGACGATCTTATACAACAGGTCATACGAACGACTGTTGTATGCAAAATAGATCGTTAGTACGTGCGATTAGAACAGTCGACATACAACGGGAGTTGTATGAGCAAACTAAAAAACGTGGTTGTACAAACAAGCGGTCATGCGACCGTTGTATCGTGTGTACAGAGAAGTTGGTACAACAAGTTGTGTTGTGCAAAACACGCATGCTCAGAAGTCAGGAACGGCCGGATGCTAATACGTACGATCGTGTATTGCAGTCAGTATGCTAGATACAACAGCCAATATACAATTTGAGCCGATCGGTCATACGATCATCGTCCCGTGTGTACGAGGCTTTACTCCTGAGAGGTTCAAACCACTTACGGGCCGCCCTCTGTCATTATACGGCAGGACTTTGCCGTTGAGGTAGCAGATAGCTACCATAACCCCCAGTATCACATTAAACAGCAGATGGCCCGCTTGCAGATAAAGTGGTCTACGTGGCAGATTTGCCGCAAGATCACTTTTATTAGGGTGTGAAAGAGGTGCCACCCCTCCTGCCACTTTCCCGTCATCTCCGCCGCTTCCCGGACCTGCCAGTAGCGGCAGAGAAGATGGGGTCCTCTTCCCTCAGATTATGGATGCCCAGTGAGCAGAAGATGCTGCCCACTTTGCTCCATAGCATTGAATGCTCTTAAAGGAGATTTTTTATTTATTTTACAGATTACATTTAATTGTCTTTTTTTATTGCATTGAAGTGTAAATGTGAGATCTGAGGTCTTTTTGACCCCAGATCTCACATTTAAGAGGTCCTGTCATGCTTTTTTCCCGATTTATATAATTACATTCCTTGCAATAGGAATAAAAGTGAACCAATTTTTTTTTGGAAATGGACTGTGTAAAACTAAAAAGAAAAATAAATAAAAAAAAAAAAAATTTAAAGCGCCTCGTCGAGCTTGCACGCAGAAGCGAACGCATACGGTACTCGCGCCCGCATATGAAAACGTTGGTCAAACCCCACATGTGAGGCATTCCCATGATTGTTTGAGCTAGAGCAATAATTCTACAACTACACCTCCTCTGTAACTCAAAGCTGGTAACCTGTAGAAATTTTTAAACTTCGCCATTGGACATTTTTAGGTGCCAACATTTGTTGACATTCCACGAGCGGGCGCAATTTTGAAACATGACATGTTGGGTATCAAATTACTCTGTAATTGCTGTAATTGAGGGGTATAATGGACTTTGTCGGTACAGCCTGGGCGGGACTCATGTCCAATATACAGACTGCCTATAATGGCACCACTAAAACCGAAGATGATTTGAAACAATGTTTCTTCAAACTTAAACAATTATTGAAAAAGAAGTCCAACTTATATTGGCATATGGAATATTTCAAACAATATATTGGGGAAAACATCAGTCCCATTGGCCTAAGGATTCAAATCTTCCCGACAATAAAAAACCCCACACAGGAATTTAAAAATTCCTGGGAAAATGTACTAAAGAAATGTAGCACTGAGTTGATGCAGTCACTTTTAATACATTACCAATCTGATACAACTAAATTGGATGAGGAATTGGCCGCTCTCAGTGCCCAATTGGAAGCGATCAAGAACCATGCCAATTTTGAAATTAAAAACCAGGAACTTAAAGAATATCTAGACAAATTAAATAAAAATATTATTTCCAAAAAACAGGGGAAGCTGGTCAAAGACAGAGCAGCTTTCCAAGAGGGTTATGCTTACCAGTGGGATCAACCGAGAAAAGGGAGAAATCTCTTAAATACACAGAGACCAAAAATATATACCAAATATTAATGTTAGAACTGCTGATTATGGAATGGAATCGGATTCATCATTTTCTTCTTCCTCTCTCTCACAGGGCTCCTTCTCGCGACAAGCACCTGGTCAACAGCCACCTTCAGGTTCACGTAAGCGGGGGCACTTTGGTGGTGGGAACTCACAGATGCCCAACACAAAAAGGAAACCAGATAGACCTCAAAACACCACTTTACAACACAACCAATCACGCGATGGACACAGACAAGGTGACGGGCGATCACACCACAATACCAATACACAGCACAATTACATGGGCCCTATTGCTGCCCAAGCTTTACAATTGATGCACACTAATTCTCTTTTACCCACTGACCCAATGGGAGGGACAGTGGGGATTGGCTCCAGCCAACTAAACACACAGCGAACACCTACATCACAATCACGTGCCCAACAGGCTGCCATAACAGAGAATCAAAGGCAGGCCACACTTGACACATACATTACCAGCCCACCACTCCCTTTAGGGACCCCCAGGCTCCCCTCAGTAGCCAAAATGAACTGAGTGTTATCAACCCCATCCTCTCTCTCAGGAAGAGATAGAGGTACTCAAACTAGGCCTTACATTTTGCCCAAGTAGTACTCTCGATAAATATGAGGTCATCAAAGACCTCTATTTATTCGCGAGGAAACTTACATACAATTACATCTTTGATGCAGACCGAAAGAGAGCAAGAGATGAGAAGGAACTAACAGAACAAATTAAACAATTTACCATGCAGGACTTTAAGGTCCTACGTGACCTTATATATCTCCTAGACGAGGGCAATGTTTCTAGCCAAACAGAATCTAGTCAACTCAATGCAAGTCAGGCGAGCATACATCTGGAAACCTCACGACCGCGGTTTCGACCAAAATCGAGACACTTTCCAGATTTAACTACCAGTCCACATATATCGGCTTTTTTGCTGGCAATGGTTGGTGAAATTAGGAGGCTACATGTGCCACGCACACCCTCCAATCTCACCACACGACAACAAAAGGCCCTTATCCAACTACAAAATAGACAAGAAACAATTATTAAACCATCCGACAAAGGAGGTAACATCGTCGTGATGACTCATTTACAATATGAGAAAATGTGTTTTGATATATTAAAAAACCAAGAATGGTATCGGCCAATCACGGTAGAAACCACCCAAATTTATGAACAACAATACAGACATTCGATTTTTACGGCCTATTCTAACGCATTAATTGATAAAGAAACATACAAGTTTCTAAATACCCCACATCCCCGAACGGCGACATTTTACTCGATCCCTAAAATCCATAAGGATCCCCGGGACCCACCCGGAAGACCTATCATATCAGGGATAGGTGCGCTAAACGAGAATGCCAGTAAATATGTCGATTTTTTTCTGATGCCCCATGTCAGTAGATTACCATCTTATGTCAGGGACACATTGGACCTTCTTACCCGATTTGATGGTATTACCATCCCCTCGGAGGCCTTCCTAGTATCAATAGATGTGGAAGCGTTGTATTCCAGTATACCGCATAGGTTAGGCACCCAAATAGTTCAAAAATTCCTGCTGGAGGTTGACCATCACCAATGGGAGTTTGGGAATTTCATTTTGCAGCTACTTTTGTTTATTTTGGAGCATAATACTTTCACCTTCCTAGGTTCCCACTACCTCCAGGTGCAGGGCGTCGCCATGGGCACAGCCCTCTGTACCTGGGGGGGTGGGAACGGGAGCTATTCTCAGACGAGGAATGTAGTCGGTACCTGGACCAGGCCTTGTGCTGGTACAGGTACATAGACGACATATTCCTCGTCTGGACAGGTACCATTCAGTCCCTCAACACATTTATGGACCTTCTTAACACTAACAATTACAATTTAAAGTTCACAATGAGTTGGCATCCTAATACTCTCTCGTTTCTCGATCTGCAAATATTCAAAGATGGTAGTGGCGGGTTGGCCACTAAACTGTATCGTAAAAAAAACGCAGGGAATACCATACTCCATGCACAGAGCGGGCACCCTGCCCCACTAATTCGGAGCATACCCTTTGCTCAATACATCCGATTACGACGCAATTGTACACATGATTCGGATTTCTTTAAACAGGCAGCTGAATTGCGAGAACGCCTACGGCAGAGAGGTTATAGTAAGACAATTTTGAGGGAAGCATATAATCGAGTAGTTCGGCAAAACAGGAATTCTCCTTTATTCCAAAAAACAAATACAATCGCACCTCCCACCACTAAGCTGATTACCCGTTTTTCAGCTCAGCACAAAGAATTACAAGCCTGCCTCAACTGCCATTGGCACTTACTTAGGGAAGATCCAGTTTTGGTGAAATACGTCAGGGAAACCCCTGAAGTTGTTTACCGAAAGTTGGTGTCAATTGGAAACAAAATCACTACGAGCTTTTATGACCCAGTTATGGCCAATACTGATTCAATACGGGGTATATACACATGTGGCCAATGCACCTATTGTCCCTGGGTTAGGACAGGGACCCAGTTTTATCTGCCAAATGGAGAAAAATTCCGCCCACGGTTCTATGCAGATTGTGACACCCAAGGAGTCATTTATCTCATGACATGTAGGTGCGGAGCATATTATGTAGGAAAGACGATCCGTAAGCTCAAAAAAAGAATCTATGATCATATTTACTACTCTCAATTTACGAAGATGATCACCCCGGTCAGCCGCCACCTGGGTCTCTACCACAAATTTGATACGTCCTTCGTTCAGTTTGTGGTATTAGAGGTTGTCCCTCAAGACCCACGTGGCGGTGACTGGGATAAGAGGGTCTTGCAGAAAGAGACATTATGGATCGAAAGATTAGAGGCCTATAAGCCCCCAGGGATTAATGAAATAATCTCATACAAACCCTTTCTCTAGAGTTGTCCCATACTGTAATATATAAGATATGGAAGGTTATTATGCAAGCTACGACAAAAAATCTGCGCTTCTATTAATGGCACTCTGCTTGCGCTGTAGGAGTTTGGGGTCTAGATGGGCTTGTCCAATTGATCAGAGGGAGGACTGATAGGTGGGGATTTGTGTAAAAATTTCCTACTTTAACACGTAGGATTCATGTGAAGTATTCACAATGATGGCCCATTGGCGGGTAGTCTCGAGGTTTTACGAGGCATTCGCCAGTGGTGCAATCATGTGGGAAATTTACATCTTCTATGTTTTCATATGTTTAAGTTAGATCTATACCCATTAAATGTATTGAAGGTTGATATGTGCAATGTGCTCAATTGTGCCGGGGGTCCCGATGCAGACATTCCTCCGAGCCGCCGGGGGGCCTCCTCCTATCTTTGTTCCCCACCAGTAGCTGCTAGTTGAGTGTGCAGCCGCCCAGGCCGAGCGTCAGGTTCCAGGCGGGCCTTTGCTTGGGCCCCATCCGGCAGCGCCGGCCTCCTGGGGGGGCGGAGCGAAGGTGCTGGCTTGGACTTGCGCGACGGCACATGGCGACGCAAGTCGCCATTACGTCTGCCCTCAAGCGACCTTGAGTTGCGAAACATGTCGAGCCAGAATCAACGAAACAATTTACTTGCACCAAGATAACCAAGTGGAATTTTTCCTCTGTGGGCAATTACTATACAAAGTGATGATGCATTGTGTGCACTGGCATATATACCAAATTATGTCTCACGAGGATCTCTGTTTAACTTGGTGGTAATTTAGGACAATTTTATGTATGTTAGATACTTTTTGTAAAATACCATATATGCATATGTGGTGTTAAATTTTTATAATCACTCAATAAATTTGTTTTTATTTAATACCTGTGTATGTGCCGACAAAGTCCATTTTTCTTTGTTTTTCAAAACATTCAATTATCAAATTACTCGGCATAACATTATCCTGAAAAAATTGGGCTAACTTTACGGTTGTCTGTTTTTTAACTCCAAAAATAAAAAAAAAACTCTTGTAAGACAGCTGCGCAAATACGGTGTGACAAAGTATTGCAACAAACGCCATTTTATTCTCTAGGGTGTTAGAAAAAAAATATATATATATATAATGTTTGGGGGTTATGAGTAATTTTATCTTGTAAACACCGAATCTCAAAAAGAAGCTCGGCCCTTAACCACTTCAGCCCCGGAAGGATTTCCAGCTTTAGGACCAGAGCCCTTTTTGCGATTCGGCACTTCGTCGCTTTAACTGAAAATTGCGCGGTCGTGCGACGTTGTACCCAAACGAAATTTGCGTCCTTTTTTTCCC
The DNA here is from genome assembly GCA_018402905.1 of Glandirana rugosa. Classification (NCBI taxonomy): domain Eukaryota; kingdom Metazoa; phylum Chordata; class Amphibia; order Anura; family Ranidae; genus Glandirana; species Glandirana rugosa. The sequence goes on along the minus strand of BLSH010462428.1, from coordinate 597,028 downwards.
ACAAATAGAGCTTTCTTTTGGTGGTATTTGATCACCTCTGTGTCATTTCTGATCGCCGCTATAAACAAAAAAAGAGCGACAATTTTGCAGAAAAAAAACAAATTTCTTACTTTTTGCTAGAATACAAATAAAAAAAAAATATATAAAAAAAAATTTTTTCACCATTTTTGGCCAATTTATATTCTTCCTCATATTTGCGATAAAAAAAAAATCGCAATGGGCTTTTATTGATTGGTTTGCGCAAAAGTGGTTGCGTTTACGGATGATGAGAATTCATTTTTGGGTTTTTTTTTTTACTAGTAATGGCGGCGATCTGCGATTTTTATCGATACTGGAGTAGTAGGCATTTGCGTTGGTGAAAACGCGTTTGGTTAGTTATTTTCGGGTAACGCTAAAAAAAAAATAGCGTTTATACTCCTTCTTATATTTAACCGGTTTTTACCACTTTTTTAAAAAAAAATATATAAAAAAAAAATAAACATAAGATCGTTTTTCATTCTTTAAACAAAAAAAAGACGTTTTAACAGCGAGAAAAAAACAAATATCGCCGCTAGTCTTTACTGTGTCTCCACTAGTTTATGGTGGTTTTCTTTCGAGATAAACACCCTTTTTTTCCTGCGTTTAAAG
>BLSH010462428.1:543120-571250 GCA_018402905.1 Glandirana rugosa | reverse complement strand
TCCTGTACTCTCCTCGGAAGGCTGCCAGGATCATCCTCGCCTGTTGCATCTTGCACGACATCTGTGTTTTGAGGGATGATTCCTGGGAGCTGGATGAGGAGAGGGAGCCAGAGGTTCCTCGGCTGCTGGTCCCCAGACGGCAGAACAGCAATGCAGGTATTGCCACCCGGAGTCGGCTGATTGCTGGTACGTATTTAACTGCTTCCCGACCGCGCGCCGTCTTTTCACGGCGGCAGTCGGGGAGTCCTGCGCGAATCGCCGTAAATAAGCGGCGATTCGCATTTGGCCACCAGGGGGCACGCGCCCCCGCCGCACTCCTGGGGAGTGTGCCCGCGGCTCGGGCGGACCCGATGTCCGCCGGCGAGCCGTGATGAGCGGCTACAGGGAAAAGAACGGGGAACCGCCGATGTATACACGGCGGTTTCCCGCCCTGTCAGTGGGGCATGAGAGATCTACTGATCCCTGTCACTGGGATCAGTTAGATCTCTCATGCCCATGTTAGCCCAACCCCCCCACAGTAAGAATACACCCAGGGAACACTATTAACCCCTAGATCTCCCCCTGCAGGTAAACCCCTTCACTGCCAATGACATTTATACAACTAATCAGTGGACATTTAAATTTCTGATCGCTGAATAAATGTCATTGGTCCCAAAAAAGTGTCAAAATGGTCCGACATGTCCGCCCCAATATCGCAGTACCGCTAAAAATCGCAGATCGCCGCCATTACTAGTAAAAAATAAAAAAAAAATAAAAACCCCAGAAATGAATTCTCATCATCCGTAAACGCGCCAACTTTTGCGCAAACCAATCAATAAACGCCGATTGCAATTTTTTTATCGCAAATATGAGGAATTATATAATTCGGCCAAAAACGGTGAAAAAAAATTTATTTTATATTTTTTTTTGGATTTGAATTTTAGCAAAAAGTAAGAAATTTTGTTTTTTTTGCAAAATGGTCGCTCTTCTTTTGTTTATAGCGGCGATAAGAAATGACGCAGAGGCGATCAAATACCACCAAAAGAAAGCTCTATTTGTGGGGAAAAAAGGACGCAAATTTTGTTTGGGTACAACGTCGCACGACCGCGCAATTGTCAGTCAAAGTGACGCAGCGCCGAATCGCAAAAAGTGCTCTGGTCCTAAAGCTGCAAAACCTTCCGGTTGGTAAGTGGTTAAAACATAGCTATGGATAGAGAATGTGTAATCAATTCCTACTTTGCCGGGTATCTCTCACAGGGACACAGATGCTAAGAAACATCTGACAGTTGTGACTGAACTTGACCCTCTAACTAGTGTGTAGTCAACATGACAAACAGTTTGGTTGCCCACTAACACTAAACTCCATTCTGAACTGTGTGGCAATTTCAAAGAGAGTGGAGAGGGAGTAGAACACGTGGCAGATGTTTGCTTGTGTCTGTGCCACCTGTATATATTTAGGAGGAACAGTAACCTCAGCTAGGTATGTAAATGTGTTTTTTGTTTTTCAGCCCAGTAACATCTTTGGTGTACAGCATTGCACATACCCTGGGAAGCCGGTTGTGATGGACTGTCTGGCGTCACAGGTGTGTTTTTTTAAATCTTTCTTCACTGCTCTGGTCACAATCATTGATGAATCTTTATTTCTAATATATGGAACACTTGATATTTTTGCACATTTATTCCTTTGGCTACAACTGAAGAACCTCACTATTTTGGAACTCTACACACTTTTATTATATTTGTGTTGACATTTTGGACTTGATCGTTTGCTTGTGGGGTCATACCTCACCTTCATCTCCTCAAAGCACATTTCTACAATTCTATTATTGATGTGCTATTTATTCAGCACTAGACTAGCACTTTATGTTGATCACTTATTTCACTTTACTCAATCATTGTTGTGGTTATATTAAGGTTGGATTGATTTACCAACTGGTCACACATTGGTTCATACGATTTATATGTATATAGGGTGATCCCTTTGTCTACATATCCCTTTTATAATTTTATGAAATTTTTATAGTATATGTGGTTTAATATTTATTCATTTATATTATACTTCATACTGGGATTAGCGTCATTCTTTATAAATTAACCCTTTTACGATTTGTTTGGTCGGTTTATGGCAGCTTACCCCCGAATCTGTCTTCTCTCTCTAGCCTAGCGTGGCCACTACTGCCTAATTTTATATCTATTTACAAACCTCGGTACTGCAGCTTGGCACCTTCCAGTAATTATGGATATCTTTGAGTATAGGGCCACTAGAAAATCACCACAGAAGGGGTTTTTGTGGCTTCTAGCCCTAACACTGAGGTCGGTGGTCTCTTTATGCGGCTGAAGAACCTCATGACCTCTGAGCTTCACCTAGAATGGGATGTTGCGTTTCTCAATCAATATATTGGGGAAAAGATGATACCCAGGAGCCTCCGATGGGAGGTTTCTCCCAACCAAGGTGAACAGGACCTGATGACGTGGTATAGCTTCTTTAATGAGGCTGGTATCAAACTTCTCCAGTTTATGGTGAGAAGGAAACAAGATAGGATACCAACTATTGATGTTGAAATTAAGGAGCTAAAATATAAAATTACTACCCCATAAAGGTTCAACAGAATAGAATACTTTATCCTCCAACCTGCAAGCACATTTAGAGAAGGAGGAACGCGAACAGCGTGACAAAAAACAAAAGAAATACTCTAGAGACATTGAGGATTATAGGACTGGTACTGTCTTCAAATGGCAGAAAAAACTCAATGAGGCCTCTGGGGCTGATGACAATCAAGGCGGGGTGAACCCTGCAGATACTCGTATGGAGGTTGCAACGACCCAAAATGCCTCTGAACCATCAGGAAGAGGTACTCAAACTAGATCCAGCTGTAAGAAGGGTGAGGCATTTTAGTCACAAATCACCCTCTAACAGAGGACGCAATTTTAACAGAGGTAGGGGACGTTCTAATACTAGGGGCCAGCCTTGGCCCCCGCCCACCAGTATAATTCTGGCACCAGAGATAATAGATACACCTCCCCAGCCCCTTATTATGGGGGTAACAACAGACCATATTATGGTAATTACTCATCTCCTAGACCATATGGACCTCCCCTGCAAATATCCAATTGTTTTTCCCCCCTAGGAAGGAGGGACACATCAATTAACGATTATCCCCCCGATAGGAGTTATCATGGGGACCACGATCGTCCTCCCTTCAACTACAATTACGATCAACCACAATCCTCAAGAGATCAGGATTTTCACAGGGGAGGACGCGATTGGAGAAGAAATCCCGAACCAGACGAGGGACCAGAGGGGGGAGGACAAGACACAAAAAAACGCAAGAGGAATTAACGAATTCAGGTATTTTCAATCTTAGTAAAGTAGATCTAACTCCTAATTAAACATATGTGCTGATTAGGGGACTTAAATACGCTCCACCCCGCCCTATAAACAAATTTTAGACATTTATAGATGTTCAAAAATACATTAGAAAAATCAACATACAGCGGTATATGATTTCAAACCATATAACCAGATCCCAGAGTTTCAACACTACAAGTGGGATACATACCAATTTGGCAAATCCTTCATTATTCAACCCCCGGGCCAGGTGGCGCCAGCTGTGAAGATATTCAAGGACCTGGTGCTGCGTGATTTAGAACAACTACCCATTAAAAAGGCAAGACAAGATATTAAATTTAAAGACGGTCTCAAATCCCTTTGCGAAAGAAGGAACCTTATAATACGTCCCGCCGACAAAGGAGGGGGGATTGTTGTCCTCGATAAACAAGATTATTTGAAGGAAATGAAACATATTCTAAGTGACCAGCATACTTACAAAGAATTGACCAAGGACCCCACATCCAGTTTTAAGAAGGAATTGAAGGCTATAGTGGATAGAGGATTTTCGAGTAAGATCCTCAACAAAAAAGAAAGGGCTTTCCTGATTCCGAACGCCCCCCAGATCCCTATCCTGTACTACCTGCCAAAAATTCACAAAGATCTTCAGAGAGACCCATAGTTAGTGGAATAGATTCCATTACTTCCCGGGTGGGTAAATATGTTGATTTCTTTCTGCAACCCCTAGTAAGAAAGACGCCTTCCTTCTTAAAGGACACTAAGGATGTAATCAATCTTTTGAATCGGACACAGTTGCCTACCTAGGTTTTGATTGCCACAGCGGATGTGGCATCTCTATATACCTGCATACCACATGAGAGAGGTATAGAGGCTGTCACACACTTTTTATCTACTGATGCTACCCTCCCGGAAATACAAAAAGATAACATTATTGAGTTATTGGAATTTGCCGCAACACATAACTATTTTTGGTTTGACAACAAGTTCTACCATCAAGATAAAGGGGTTGCCATGGGGGCTAAGTTCGCCCCTAGCTTGGCGAACTTGTTTATGGCCAAGTGGGAGGAGGACGTCGTCTATGCCCTCGGTCAGCCACAGCTGTTATTGTGTGCTAGATACATTGACGATGTCCTCCTCCTATGGAGTGGCATGGAGGAAGAGTTAGACCAATTATTTTCAGTCCTCAATTCCAACGATAGAGGTATTTCCTTATATTTTGAATGCAGTATGACCATCATACATTTGCTAGATTTGGAAATTTTGATCAAAGACGGAGATATTTGTACAAGAACATACTTCAAACCCACGGATAGAAACGGGTATATTCCCAAAGACAGTTGCCACCATGAGTCCTGGCTTAAATCTGGAACTCTACACACTTTTATTATATTTGTGTTGACATTTTGGACTTGATCGTTTGCTTGTGGGGTCATACCTCACCTTCATCTCCTCAAAGCACATTTCTACAATTCTATTATTGATGTGATATTTATTCAGCACTAGACTAGCACTTTATGTTGATCACTTATTTCACTTTACTCAATCATTGTTGTGGTTATATTAAGGTTGGATTGATTTACCAACTGGTCACACATTGGTTCATACAATTTATATGTATATAGGGTGATCCCTCTGTCTACAAATCCCTTTTATATTTTTATGTATTTTTTATAGTATATGTGGTTTAATATTTATTCATTTATATTATACTTCATACTGGGATTAGCGCCATTCTTTATAAATTAGATGTTTGCTTGTGTCTGTGCCACCTGTATATATATATAGGAGGAACAGTAACCTCAGCTAGGTATGTAAATGTGTTTTTGTTTTTCAGCCCAGTAACATCTTTGGTGTACAGCATTGCACATACCCTGGGAAGTCGGTTGTGATGGACTGTCTGGCGTCACAGGTGTGTTTTGTTAAATCTTATGTTTTTGTATTTTCTAAAAGAAAACATCTTTAACTTACCTGCTACCTGCAGTGGTTTGCAACAGAGCAGACATGATCCTCCTTTACATAAGTGATGATGCTGGAGCTTCTGGCCCCTATCCCCAGTCAAGTGCCCCCAGAGCATGCATCTTGTTCTGGGGGCACCCAAGCCTTGCTCATTATTCACTGCTGTGCATGCCTGTTCACATACACAGTCATAGCTCTGCCCCCTGTATACAATGTTAGCAACAATAGCAGCCACTGCTGTCTCAGCAAATCATTAGGAAAAATTACGCATACAGCCAAAGCTCTTGTGCCCATTAGTGAATCGTGATGGGGCTCAGGTAAGTATTTGAGTGGCTGTGGGGGCTGTTGGGCAGAGAATGTTTTGTACCTTCATACATAGAAGCCATGAAGGTACAAACACTTCTACTTTGTGATGAAATGTCATCAGGCAAAAGTGGTTTACCTGACTCCTGACCTGCAAAGACTGAAAAAAAAGTGATAGTCATGATGAAATGACACTTACCCTTTCCTCACATTTTACAGGAGTGGTCCTACTTGCAGTTCGAGGCGGGAGAAAGCCATCTCCATGTTCTCCGCTCACCTTCATTTGTGGAAAGTGGATACTTTGTCATACAAGGCAAGAACTGGCATCTAGGACCTGCATAAATATCCTGGCATATCAGAGGTGTTTTGGAAGCTGTCCAGCAACCTGGCCATGCCTTTCCTGTATGCTTCTGGTTGGGGTGCATAATTGCTTCTCGTTTTTAAAACAAACCTGCACCAGATGTCAGAGTCCCGCATGTTTACCAACTGTGCACATGGTGAAATAAGCCGTGGCTGGGGAAGAGCAGGGACGTCACACTGGACAATTTACCTTGCTGCCTTCCTCAAAGCCTCCCTCAAAACTCCCTCTAATAAAGAGAAATGTTTGCAAATGAGCAAGTATGTAACCTTTTTTTTTTTTTACTTCAAAGACGTAAGCGGCCCATACACTATGCAATCAGATTGGCCAATGTATGGGTGTTTCACTGCACATGTAGATAAACACCGTGATTTTGCCTAAATAGGTTAGAATCCCAAAGATGGTATCACCACACCTTACACTGTACACAGCATTATATGCTGAAAATATGACATTGAATATTAGCCAATGCCCATCATCAGTTTGATTGCTTCCATACTATGAACTTTTGCAATGCATGCAATGGTGTGTACATATTCATTAATATTATGGTGTGCAATTGGAATAATCACACACTAGTTAATGTGACGGCAGTTAGTTTGTAGAGAATGAAGAGAATACAAGATTTGTAAATGTATTTTTTCTGGCTGGTTGTGGTCAACTCTATAGCGTAGTGGTTTATTCCGATACATTCAAAGCTTACAGATCCAGGTTCGGATCCTACAGATGTCATCAGAACACCTTGCATTGTACGCAGCATTATATTTTCCATTTTGCTGCGGTAGTTCCCATACACTTTTTCATGCAAATCAAGTTCATACAAACCTTCAATGGATTCTGCAGGTTCAAGCCCAATTGACATTAGCTATTCCCATATATGCCGATTAAGAAGGCATATTTGCGGCAATAACGCGATTCTGCGTTCGTATGATCGCCTATTTGATATGCTAATTGGCTTAAATAGGCGATATATTCCCGATATAATGAATTAGCACCAGTGTGACATAAGATGAAGTATGTGTGTAAATATTATACAGTAAAAGAAAGAAACAAGTTTTTTATCCTTAGATCTCCGATGCTCTCAAATTCATAGTGGAGAAAGGTGAAATGTGTGAAGTTATGTCTGATGGCTGGTTGTAGAAGGCAGCTTTGATGTCAGTGGTGGCCCGTCCATTAGGGGTGGCACCCCCCTAATCTACATGCAGGCACTGGACACATGGATTCCAATGTTTGTTTGTTTTTTTTCTTTGAAGCACGTGAATAGAGTTTGAGGCTCTAATCGACTTCAAAGAAGAGTGGGCTCGGGATGCTGATCCCAGCCAGTTGTGTGACAATAGTGAATATTTGCTATTGTCTTCCTGATTGTCCTCTTGGCCAATCAGGAAGCTGGTCCTGAAATCTGATTGGTCAGGGAGTCTTAGGACACCCGGCCAATCACACCCACTTCCGGTTCGACCGGCAGCAGAAGCAACAGCAAGGAGGAGCATCGGCCTCTTCCCTGGAGCCTGCAACCTAGATCATCGGTCTCCCAAGGTAAGGCCACTGATGGTCACTATACATCTCCCACATGGGGGGGAGGGCACTGATTGCTGTCTTCCGCGTGCAGGGGGGTGGTCATCGATCACTGCTGTCCGTCTCCTGGGGGAGGGGCATGTTTGTTTGCCACCCCCCCCCCCCCCAAAAAAAAAAATATTGAGCACCAGCTAACACTGCATGATGTGTTGGCATTTGGTGTACACATCTACATTCTACTCACAGGGGAGTTTGTATGGCAGAATGTGATTCCTGATGAGTAAGAATATATACATTGTGTTGGCTGGGAAAACAATTTCCAGACAAATATTGCTCCTGAAGAATGGATAAGGATTACCATAGGGATTAAAAAAAAGAAACAAAAAGGATGTTTAGCAATCTTTTGGCCATTGATCATACTAAAAAGTCAAACTACAGAAGTTGTTAAATACATGAGTGAAAACTGGAAAGAAGAAAGCCCAGATTCAGCCAAAACACAAGCGGATGAGGATCCCATAGACAGCAGTGCTTCTGTATAGTCTGATGAATCCTTATGTGATCCTTCCCACGTGGACACCTCACATAGCAGTGTTTCCATTCTGTCAAATTTCAGCTCCATGTTTTGCGTTTTGGCAATGGACAGGGATCTCAGTCTGAGAGGAGTTCCTAGGTACAGCAGGATAACATGGGAGAGGCAGTAATCATATCTGATGATGAATTCTCTTTCCATGTTGGTGCAGAAGTAGACATTGGATGAACAAGAATTGGTGAGTGATGGTGCAGCTGAAAGACATCACCCATGCTCAACTTTCTCAGGCATATGACTTTCTTGAGGGAATAAAGGGGTCACAAGATTACAGATGTATTTTGTAGGCAATTTCACAATTCAGACTTTTAGAGTCATGTCACACTACCAGTTCTGCAGAAAGAGAAGTCAATACTCTTGGCACCATCACCGCTGATTGTATTTTCTTACTAAAGGCGGGACATCCTTATACAATGCATAGCTCTGAATTCTCCTTATTATGGGAACTAAATCCCTCTGTTCTCTTTAGTGGTTTCTCTTGTGATGTACAGATCTCCTATATAAATGTTCTATTTCACAACCACAAATGTTGAATGCACGTTTAGTGCATCCAACCTCTGAACCAGTGGTCTCCAAACTGAGGCTCAGGGGCCAGAAGCAGCCCTTTGCTTGCTTATATCTGGCCCTTGGCACTATTTCATCCACCAATACCAACAATGGGGCATAATTCCTACCAATGATGGGGCAAAATCTCTCCGACTGACACCAACAATGGGGCCCAATAACATCGCTGATGGGGAACAATTCCTCCCAGTTACACCAATAATGGGGCACAATTACTCTCCTGAAACAAACAACGAGGCATTATTTTACCCACTGATGTCAGGATCTTTTCTACTCTCACTGGCCACAGTCTGGCCTTCCTAAAGTCAGGACAGTAAACTGGCCCTTTGCATAGGAAGTTTGGAGACCCTTGCTCTAAGCTATTGCAAGTGTGGCCTGAGTGAATTATATGCCTACATATTTTGTGCTTTGTGTCCCCTTTGAAATCAGAACATTGGGAGGTATACCAATGGTATAACTTTTGTTAGCCATTCTATTAACTATATTGATAATAGTAGGATTATTGATTCTTTAACCACCTCCCACCCGGCCACTGTATATATACGGCCAGATGGGAGCTTCCCCGTTCTGACAGGACGTGTATGAACGTCCTGCAGAACGGGAGCTTGCAGAGTGGCCACGCGGCGCGCTGGATCCTGTGATTATTATGATTACAGGATCCAGCTGAGCAGAGATCGGGATATGGGCGCAGTGGTTGGCCTTCCCGATTATGTGATGGCTGTGTCCAATCACGGCCGTCACATTGTAAACAGAGACGAACGTCTCTGTGACAGTTCTCCCCCCCCGCCGAGCTCAGTGCGGGGGGGAAGGGGGGAATCTGCAGCTATGTGACAGCTCTCTGCATGATGAGGATTTCATGCAGAGAGCTCTCACAGATCGTCCCCCACACAGTGCGCCAAGCACACTGATACCCCTGTCCCCATACGTATAAGTGTCCCCATAAAACAGTCGCCAAAACATCTATGTCCACCAACACATCTGTCACCATACACAAAACATCTGTCAGTCCCCAAACATCTGTATGTCCCCGTCACATCTGTCACCATACACAAAACATCTGTCTGTCCCGTCACATCTGTCACAGTCCCCAAAACATCTGTCCGCCAACACCAAATAAACTCTGATTTGGGTTATTTTTACCAAAAAAATGTAGCAGTATCATTTTTGGTCAAAATGTATCAAGAGAAATTACTTATTTGCAAAATTTTATAACAGAAACAAAGAAAAATGCATTGTTTTTTAAAATTGTCAGTCTTTTTATAATTTATAGTGCAAGCAATAAAAAACCAAGGGGTGATTAAATACCACCAAAAGAAAGCTCTATTTGTGTGAAAAAAAATGATAAAAATTTCATATGGGTACAGTGTCGCATGACCGCGCAATTGTCATTCAAACTGCAACAGCACTGAAAGCTGAAAATTGGTCCGGGAAGGAAGGGGGTTTAAGTGCCCAGTATTGAAGTGGTTAAGACAACAAATTAATATTCTTATTTTATTAGTGTATCCTCCCATGCTCGCCCAGGGGGAACAATTCGGGCCTTAGTGCCTTGGCAGTGTGGTTTGGCTTCACAGGTAGGCTTTGACATATGCTGACGCATGCATATATGTAACACACATACTCATTCCCAATGTTTTTTTTTTTTTTTTTTTAATATTTCCATATTTTTATTAATTACAGTGGCCTATATGTGCATGCTCCTGATGAGTGGATCATAACTACACGAAACGCGTAGAGCCGATATATGCCGTATTGGTTATTATTCAAGTTGTCTTGTGCTGCAAAGATTGTATTGTATGGAGCTAATTTTTATCATTTGTGAATTATGTATTTGTTTCCAGTTCATATGTTACATTTTTTAGTAGAGGCAATGTGCCCAATATATGTATTAAGAGATGTATGGATTGTCTACAGTACTACCTCGATGAAAGTTGCCTCAATAAAAACGCATGTTTTTTACAACCCGTGTGTCTAATTTAAAGCCCCAAAAAAAAAAACCCTTTTTGTATATCACCCAACCCGGGATGGAAGCTGATGGCCACTGTGACCACTGCTTCATTTAAAGTCCCATTTTTTGACCTCTTTAATTATCACACCTGTGCATATAATTTGCACTAGCCCTACTACAAGAAGTCATTACTGTTGATTGTGATAGATATGCAAGTGTAAATATGTATATTAATACATGTCATTGCCTCTAGTACGCACTAGAAAGTGTGCATTCTCCTGAGGAAGCGGTTACACCGCGAAACATGTCGGGAAGCACTTATCAGCATATTGTGGGAATCTGAATCTATCCTCTCCCCCTTTGGGAATGACATGTACACTATTGTTTTTTTAAAACAAGAAAAAATCTTGTTTTTAACAATTTGACTTTGTGAGCCTATTGTGGTAAGATTAAAATCCCATAGCCCCCCCCCCTTTTTTTCCCCTCTTGGTGGAACAATATTTATTAGTATAATTGGGGATCTAGGGACCTGTATTTGAGTTTTAATATTATACACTGAGCTAAATATAAATCTAATTCTTCACAATTTTTTTCCCTTGTAGGTGTTTTCTTTGAGGTTTGTAGGTAATTTGGAGTTCCTTTGGCTGCAGAAAAGACGGTCTGGCCCACTACACAGTAGATATAATTCTATCCTTACCAGTACAGATCTGTGCTATAGCCGAAATGCGGCTACTGAGTTGCCCGGCAGACGCCCATGGACGTCCGCCCCTTAGCACGCTTCCTGTGCGCAATTACAGCCGGCGGTGGCTCGATGTCCGCTGGAGACCTGTGATCGCCTGTTAGAGCTGCAGAACGGGTAACTGCCGATGTAAACGCGGAGGTTCTCCATTCTATGAGAGGGGGACATAACAGATCTACTGATCACTGTGATCGGGATCAGTGAGATCTGTTATGTTCCTGGCAGCCCATCCCCATACAGTTAACCCCTTCACTGCCAATGACATTTATACAGTAATCAGTGGATATTTAAATTTCTGATCGCTGAATAAATGTCATTGGTCCCAAAAAAGTGTCACAAGTGTCAAAAATGTCTGACATGTTCGCCGCAATATTGCAGTCCCAATAAAAATCGCAGATTTGCCGCTATTACTAGTAAAAAATAAATAAATAAATAATAAAAAACGGCATTAATCAATTCACATAGTTTGTAGATGCGATAACTTTTGTGCAAACCAATCAATATACGCCGATTGCGATTTTTTTTTTTACCAAAAATATGTAAAAGAATATATATATCGGCCAAAACTGATGAATATTTTTTTTTTTTTTTTTTGAGGATTTGTATTATAGTAAAAAATATATATATATATTTTTTTTTTCGAAATCATCGCTTTTTGTTTGTTTATAGCGCAAAAAAAAAAAAAAACCATAGAGGTGATCAAATACCAGCAAAAGAAAGCTCTATTTGTGAGAAAAAAAATGATACAAATTGTGTTTCGGTGCAACGTCGCACGACCGCGCAATTGTAATTCAAAATGCGACAGCACTGAAAGCCGAAAATTGGTCTGGGCAGGAGGGGGGGTTTAAGTGCCCAGTAAGCAAGAGGTTGAACATTTTTTTTGAAACCCCTTGTGATAACACTGCAGATATACCAACAAATTTGCACACAGTTCAAAGAATTATCACTTGAGCCAGCGTCTCACAAATCAGCTGACGGAGGCGTGGCCTAAGCCTCTGAAATGCATTCTGATTGGCCCTACCAAGAGACAGGCGTTTATCCAGGTTGACAGCTTGGATCCTCTGACGGAAGATCATGGCGGTCCCCCCTTCATACATACACACCCGGTGCTACACCTCTGACAAGACCATCCCCTGGCGGCTCAGCTGAGCGCCGCTACAGATAAGCCTATGCTCTTATAGCATTATGTGAGTGCGTTTTATGTGAGTGCATTTTATGTGAGTGCATTTTATGTGAGTGCGTTTTATGTGAGTGCGTTTTATGTGAGTGCGTTTTATGTGAGTGCGTTTTATGTGAGTGCGTTTTAATTTGATTTTAAACAATTTTCTACTCCTTTTTAAACCATACAGCATTAGCACAGCATCAGGTTCTAACAGCAGTTATCTGTTAATCACATAAGACAACTCTGAACTTATTGTTAAAATGCACATACATTTTATATACTGTATATATATTTATTGATACATTTTTTAGCGCTGAGTGCACTCCTCCCAGGGGTGTTTTTCTGTTTAAGAGCCGGTTCACACTGAGGCGACTCAAGTCGCCTGACAAGTCGTCCCCATGCAGTGCAATGGAACCGTTCTAATAGGAGCGACTCAGGTCGCTCCGACTTAGAAAAAGGTTCCTGCACTATTTTTGGGGCGACCTCAGCGCGACTTGCATTGACTTCTATGTAAAGAAGTCTCCTTGCAAGCCGCGCTGATGTCGCCTCGAGCGGGGCGACTTGCTTTGCCCTGCAAGTCGCGCCGCTCCAGTGTGAACCGGCTCTTAAGGCCAGGTTTGCAGGATAACTGAAATACATCAGTGATTGCAGTATTCTAGTCTGCATCTCCCTAAGGTAATACTTAAAATCTGGCCTGTTGGTGGGTCCTGCAGACCGGAGTTGAGAACCACTGCTGTAAGGGGGGAATTCTCCCCAATGACCACAAGTGTAAGGCGCATTCTTCCCATTGACCATCACACTAATGTATCATGAGTTGTAGATTTTTATTTTTTTAGCAGGGGTTCCCCCGAGACCGGAGAATTATTTCAAGGTTTCCTCGGCGTTGAAAAGGTTCAGAAAGGCCGGTCTAGCGGATCGGATGAAAAACAGACAGGCGGATCCGTTTTCATGTGATCTGCCCATAGAGGACAGCGGGGAGCTGACAGGCCCGTTCCTGCACAGAGAGCAGAGATGGAGCTGCCATCCACTGACTCAGCGGAGATCATCGGAGGAGAGTTCTCCCGCTGAGCTGGCAGACCCTGCTAAAATGGATCCACCCAGCGTGAAAGGGGCCTAAGGATGCAAGGGGTCAGGGCTATGATAATGCAGCTAACATGGCTGGCAAATACAATGGTGTGCAGGCAAGAATCTCAATATGCAAGATTTGTTCCAATGTGCAGCCCATAGCCTAAACCTGGCAAGGGCAATGCAGCTCCATTGAGTCCAGAAGTTAAAACCCTTTTAGGAACTGTTCAAAGAATGTTTACATTATTCTCCAGATCCACATCCCACTGGGAAACCCTAACAAACCTTGTAAAAGCAACGCTAAAGGGTCATAAAGATGGTCTTCAAGAACAAGTGCAATATAAGTGTTGTTTACGCAGATCACCAATATATATGAAGCTCTTACAGACAATTATAGAAATCTTGTCAAATGATGAATCCATGTTAACCACTTGCCGACCGCCCGCCGCAGCATGACGGCGGCAAGGTGGCTCATTATCACGAACCGCCGTTACAGGACGGCGGCCGCGATAACTAGCATTGTGAGCGTGCGCGCCACCAAAGGCGCGCCCGCGCGCTCACTGTATTCGGAGGGATCCAAGGAGCGGGTGCGGCGGACTCGAACGCCGCCGGCTACCTGCGAAGCCCCCCGCACTGAAAGAACGGAGGTCCGTGTAAGTAAACACGGACCTCCGTTCTGTGAGGGAGGAAGGGCTGTGATCACAGCCTTCCTCTACATAGAAGCTGTGATCACTTCCCTTCCCCTGCTAGGGCAGCCCACACACAGTTAGAACACGCCCAGGGAACACAGTTAACCCTTAGAGCGCCCCCTGCAGGTTAACCCCTTCACTGCCAATGGCATTTACACAGTAATCAGTGCATTTTTATAGCACTGATCGCTGTATAAATGCCAATGGTCCCAAAAAAAAAGTGTCAAAATGGTCCGACATGTCCGCTGCAATATCGCAGTACCGCTAAAAATTGCAGATCGCCGCCATTACTAGTAAAAAAAATAAAAACCCCAGAAATGAATTCTCATCATCCGTAAACGCGGCAACTTTTGCGCAAACCAATCAATAAACGCCGATTGCGATTTTTTTTTACCAAAAATATGAGGATTAATATAAATCAGCCAAAACCGATGAAAAAAATGGTTTTTTTTATATTTTTTTTTGGATTTGTATTTTATCAAAAAGTAATACATTTGGGTCTTTTGTAAAATTGTCGCTCTTCTTTTGTTTATAGTGGCAATCAGAAATGACGCAGCGATGATCAAATACCACCAAAAGAAAGCTCTATTTGTGGGGAAAAAAAGGAAGCAAATTTAGTTTGGGTACAACATCGCACGACCGCGCAATTGTCAGTTAAAGTGACGCAGCGCCGAATCGCAAAAAGTGCTCTGGTCTTAAAGGGTGAAATCCTTCCGGGGCTGAAGTGGTTAACATCTGGAAGTCTTCTGCTGCAGGTTAATTATCATTTTTTTTTGTGTGTACACTGTGTGTAACAGAATCAAAAGGATGACGCGACTATGGTGGGTCTCATTAGCAACAACGATGAGACAAACTACAGGAGTGAGGTGAGACGCCTGGCCAAGTGGTGCAGTGACAACAATCTCTCTGAATGTGGAGAAGACGAAAGAGATTGTTGTTGACTTCAGGAGAGCGCTCACCCAGCACGCTCCTCTAACCATCAATGGTGCTACTGTGGAGAGGGTGAGTAGCACCAAGTTCCTGGGTGAGAGGGGCATGCAGCAAATAGAAAAATAAATGAGCGCAGGGGCCGCATGACAGGGTGCCCTGGGCGCACAGGGGTTAAAGTTCCAAGGGGAGGGGTATTTATGGAAAGGGCAGGGTTCCCAAGGGCAGAGCGGGAGCAATGGTGAATCCAGGAGGACATGCGCTGTCTGCTGCATATTGCTAGGCCTGATGGAGGTAGAAGCCATGCTGCGCCAGCTTTGTGCGGCCGCTGCCCATCGCGGCGCGGGCTGGCTGCAGGAGAGGATGGAGGAGCTGGGAGTGGACCTGTCGGAGGATGGAGAGCGGGTACCGGCACGCCCGGCCGCCTCTCCAGGAGCGAGGCGCCACCCTGGGAGCCCGGTAGCGGACCCCTTGGGTGGACCGGCCCGGCCTCATCAGCCAGCGGCGGGCGGGTCCCCCAGGAGGAATCCCCTTCGCAGGCGCGGCTCTGCCAGGCGGGGTAGGGCGGTGTCTGGTGTCCGGTGTCTCACTCCCACGCCTGGGCGGCGTGGGAGTGAGCGGATCGCGGTGGCACCGTCTGGCGATGTCCCGGTCGGGGGGCCGACTCGGCAGAGGAGTGGTGGCGGCGGTGCCTGTCAGTCGGGGAGAGCGGCAGGCACCTCTACACGGCGCACGCGCAGTGCGGCCGGCCCAGAAGAAGACGTCAGGCGCAGCGGGGTAGGCGAGTCTACTACTAAGAGGAGGCGGTCGGGTCGCGGGAGGAGGCCTTTGGTGAGGCGTGCGGAAGAGCAACGGCCTGGCTCCCCAGTTGATGACGTCATCCGCCCACGCCAAGGGAGATCGTCGCCTCGATCGGAGGGCGAAAGGTCCAGTTCCGAAGACGCGGATGCAGAGGGGTCGGCGGCGGTGGAGTCCAGGTCAGCGGCTGTGGGGGCCCCGCCTGGACAGCCTGGTGAGTCTTTACCACATTCACTGTCTGTTATGTGTGATAGTTTATGTTTATTATTGGGAGTGGATAGGGCGGCCCTAGCGGCCAGTTTGGTAGGTTCTGCCCCTAGTGCAGCGGGGGTCATGTCCGCTGCGTCTGGGGTGGCACCGGTAGATGCGTGGGTGCCGCCTCCCGCAGGGGCGGTTGGCTCCCCGGACGTGGTACACCCTCCCCAAGTGCCGTTGGCGGGTGCGGGAGAGGCGGTGCCGCCGGCGGCAGCGGGCATTGCTGAGGCTGCTAGGGGGGAGGTGTATGTGTTTTGAGGGCCCCTTGGGGGCTCACCTGAAACAGGAAGTAAGGGACAGGATATGGAGAGGTGAGTACATGGACATATTTTCCTTGCTTCCTTTAGAGCGTTTTAAAATGGACCGGGGGCGGTCGGAGGAGTCGCGCCGCGATGATGAGGATCGTCGGCGTGCACAGTTCACCCCGAGGACGTTTTCTAATTTGCTGCAGGTGTTTGCTATTTTGGCAAGCGTTATAGGGGAAAGGCAACCTGAGTGTTGTTCCCCTTTGTTTTGCTATTTGGATGCCATTAGCGAGGCTCACCGGGTTTATGGGGGCCTAGCATGGCTCCGGTATGATGAGCAGTTCCGGCAACGGAAGGCTCTGCGCCCTGCCATGCGGTGGGACCACAAGGATATCAGCTTGTGGATGAGGCTGATGACGCCCGCTAGGGCGGGGCCTCCCTCGTTTTTTCCAGGGGGGATCGGCGGTACCGGAACCCCAGGACAGCCAGTCCTTAAACGTAAGGGGTTGTGTTGGCAATACAACGAAGGGGGTTGTCGCTTCGGGGGTAGTTGCCGCTTCCGGCATGAGTGTACAGGCTGCGGCGGGGCGCATTCTTTGTCCCGCTGTATTAGACAGGGTAAAAGGGGCACCGCCGATGCTTCAGGAAAAGGGGAGGACGCCGGTGAACGTCAGAATGCTGCGCCCCTTTCTAAGTAGGTACCCCGACAGGGCAGTGGCCCGACTGTTGGACGAGGGGTTTGAGTATGGTTTCAGGATTCCGTGTTCCTTAACCGTTTTCCCCCCTTTCTCCGATAATTTGCGTTCAGCCAGGCTGCACCCGGACGTTGTGTCCGAAAAGTTCGCCAAGGAGGTGGAGTTAGGGAGGATGGCTGGCCCCTTTTGCTGCCCCCCTCTGGAAAAATTGGTGGTGTCTCCTCTTGGAGTGGTTCCGAAGAAAGAGCTGGGCAAGTTTCGGATGATCCACCACCTATCGTTTCCAAAGGGGGGTTCAGTTAACGGCGCTATTGACCCGGAGGCTTGTGCTGTGTCATATACCTCGGTTGATGCGGCGATAAAATGGGTCAGGCGGTATGGTAGGGGTGCTCTTATGGCGAAAGTGGATGTGGAGTCGGCGTTTCAGCTTCTCCCGGTGCATCCGGAGAGCTTTCATTTGTTGGGTTGCCGGTGGATGGAGCAATTCTATGTGGACCGTTGTCTTCCTATGGGTTGTTCCATCTCATGTGCGTTATTTGAACATTTTAGTTAGTTTGTGAAATGGGTGGTCCGGGAAGTGGCGGGGGTTAGTTCAGTCATACACTACTTGGACGATTTCCTATGTATAGGTCCCCCTGAGCATAAGTTGTGTAAAGTTCTGTTAGCCACGTTGCAGCATATCGCGGAGCGATTCGGTATTCCCCTTGCGGCGGACAAGACGGAAGGTCCGTCTTCGTGCCTTACATTTTTAGGTGTGGTAATAGATTCTGTGGCCATGGAATGTCGTTTGCCGGAGGACAAGTTGTTGGCCCTCCGACCAGAGATTCGGGAAGCTGTGGGGCGGCGTAAGATTCAACTGAGGGCCCTTCAATCTCTGTTGGGGAAGTTGAATTTTGCTTGATTTTCATGATTGATTTTTTTTATTTTTGCTTGATTTTCAGTCGTAGGTTGTCATCAGCGACGTCGGGCGTTTCTTCCCCTCGTCACTTCGTGACGTTGTCTGGGGAGCATAGAGCTGACCTACAGGTGCGGGACATGTTCTTGCAGACTTTTAATGGCCGCTCGGTTTGGCAACAAGGCCCGGTGAGCAGTTTTGATTTGGAGCTCTTTACGGACGCAGCAGGGTCTGTAGGGTACGGTGCTTTCCTGGGTGGTAAGTGGAGTGCGGAATGTTGGCCAGCGTCGTGGCGGGAAGCAGGTTTTTGTAAAAATTTGGTGCTGTTGGAACTTTTCCCGGTACTGGTGGCGTTGGAGGTATGGGGGGAAATATTCCGTGACAAGAAAGTGAGGCTTCATTGTGACAATCTGGGGGTGGTACAAGTGATCAATCGCTTGTCGGCACCAGCGTCTCTACCGGTGGTGCGCTTGTTACGCCATTTGGTGTTGCGCTGCCTACAACAGAATGTGTTTTTGTACGCTGTACATCTGCCAGGGACGACTAATGAAGTTGCGGACGCCTTGTCTCGCTTTCAGCTGGACAGGTTTTGGGAGTTGGCACCGGGAGCGGAGCAGCACGGAACACCCTGTCCGGTAGGGCTATGGCGGATTGCCTTGGAATCGCCGCTGGTTTGATACGGAGGTCGGTAAGTGATAACACTTGGGCGGTTTATTCTGCAGCTTGGTCTGAATGGAGACAGTTGTTGTCCGAAACAGGTGTGGGTGGGGCCAGTGAGGAGGCGGAAGCCGCTTTGCTATACTTTATAAGTAGGAATTTTGTACACAGGATGTCCATGTCCTCCCTTAACCGTAAGCTAGCGGGAATTGCCTTTTGGTGTAAGTTGTCAGGATTCCGGGATGTCACGAAGGGGTTTCGGATACGGCAGGCATTGAAGGGGTCCAGGGTTTCGGATATTTGTTCTTCAGTATACGAGGCATCGCTGTTTCGTGACGCCTTAAGTTTGGCCTTCTTTGGGGCCTTCAGGGTGAGGGAACTCGTTAGTAACAGCACTAAGGTTCATGGCGGC
The DNA here is from genome assembly GCA_018402905.1 of Glandirana rugosa. Lineage (NCBI taxonomy): Eukaryota > Metazoa > Chordata > Amphibia > Anura > Ranidae > Glandirana > Glandirana rugosa. Next base: position 552,159 of record BLSH010462428.1, on the reverse strand, counting down.
CTTCAGGTGAGTGAGGTTACCAAGGAGGGTGGGTCAGTGGTAGTCCGGATTCGGCGTTCTAAAACTGATAAGGTAGGAAAAGGGGCCACAGTTCGCTTGTTCCCCGTTCGGGGATCTTCCATGTGTCCGGTGTCGGCTGTGGAGGGTTACTTACTTTCCCGCCCTAGGGGTGGTGGGTCTTTTCTGATACATGAGGATGGTAGGCCGCTGTCTGTCTATCAGTTCACAGCTGTTTTTAGACATTGCTTGGAGGCGGTGGGCCTACCTTCCATGGAATTTTCGCCACACTCCTTCCGTATCGGGGCTGCCACTGAGGCAGCCAGGTGGGGATTGGACGACTCTGTGGTGAGACATATAGGCAGGTGGGAGTCAGCTCGTTTTAAGTTATATGTGCGTCCGGGTTTAATTTTAGATGTTTAAGTTACAGCATTTTACAGCTGCTGTGGGGTAATGGGTCATTGGTTGTTATGTTCTTTTACAGATGGTGAACCTGCCTTGGTTTGGGTGCTGGGGCACTCGTATGTATTTTGGGGAGCGAAACGGGCGGATGTGCGACCGAACGGTCGTCAGCTTGGACTATCTCGGGATGAGGCAACGGTGAGGTGGATTGGCATGCCGGGACTACTGTGGTGCCGGAGTTCGAAAAGTTTGTTGCGTTGGACAGGGCCCCGGACATTTTGGTAGTTCATGCGGGTGGTAATGATCTGGGGGTTAGGTCCATGAAACACCTCATACGGGATATAAAATTTGATTTTCTACGGCTACAGGCGGATTTCCCGGGGTCCATTTTTATATGGTCAGACATTGTTGCGAGAACGTCGTGGCGTTTCACCAGGTCAGTTGCAAAAATTAACAAGGCCAGGGTTAAAGTGAATAAAGAAGTTGGTCGCTTTATAGCCCGGAATGGGGGGTTTGTGGTCAGACACACTGATTTGGAGACGGACACGTGGCGGTACCTGCGGGGGGATGGTGTACACTTAAACGCTGTGGGTATTGATTTATGGAGCTTGGGCTTGCAGGACGGTATTAACAGGGCCCTGCGGGCGCGGAGGGGCTCCCAGGCGTAAGGCTTTACGCCCGTGAGCTGTGGCGTGGTCTCAGGGGGACGGACAAATTGGTTTGGTTGGGAAGGATCCATCGTAGGTATGGAGTCCTCAATGGTTTGGTCCCAGTTACACAGGTTAACTGGAAGATGGTTTCACCCGAGCCGGCGTATTGCGGCTGGGTATGTGGCTATATATATAAATTCATCGGAAATGGATGTTTTGGGCCTCCTGGGATCAACACCCGCCTAATAGACATGTTTTCTGTTTTGATAAATATGTTCAAGTTGTTTGTGTTTAAATAAACGGCCTAACGGCCAATTTCTCCAAAAAGCAGTGTGTGTTGTTTTATTAATAGGTAAAGGGAATAAGGTGGGTAAGCATCAGGTCTACACGGGTCATGCACATCACAGGAGGACCTCTCCTGGACCGACAACACTGCAGCACTGGCCAAAAATCACAGCAGCGTCTCTACTTCCTCCGCAAACTGAGAAGAGCCAGAGCCCTGCCGCCCATCATGTACACCTTCTACAGAGGCACCATCGAGGGCATTCTGACGAGCTGCATCACTGTGTGGTATGGGGCCTGCAACGCCTCCTGCCGGAGGACTCTACAACGCATAGTGAATGCAGCTGAGAAGATCATTGATGTCTCTCTCCCTTCCCTCCACGATATTTATGGAACCCGTCTCGCCCGCAAAGCCCTCTGCATTGCGGGTGATCCCACTCACCCGTCACACAGCTTCTTCAGCCTGCTGCCATCAGGAAGGAGACTGCGGAGCCTACAGGCCAGGACCAGCAGGTTGAAGAACGGCTTCATTCATCAGGCTGTCAGGAAGCTGAACTCGCTCCCGAACCTGCGCCCCCTTCCCTCTTCTGCCTCAGGCATAGAACTATAACCCCCTACTACCTCATATGCCAACTTAATTTAAAGAACTGCTTTGGAGCCCTCTGCCACTTGTTACCAGACTGAATCAGCCATTTTTGTACTAATTCTGTTACCTATATAGTAAAGGTGCCCGCGCCACAGTTTGGTGTGTAATTAGCAGCTGCTGTTGAGGTTTCACCTTAGTGAAAAGTTGGATTAAATACGGTCAAGAAACAGCGCTTGCTATGGAGTAGAACTCCTGCTGCTGTAGGAATTCTTAAACCAATATATTAAAAATATTGTATGTTAGAAAAACTGAACTAAATACTTTGTGCAAAACTAGAAAACATACATCATTTTTTTTTTTCAATAAAGTGCATTTGTGCAATAATACAAATTACATAATTATCTACCATCCATTCATATCCTAATTGGTATCACTTATATGTCCTAAAATGTACAATTTCCCATAATAACGTGCATAAAAAAATGTCCAATATAGAAAAGTGATTTGCAGTGCTAAAAGTGCTCCAGTGCTGAATTAAAAAATAAGTGTCCTCATTCACATACAGCAGTAGGAGTTCTGCTCCGTAGCAAGCGCTGTTTCCTGGTTTGCTCTCCATCTGCCATGTGCCTTGCGCTGTGTTTTTTTTTTTATTTTAATCTACTTATTTTTATTAGTACTCTTTATTGTATAGTTGAATTATATATTGTATTTTATATTTTTATATTTATGTGATTTAGATCTTAGGCTCCACTGTTAGAACTACCTGTAAGCACCATGGATCCGAGAGAAATGTAATTTCAGTTCCCTGTATGTATGTACCGTACATGTGGAAGAACTGACAATAGAGCTTGACTTGACTTGATCTTGAGTCAGGTCGATCGAGTAAACCAAGCTATCCAGGCCAAAGGGATTTCCATACTACATGCATCTCAAATGATTATTATACATGATATATATAGCACCAACAGCTTTACAACTTGAGGGTACAAATACAAGACACTTAAATACAGTAGGAATCAGAGGGCCCTGCTCGTTAGAGCTTACAATCCAAGAGGGAAGGTCAAGAGATACAAGAGGTAATAACTGGGGGGGCTGTGCTGAGGGAGAAGATAAATGTACAGTGGTTAGGTGGTGGACAAAGTAGGACAGATTGCGGTAGAGCATTCCAGAGGATGGGAGAATCTCTGGGGAAGTCCTGGAGGCGAGCATGGGATGAGGTGACAAGGGAGCTAGAGAGCAGGAGGTCTTGGACGTAGCGAAGATATCAAGTTGGTTGGTATTTTGAGACCAGGTTAGTGATGTAGTAGCTGGGGGCCAAGGTTGTGGATGGCTTTGTAAGTTATTGTTAGCCCTCATACACACGGGCGTTTAACGTCACATTTTTGGGCGTTTTTTTTTTTTTTTTACAGCTCTCCAGGTTATTCTATGGCCCCCTAAAACCGCTGATGTTTTTGAGCAGTAGAGGGCGTCAGCGTTAGTGAGCTGTAACTAGAATGCGGGACCATCGCGTTCCGAGGCTGTAACGTTTCGGCATTTTTGACGCAGACGCCGCAAACCGCTAACGGCGTTAACCAGCGTTTTTTGGTTAAAACAGAGGAATATTTAAAAAAAAAAAAGACTATTGACGCCGACACTCACTAACGGTCATTGACGCCGATGCAAAATGCAAAAAAAAACAGATGATTTTTCCCTGACGTCGGACCCGATGTTTTGCTTAATTTTTTTTTTTCGTTCAATGATCTTTATTGGGTTTTAACATATAACGTACAGATATGAACTATAATGCGTTATATAGCTTCAGAGCCATAAAACCCATGATATACAGTTGTTGATATATAGCGAGTATGTTAGCTAGTTGGGCTAGAGCTAAGCTCTGTTTATAGCTAGGATCCTTAGCTAAATAGGAGATCTGCTAGTCCCTGTCCGAGACACCCCTGCCGGGGTCAAAACTGTATCTCGGAGATGGCTGCAGGTCTACTAGGTGAGAGCCTAGGGTAGCTCAGCCTTCCGTAGGGAATAGGAAAAGAGAGGGGAGAGGGGGGAGGGGGAGGGAAGGGGAGAGGGGGAGGGAAGGGGGGAGGGAGGAAAAGAGAGAGACATGGGAGGAGTAGTCATGGAGGGAGAAGTAGAGAGATTGGGTTGGTTTGGTGTTGGCATAATATTTAGTATTTCAAGTATTAGGTTTAACCAATGTGCAGTCTACGTCTTGGGACATTCTATTCTCCACTCGGTCTCTCCTCAGAGGTTGTCACGGGGGGGCAGATTTTTTTTTTTTTATTTAACATCTTAAATTCAATTCAATTTGCGTTGGAGCTCCAGGATCTAGGCTACCTATGCGCCCTTTGGTCTTAAGATTGTTTGGGACATAATTGTTTTATTAATAATAGTTGAATACAAGATTGTCACTATTTTTTTCTGTAATGAGTGGTTTATTTGGGTCATTTGCTCCATTCTAAAGTTTTTTTTATATATACATATATATTTACCTTTTGTGAACCTCATGTCACAGTGGGGGAAGGCCATGTAAAATTTTACATTTTATATATAATATTTTATTTTCTTTAGATTATATATATTCCTTTCATATACAAGTGGCGTCTGTGTTCTGTCATTTGGACACTGGGTGGCGCTGATCGTGATCTATGGATGCTTTTTTTTTTGGCTTCATGTGGCCGCCGCCATTCATTTGGTGGGATATGAGCAAGTGAGGCCACATGTATTAAACCCAATTTGGATCTTGCTGCCGATTGGCCCTCTCGGAGTGACGTGGGGTATATATTTGCATGGTGTGGACGTGCCCCTGATGACGTCAGATGTGACGAAACCGGTCGGAGCTACGCACACGTCCACCACCCTGAACTGCCCGTCGCGGCCATCTTTGAGATTGGCGGAACGCCATCAATTTGCCTGATTAACGTGTCTCCATGTGAGTGTAATTTTTATTTCTTATTAAATGTGGTTTTAACATTACTACACTATGTGGAGCTTCCTTGTTCTTTCATGGTATCCCATCTGAGAGTGTGCATTCGCTTTGGATAACGGAGCGAGGTAGGTCTGACTTATGTGATGATCTGTTAATGAATTGGAGCTTTGGACGTCCTGTGAGGGGAGAAACAGTTCAATTTATTGCCTGATATTAATGAAACGCGTTTGACCACTCTTATCTAGGGGGTCACACGTTTTAGGGTAAGAGCGGTGTGATCCTGGTGTAGTGTGACGCACTAATTCCTCACTTTTTGCACGGAGGCTGGGAACTACTCTGCTGTCATTCTTCCATTCAAAAGACTTTATGAATATTAATAGCACTGCACTTTATGACTTACAATATATGCTCCAGTGTAGAACATTGTGTACAGCTGCTAGAACTATTCCCAAGTTCGTTGATCTATTTGAGCGGATTTATTAACATTTTTTGATATTTTTATATACACTATTTAATCTGCAGCATTTTTAGTAATATGGACATTTTTGATTTTAGAGCTCAACATACTATTAACACGGAAGGAGTATTTGATGGTACTGTGATTGAGAATGATGATCTTAATGGTTGTTTTTTAAGATTGAAACATCTGTTGATAGTTGAAACACATACACGCTGGGATGTGGCGTTTTTTAGAACAGTATGTGAAAGAGGGCATGGTACCTTGGAGTTTAAGATGGGAGGTTACCCCTCAATAGGGGGACAATGAACTGGATAGCTGGTTTAAATTTTTTAATGAACAGGGTATTAGACTTTTGCATTTCATGGCTGATAGGGAAAAGCCAGTGGTTCTCAACTCCGGTCCTCGGGACCCACCAACAGGCCAGATTTTAAGTATTACCTTGGGGAGATGCAGACTAGAATACTGCAATCATTGAGCAGCAAATGATATCACCTGTGATGTATTTCAGATATCCTGCAAAACTGGCCTGTTGGGGGGTCCAGAGGACCGGAGTTGAGAACCACTGGTCTAAGCGATCTAAGGAATCAGTCAACATGGAATCCACCTGCAGTGAACAATCACTATGTAGATGTATTTAAAAACCTGGTCTTACGAGATATAGAGGAGTTAACCCCGAAGAGAGGACTGAACCCTAAATATATCTGTGATGATAAAAAAGGTTAGAAGCCAAGAAAAATATAGTCATTAGACCTGCGGATAAAAGGAGGAGGAGTGGTAATACTGGATAGGCCTTTTTACATCAACCAGATCACTGAAATGCTGGTTGACGAAGTAACTTACCAGAAACTCAAGAAGGACCCCACTATTTAATACAAAGGGGAACTGAAAGCTTTGGTTGAATTTGGAGTAAAGTCAGGGGTTCTCAATAAGAAGGAACATATATATTTGGTACCGAGTGCATGTCGCATCCCTGTGATTTACACTATTCCCAAAATCCATAAGAATTTAGAGTGCCCCCCACCCAGACCCATAGTTAATGGGATAGGGTCAGTGACGGCTAGACTTGGTGAGTACTTAGACACACTACTAGAACCAAGTGTAGTCGTCACAAAGGCATACTTGAAGGATACTAAGGATTTACTCCTGGCATTGAGAAGAATTCTATTACACAATGAGAAAACAACGTTTTTGGTAACAGCCGATGTAGCGTCACTGTATACCAATATTTCCCATGATGATGCGATGCTTGCTCTGAACTGGGCTCTGAGTAAAAGGGAAGAAGTTCCTATGGAGCAGAACATTTTTCTGGCTAGATCATTGAAATTTTGTTTGAAACATAACTATTTCTGGTTCCAGAATACCTTTTACGCCCAATCCAGTGGAGTTACTATGGGAGCTAAATTTGCTCCCAGCAAATATTTTTATGGCTGAATGGGAAGATAGGAATATATTTCACAAACAAAGACTGGAACTGCGATTTTTAATCTCAGATTTATTGATGATCTGTTCCTTATATGGGAAGGATCCTTGGACTCCTTGGAGGAATTTATCATTGAACTGAACAATAATGCTAATAATATGAAATTAGACCGTCAATATAGTCAAACTGAGATACACTTTTTGGACTTGACCATCTACAGGAGGGGTGATGTCCTAGCGACTAAGACTTACTTTAAACCCACCGATCGCAATAGTTATTTATCCATTGGGAGCGGGCATCACCCCCCCTGGCTTAGAAACATACCAAGGGGCAAATTTACACGAATTAGGAGGAATTGTACCACCAATGAGCACTTTGTAGAGCAATCAGAGGTGGTTAAAAAGAAATTTCTCCAGAAGGGTTATAAAAACCAACAGTTGAATGATGAGATTCTGAATATTTTGAATAATCCGAGAGAGGCATTACTAGAGGATCAATTGAAACAAGATGAGGATAACCCCAAGAGAGAATGGAATTTTATAATGGACTACCATGAACAATACCGAGAAGTGGAAGATATCGTCTCCAAGCACTGGCACCTTTTGAAAATGGATAAGACCTTGGGCCCAGTAGTACCAAATAGACCCAGCTTTGTCTATAGAAGAGCCCCGAATTTCGGAGATACTATAGTTGAAAAGATTCTCGACCCTCCAACAGGGACATGTGGGTTAATGTTTTGGCCTGAGAAGCAAGGGTTTAGGGCATGTGGTAGGTGCTGTGCTTGAACTCTCACAGGGAATGAAGTAAGAACACGCACCACTTTCATCTCCACAAGTACTGGAAGACAACACACCATCAACCAGTTTATCACATGTGATAGTACACATGTAGTATACGTCTTGAAATGCCCATGTAATTTAATGTATGTAGGGAGAACCAAACGACCATTGAAGGTCAGAATAGGGGAACACGTGACCAATATTATTAAAGGTTTTAAGGATCACAGTGTATCGGCACATTTTAGAAATGTTCACAATAGAGACCCCTCAATTTTGGGGAGTTGAAAAATTGGTACCCAACTGGAGAGGGTCTAATAAAGTGAGAGACATTTCGAAAAAGGAAACCCGCTGGATATATCTCCTGATAACTTTTAATCCAGAAGGCTTAAACATTGAATTAGATTTGAACTGTTTTTTAAGCAATGCTTAACCCAGCAGGGGTTCTTAATGTGTATTGACTGCAGTTTCGCAGGGATTTTATCTTTACTTTTGACTTTACTTGATGAGTGCCATGAATTGTTCTATTTTCCTGAATAATTTTACAGGATTTTTATATATTTTATAGATATTATGTATTTTAGTATTTGTTTTAATATGGATTATTTTAACAATTGTATTGTGTCATTCGTTTGCGTGTACGATTCCCCATCCAGTGAATGATATGCAATGTGCCAATTTATTGGGTACATTGGGAACTGGATTGGGGATCTAATGGCATAAATGTTGTATATTCAGCTATAAAAGTTTACATGTATATTGGATTAGATTAAATGTAGCATCACCCGCTTAGCCAATTGTTGCTATGACCAGCCGTTTTGTATCTTGCTGAGAGATAGCACATAAGCGTCAATGCTGGGATCGGCTGAGGATTTTAGGCTAATCAGGGAACATGCAAATGATGCCATCTGGTGGCGAAAGTCTGCCACTATTTAGCATGGGTTGGATCGCCGTGTGGCTAGCCCTTGTGATCAAGTCGGATGTGACGAAACGCGTCAGGGCATTGCCCAGACGGAGTGAGGAACTGACAGCCAGTGACACCGGCTTGTGAGAGGGGAAGGCTCTCGGTTGCAGTTCAGTAACTACTGCCTAAAGGCTACAAATGACTGTTGATTTTATATTGATGTAAGCGCACACCTTATTGAAATTAAGCTGCATTTTAATAAGTGATACGCTATGAGGGCTTTTTATCTGCTTATCCCCCTATGAATGTTGGAGCTGGAGAGGATTGGGATATGCTGCTAGCACTTGTGGACTTTAAGTGACTGTCGTTTGGTGTGATTGGACACATCTGATCATGTGGTAGAGAGCCCCTGATTGGCTCTTTACTATAATCTGTGATCAATGGTGTCCTCTGGACAGTGGGCACGATCACAGGAGGCCACCATATGACTGCCTCCCAGAACTAGCCATCAACGCTGTAACCATCATTTGGCTATGGTGTGGTTAAGTTTGACTTTTTTTCCCTGCCTCTGGATGCCATTCCATGTTAGCCTATGTATCCATGCACACATAGTTTTCAGGCATATAGAGGCAAAAAAAA
>BLSH010462428.1:528993-540318 GCA_018402905.1 Glandirana rugosa | reverse complement strand
TGCCCCCCCCCCCCCCCCCCAAAGTCTGAAGGGCCGTGACCTGGCCCTTTGGTTAGAAGGTTTGCAGACCCCTGCAATAGAGTTATACAAGCTTTCAGCACATTTCAGTAGAGGTTTAACAAGTTTCCACATTTCTCTAATATGGAGTTTGAGATACTAATTTCCCTTTTGTCTCTCTATGACAGATCACTTAGTGGCTGTGAAACTGCATTGTAAAGACACAATTCCAATGGACAACTTCTTGCCGGAATATGGAATGTCTCTCAGATCTCTGTCCTTTTTTTCATTGCAGCTTTTCTGGGGTTTCATGAAAGGTCACAGTACATTGAGTTGGTGGGATGTATGAATATAAACTTGTTTTTAGGTGTGTGACTTGCTCAGTTGGAAGAGAGGTTAAAAAAGGATGTTAAGTTGGACCTTGTACAACCTATCACACCTCCCATTCTGTATGTTGAGAGTTTTCCTTGAACCACATTCCCACTGTATTCAGCTAATGGAAGATAATGAGATGGGTTTCTTATGTTGAGTAACATTTTGCCATGTTGGGGTTTAGTGACTCGTCTTTCTCATAGGTTGGTTTAAATGAAGATATAATAAAACGCTGTGTTCCACAGATAGGAAGTGCATTGGACTTCAAGCACAGCAAATTAATGGTTCATTAGGACATCAAGCTGGACAATATTCTGCTGATGGACTGTGAATTCTGCGATCAAAGTGGCAGATTTTGGACTCACAAGGCTCCAGGGTAGTCAATCATCCATGTCTTGGTTTATACCGTACACAGCTCCAGTACTGTGCAGCCCAAAACAAGGGGAACAATTGCTGCTGCACCCAAGCATTGATGTGTGGGTCTTTGGTGGCACGGTGTACACTGCTAGCACTGGGCCCTTCCTTTGGTAAGAAGCAGAAAGGCACAATCAAATGTATAAGGACTTTTCTTAGAGGTAAAATAAGGAAAGGATCTCACATTGGCACTGAGAAGGTGAAGGAAAAGCTCCGTTTAACATGTAATCCCATTTTTTGGAACAAGGTTATAGTAAGGAAGAGTTGGACCCAGATATTATGGATGTCGATATGATGGACAGATAAGTAATGCTTAAAGAAAATAATTTAAAGTGACAGGGAAAATCCACTGAGATTTGTTGTTGCCATAAAATGTGTGAGATGGACGTCATCTAGTGATTAACACGTAGGGCGGAGCCAGATGTGCCAACATCATACACTGTAACCAGCAGATTGGAACCATTTGATTGAGTGACCCATACTGAGAGAAGCGGTAACTATTCCTTTATTATTGTGAGTGCGTACTCTACATCAATTTATACCGACCGGCTCACGCACATTTACTGCTGCAGTGTGGCTCTATTCCGCAAATCGCTGTCTATAAACGGCAGCAGGCAGGGGCGTGCCCGTCGCACTCTGGAGTGGGAGACGTCCAGACGAAGTAAAGTGAATACGCATAGGGCGTCACACGTCTCGTCACACGTCCCATGACGCATGGGGAGCTACCCATTTGCTGGATTCACGGCCGCTCCAATCCAAGGCGATTTCCACAACGAGGGCTGAACAGCAGCGTGGTTAGCTGCTTAGAGATCCTGTTAGCGTCCCCACACACCCGGAAGCAGCGGCATAGCCCGCACATTTGATACAGGAGATTTGCCTCCGTAATCTACTATACCCGGGCAGCAAAGGATACCAGTAGCTACCAGCAGAAAACAACAGCGGGCCTCATGTACCTAGGAGGGACAGTCCATTGCCATTACAGTGACTATATCGAGGTCTGGAGGAAAGAGTGAGTAAAAACTGTGGACATTTATACAGCTGCTTGCAACTTTGCTCACTTCTCTTTTCACGCATACGTTGTCCTGTTGATACTACCTTCTTTTTATACTCTATAGCCACACAGGTCACTGCTGTGATAAGCATTCAATCAATCCAACATACCCATCCTATTGAGCTATCCCCATACCCCAGTGTGGGGCTCTATCCGGCCCTTGCTGGTGTCTCTCAGACCTCTCCCTTAATACACCCGGATTGAAGTGACTATCCAGTTATCTACTGCAACTATATCCAATCTTAGTGGCCCCCTTCCTTATTGCTGACCACTGAACAGTGGGACGTTTTTGACATCCTATCTTATTTGTTTATGTGTATGTCTTCCCTTGGTGTGTTGTGTCTGTGTTGTGTTTGTCAGGTCCTGACCACTAGGAGACTTGGTCTCCTTGGGTCAGTCTAGATACTTTGTTACCTCAATCATCCGAGATTGATGGTTTTGTACATTTTGGCTGTTACTGTACAGCTTTTTAGTAACTTAATAAATTTATATGAGTTTTTCATTACATACTGTAGTTATTGCCCTTCCTTCTGCTATAACCGTGCTGGTTCCCCCTCATTTGGGAGAACAATCTTTGTATATGCAGTCTTCTTTGGTTAAGAAGGACACCTATACTTGGTGAGTGACACTACTATATGATGTTTTAGACTAATAGGACCTATCCATTCCTGTCAATAGTTCTTCTTGTTCTTTCACACATATGCACTCTGGAGTGTGCCCGCAGCTTGGGCGGACCCGATGTCTGCCTGGCGAGCCGCGATGACCTAGAAGAGACAAAGAATGGCTAACCGCTAACGTAAACACAGCGTCTCCCCGCTCTGTCAGTGGGCATTTAAAAGATCTACTGATCCATGTCACTGGGATTAGTTAGATCTCTGGTGCCCCTGGTAGCCCAGCCCCATCACAGTTAGAACACGTCTAGGGAACACAGTTAACCCCCTTCACTGCCAATGACATTTATACAGTAATCAGTGGATATTTAAATTTCTGATCGATGCATAAATGTCATTGGCCCCAAAAAAAGTGTCAAAAATGTCCGACATGTCCTCTGCAATATCGCAGTCCCGATAAAAATCGCAGATCACCGCCATTACTAGTAAAAAAAAAAATTTAAAAAAAATGGTAAAAAAAAAAAAAACGCCAAAAATGAATTCTCATGGTTTGTAAATACGGCAACTTTTGCACAAACTGATCAATAAACGCTGATTGCGATTTTTTTTATAGCAAAAATATGAGAAAGAATATAAATTGTCCAAAACCAATTATATATATATATATATATTTTTTTTTTTTTGTATTTTAGCAAAATTTTGCATAATTGTCGCTTTTCTTTTGTTTATAGTGGCGATCAGAAGTGACGCAGAGGAGATAAAATATCACCAAAAGAAAGCTCTATTTGTGGGGGAAAAAGTGCACACATTGTGTTTGGGTACAACGTCGAACCACCGCGCAATTGTCAGTTAAAGCGACGCAGTACCGAATCGCAAAAAGTGCTCTGGTCCTAGCATGGGAAATCCTTGCAGGGCTGGAGTGGTTAAACAGTTATTATTCCAATCCCTCACTATGTTTTATCTTTTTGCCATTCTATCTTTTCCAGAGAGGAGTGGAGGTTGTTCCTAATTCCTGGGGGCCAGATCCATACACCTAGCTTGGCTTGTCTAAGGCCCCTTTCACACTGGGGCCTTATTACAGCATTATAGCGGTAAAATTACCGCTAAAATAACGCTATAAGAAAAACTATAAATGCATCTCAATGGATGCTTTCTCACTAAGGTGTTGCGCTAGCACAGCATTGAAGAAAATCATGCAAGCATGATTTTAAAGGAAGGTGGGGAGCAGTGTTTACATCGCTCCTCCACTGCCTCTGCCATTTGAATTAATGGGCAGAGCTCCCATAGTGTCTGTACACCGCTCCGGGAGCGCTGGCACTTTTAACCCGTTTAACCCTTTGTGTGTGTGTGGGGGGGGGTAAAAGTGACGTGCTGTCGCCCGAATAACGGCGCCATAGTGCTGCTATTACAGCGGTAGATCGCCGCTAAATTGGCAGCGGTTTACCACTGAAGCTCAGGCGGTTCCAGTGTGAAAGGGGCCTTAATGCTCATTCATTGGGGAGCAATTTTCTCTGTTAGCAGATTTACTGAATGTGTGGATTGGGATCACAGCTGACAATTCCTTGTTGGATACTCTGATTTCTAACAATAAGACCCCTTTCACACCAGAACATTTTTCAGGCAATTTTGCGATAAAAATAGCGAATGAAAAGCGCCTGAAAAACCACCCACCCCCAGTGTGAAAGCCTGAGTGCTTTCTCACTGGGGTGGTGCACTTTCAGGACGGTAAAAAAAAAGCCCTGCAAGCCACATCTTTGGGGTGGTGTATTCACCGCTCCTATACCGCCCCTGCCCATTGATAATGGGGAAGCGTTCCCGAAGCGCTGAACACCGCTTCGGAAGCGCCGCTAACCGGTACTTTTAACCCGTTTATGGGGTGTTAAAAGGGCACTGCCGCCGCTATAACGGTATAACAAATTAGCTGTGCTTTACTGCTAACGCTCGGGCGGCCCTGGTGTGAAAGGGGTCTTAGGGTTACACTGGACTGTTCTCAGTACACGTATTATATTTGTGAATGGTGTATGGGCAATTGCTCACGCTTAGTACAATTATTCATGTTTTAGCGCAAAAATCCAAATACAGTAATTGCACAAGAGTGCCATACAGTATTGTGAGATTGTTATTTTGTCATATATGATCGCAGTTTATAGTGTGTGAGGCATTGTCCATGATTGATGCAACTGTTCTGCAACTTTTCATGTTACTATTCTGATTCTTGCACCATGAGTGTTGTACAGTATCGTCAGCCCCTTACGTTTATCACATAGCCATATCACTATTTACAGTGTGTGTGCCGTTGTTCACCATCTATGCATTTTTGTTTTTCCCTCGATGTGTGCAATTGTGTTTGTATTAATTTTTTTGGACTTGGTTTGTAATCACTTTCAGTTTCTGGTTGTGGTAAAATAAGAATCATATAACCAATGATTAGAGCGGCACGTTGAGAGCCGGTTCACACAGGGGCGATGCGACTTGCGGGGCAACTTTGCTAGGCGATTTGAAAGCAACTTCAGCGCGATATTGGGTAACGTATAGAGCGACTTGAGGTGACTTACAACATGACTTCATGCCAGATGACTTTGCTCTGGCCAATCAGAGAAGGGAGGGGGCTGCCCTAAAATAAAGTCTATTCTTTTCACTGTGAAGTCGCTTCTTTTTAGATGGGGGATCCGACTTGGAGGCGACTTCCATTGATTTCTATGGGCACAAGTCGGATATAAGTTGCCTCAAAGTAGTACAGGAACCTTTTCTGAAGTCGGAGCAACTTCAGTAGTGTACATTTAGACCGCTCACATTCACTTCTATGGGATTTCACTTGGCAAGCGACTTGGAGCGGCACAAGTCGCCTCCCAAGTCACTGTAGTGTGAACCGGCTCTGATGGGTTTTAAAAGAAAGCTCTTTGTGCAGCAGGGGGCGGTCAGTCGGCCAGAGAAGAGTATTCCATGTATACGATGGATGAGGAGTGCAAAAATATTAGCAATTCATGTACAGCTGCACATAATAAGCTTGCCTTCCACAGAGCAAATGATTGTTTTGCCCAAAACTTTGCCATCAGGATGATTTGTATTGATAGACCATATTGGTGGCTATAAGAGATTATCCCGGCATGTGACACCAATGTGAGGTTTGCCCCATTGACAAGTCAGTTGGAAAACCAATGGTTTGGTCTCGGAGGAGGGGTTGTGGTGAACCGGCCGAATGGGACAATCCCATCTAGAATCACTTGTGGTGTTCACGGTACTTGTCAAGAAAACATGGATATTCTTGTAGAGAAATTAAATTCTTTGGTTTACATGGACTCAATATACACCGATGTGCTCCATGACAACCAATGCAACCGCCTGCCGCTCACTATAGAAAAAAAGAAAAGAGGAAGAAATGGTTGCAAGATTGAGGATTAGTCGACGACTACAGACATCATGCATGATCCAAGACTATTGCAGTATCTGAATCATATCTGACTTCTGTCACATCAGTGAACTAAAAAAAAAACAACATTAGCACTCCGAAAATACTGACCGAGAAGGGTCGATCTCTCAGGTGATGGTATGGTTGGTAGAAGACAGCTATATGCATTGGGTGATAACAAAAATGAGCCCCGACATTGGTAAAGACCAACTGTCACTGTGACACCTCCACTAAAATACAGTCATGTCCTTGTATAGAGAGGGTAGGAAAGAATGGACTGTGTGAGAGATCTCTGTAATCACCAATAAGGAATCCCTATTTAGTCAAAGGAGTAAATAATTCCTTGGAGTTCAATGGGCAACACTGAACCATGAAACATTTCTCCAATAGATAAACCAAAGAGGAAGCAAAAACATTCATCTGTTTCACAGAGCAGGATACCTAAATTGCTGCATTTATTGTGTGTATAGTGGTGTTCACCATCCCATCATGGCGGATGATCAAGATCCTTATAGCTGCAGTATAAAGAATCAATAAACATGGCGGTGAATCTTGGGGGAGACTAAAATTTGTGTCATCTCACTCCACTGGTGATGGAGGAATTCATAACACTAATGTATTATATCTGACACCAACCACTAATGAGGGTTTATCTTCCATTTTTTTACCCTGTACAATTAAAGTATAAGGAAGAAATGGCTGTTACCAGAGGGGTGATGTCACCAAGTGTATCCCACATTATTGGAGCTGCTGGACACAATATAAGGAGGTGGAGGGGGAAGGGATCAATGAGCAGCAGAGGTGGTAATGAGCCCATCCCCCAGCTGAGGACTAAACCCATCACTATATGGGAAGATCCTGCAGTGTGTATGGGGATGACTCTTTGTAATTACTGCCTGAAAGGACAATGAAACCCTACATTCACCACCTGGCCCATAGAGCTCTATACACACCACTCAGCCCTGAAACATTTCCTTCAGGATCTCCTTCCAAATAATCTATCTTTGGTATCAGCATCTCCCTACACAGAACACCAGACTTTCTAGGTCTTCTCTTATTTCTAGAAACTCAGAAGAGACAACCAAGTCATATTCATGAATGATTTCTCTCGACTGAGCTCTGTCTCTGATATACAAGTTGGTTCTCTCCCTATACTGAGATAAAAGTAATCTCTGCCCCTCTCTTTCTCTGTGCTGATATAGGAATCAAGCTTTTCCTACAAGCAGCTTCAATGTCATTGTATTTGCTATAATCTCCCCTCCCTCACACAGCACACCTCCCTCTCCCAACACACAAATGGCTGACTGCTTCTCCTCTCCACCCAGATATAGTCACCATTCACCCCGCCCACTCATCACATGACCAATACCAACCAATGAATGTTAAGGTGCCCCAAACACCAGCCCTAAAGACTCCTAATCACATGACCTTTCTCATTAGCAAGTCATACTAATCTATGGCTCCTCTCTTTGACAGATTAACCCTTTTATGTCATTCTCTCTCTTGGATGATCTAAGAAAATTTGATGAAAGGAAACTGTCCCCCCCCCATATACATTTATTGGATGAAGGAACTCATCTGGTTTTATCTATTAGAAGAAGATACATGGAGATCGGTTCCTACAGACAACTCCTCACTTCTCCTCCAATGACAGAGCTACCCTGTGCTAGTGATCTGATCTCAGAGAGGAAAGGATCTTATCAATATCAACCAAAAATGATAAATCAAAATCCTAATTCATAAAGTCAGTAGTATTCTCTATGAGAAGGTTGGGGGATGATGGGAGCAATGTGTAGTAATAGTGGAATTCCCTCACATGGTGCACTGACCGTCATTCTGCAGACAGATGGAGGGAGAGCTTTGTAAGAGACTTATCTTCTTATCTCTCATCACATTACATAGATTTACTGCCAAAACTCATCATGTAGGGGGTCATGGTTGTGCAATATATGTATATATACACATACAATATATATATATATATATATATATATATATATATATGCTCGCTGTTTAGAGAACTATTCTGTATTTGTATGTAAAAACACCCCCCACACACATGCAAAATGTGTTGTGTACAATATAGGGGTCTTTAGTGGGGAGAATGTACAGACACAATAATCACAGCGGGGATTTACCGATGTTAGAGCGGCGCTACGGCGGTGCGCATTTAACCCCCCACATGGGGTTAAAAGTGCCCGCTCTCTGCACTTCTGAGGTGGTGTGCAGCCGCTTTGGAAGCGCTGCCCATTGTTTTCAATGGGGAGGAGCGGTGTATTACCACTCACCTCCCCGCCCCGCCCAAAAGATCCTGCTTGCAGGAGTTTTTGTAACGTCCTGCAAGCGCACCGCCTCAGTGTAAAATCACTCCGGCTTTCACATTGGGGTGGATGGGGAGTGACCTTTGAGGCTCTGTACAGGCGCTATTTTTAGCTAAATAGTGCCTCAGTGTGAAAGGGGCCTTAGACTAAAGCTGGATACCACCTATATCATTTCCTGTAGATTTAACAAACCATTTAATATGAGGTCAAACCTCAAAAGTTTCAAGTTGTACTTCATATGACAAAATGTTTAGTTGTTCCAAAATGATGTCCACCTGTGATAGCAGAGCCTGGGGAAGATAACAGGTGGGAGAAGCTCCAGCAATAGTCTGGAAGTGGTCTGAATAATAAAGTTGATCATTACAATCAATCAGATTAACTTTAGCTTGTGAATATCAGCCCTAGGCATTGTGTACAGCTATAGTTTCCAACCTCAGTCCTCAAGTACCCCCAACAGGCCATGTTTTGGGAATTTCTCTTAGATAAAATAGCTCTCCAAAATACCAAGCCATTGACTCTGATTTAAAGCACATGTGCAGGATAAAGGAAAACCTGCAAACATGGCCTGTTGGGAGGACTGAGGATGAGAACTACTGGTGTGCAGGAAGCATTTATAAAGGATGAGCCTTGCTTTGAGCAGTATTCTTTTAAGATCTTTAACCACTTCCCGCCCGGCGTATAGACAAATGACGTCCGGGCAGGTGGCTCATTATCCTGACTGGACGTCTATTGACGTCCTCAGGATAATCCGCGTTCGCGCGCCCCTGGGGGCGCGCATCGTGGCGATCAGTGGTTTGACCCACCGCATTACCGACCGAGGTAAAAGGCTTCGATCCGAAGCCTTTTACCATGTGATCAGCCGTGACCAATCACAGCTGATCACAGTGTAAATAGGAAGAGCCGTTTATCGGCTTTGCCTCTGCTCAGGTTTAGTACCTGAGTACAGCAGCCCCCAATTTTGTTGTTTTACTTTTACGGGTTTCACAGCAATTACTGTCTGTTTGTATGGAATTTTGGTACAATCTACACATAGGTAGGCGCTGATTTATATATTTAAGATTACTATAATGTTTATGGTAATCTTACACAGTCAGCCAGCACCTTGATTGTCGGCACCCACAGCTGATCCATTTGAAGCCAAATACCCTTGAGCGGTGATCCTTGTTCAGCGGCTGGATGTGTTACTATTTCACCTGCTCGGAGGTTGGCTTTGTTATGGACATATGTTTAAGGCCTCATACACACGGGCGTTTTTTGACGCCGGCGTCTACTGACGTTTTTTTCTGCTCCCCATGTTAGTCAATGGCCACATAAAAAACGTTGGCGTTTTTGAGCTGTAGATGGCGTCGGCGTATCAGAGAACCCACGACCAGCGCGTTCCTTGGCTGCATCGACGTCAAAAAGCGCCGCACAACGCCACGAGACGCCAACAAACGCCACCTAATATTGTACCGGCGTTTTTTGACGCCGACGTTTTTAGATTGAAAAATAGGAATGATTTTTTTTTTTTTTAAAAATGTCTATTGACGCCGACGCATAACGCCAAAAAACGTTGACTTTTTTTCCTTGACGTCGGGCCCGACGTTTTGTTTATTATTTTATATACGCCCGTGTGTATGAGGCCTTAGGGTACCACACCGTTCTCTTTTTATGGCTTAAGGCGATGCAGCTCCCCCTAGTATGGAGAAGAACTTCAGCAGAACCTTAATGGCTTTGACAGACAATCCGTTGAGGTCCAACTTACAAATGGAGACACCCAGCACCTCACATAATGATGATGTCTCCATCAAGACCTTGTTCCGCCGGTTGGAAAACGCTATGGCTAAAGAAATCAGGGCTTACTGGGATGTGAAGACCATCTCGGGATACATCAGTATGGAACGTATACCTCGGGGTCTGCGGATAAAAAAGTTAATTTGAGTTTGGTGATGAAAAGTTTAAAAAGCAACGGATGGATATTTTGTCTTCTTGTTCGCTTAACCACTTCAGCCCCGGAAGGATTTCACACTTTAGGACCAGAGCACTTTTTGCGATTCGGCACTGTGTCACTTTAACTGACAATTGCGCAGTCGTGCGACGTTGTACCCAAACAAAATTTGCGTCCTTTTTTCCCTACAAATAGAGCTTTCTTTTGGTGGTATTTGATCACCGCTGCATCATTTCTGATCGCCGCTTTAAACAAAAGAACAGCGACAATTTTGCAAAAAAAAACAAATTTCTTACTTTTTCCTAAAATACAAATCCAAAAAAAAAAAAATATAAAAAAAAAACATTTTTTTTCAACGGTTTTTGCCGATTTATATTCTTCCTCATATTTATGATAAAAAAAAAATCACAATCAGCGTTCATTGATTGGTTTGCACAAAAGTTGCCGCGTCTATGGATTATGAGAATTCATTTTTGGGGTTTTTATTTTTACACGTAATGGCGTTGATCTGCAATTTTTAGCGCTACTGCGATATTGGGACGGACATGTCGGACCATTTTGACACTTTTTTGGGACCATTGGCATTTATACAGTGATCAGTGCTACAAAAATGCACTGATTACTGTGTAAATGCCATTGGCAGTGAAGGGGTTAACCTGGAGGGGGCGCTCTAAGGGTTAACTGTGTTCCCTGGGCGTGTTCTAACTGTGTGTGGGCTGCCCATATAGAGGAAGGCTGTGATGACCGCCCTTCCCCATCTCACAGAACGGAGATCCATGTTTACATACACGGACCTCCATTCTTTCACTCGGGGGGGGGGGGGCATTGCGGGTAGCCGGCAGAGATCGAGTCCACCCTACCCGCTCCCTGCCCCCCATCCCCCCCGAACACAGTGCACGATCTTGCAGCCGCCGTCATATGACGGCAGTTTGCGATATCGAACCACCTTGTCGCCGTCAACCTGCAGTCGGCAAGTGGTTAAACTCATGCAAGTTATCATAGACTCAAGGTCTGAAGTATTAAATAAATTACAACTATAACTTGCAAAATCAGCTGCTGTCCTTACAGTCATACAAGGACTTCTCTTTTTTGGATTCCCGTTTTAAGTAAGACATTGGATAAGCTTGAAAAAGATGTAATTTCAGGGAAAAATGACAAGATGGCCAGAGATCGGATGGACTATGAAAATGGGACGGTTTACATTTGGAAGAGAGGGGGCTTTA
>BLSH010462428.1:512325-528983 GCA_018402905.1 Glandirana rugosa | reverse complement strand
CAGCCCTTCCCCCTCTGTGTATACACTTGCAATCAGAAATATTCAACCCCTAAAGAGTTTTAAGGATTTATAAATAATCTTTTCAAAGTGCAGGATTCTGCTTTGGATGGCTTTTTATTGAGTTTAGTGATACATAAAATCAACACAGAAAATGTATGATGTATTTGTGTGTAACAGTATATTTTGTTAAGATTGCCATGTCACAATTATTCAACCCCTATATAATATTGTTGTTTCTAAAGCTTTCTGACAGTTTTTATGGCCTGAAGTGGAGCTGAAACTCTCACAATTTCATCAAGGGCCCTTAGCAACTAAAGCCTCGTACACACGGGACGACGATCGTACGTACGATCGTCGCAAATCGTATGTTGCATAATGTAACTTGCATACTGACTGCACTACACAATCGTACGACCACAGAAAGAACGTTCAGGAGCATGTAATTAGCATCCGGCCGTTCCTGACTTCGGAGCATGCGCGTTTTGCACAATACAACTTGCTCTGTACACACGATACAACGGTCGTATGACCGCTTGTTGGTAAGACCAAGTTTTCTAGTCTGCTCATAGAACTCCCCTTGTACGACCGTCGTATGTTCAGCTGTTCTAATCGCGCATACGAACGATCGATTTCGCATACAACGGTCATTAGTACGACTTGTTGTATACGATTGTCGTCCCGTGTGTAGGAGGCTTGTACGTAAACACGGTTCGACGATCGCATACAACAGGTCGTACTCACGACCGTTGTATGCGATATCGATCGTTCGTATGCGCGATTTGAACAGCCGACATACAACGGTTGTACAAGGGAGTTGCATGAGCAGACTAGAAAACTTGGTCGTACCAACAAGCTCTCATACGACCGTTGTATCGTGTGTACAGAGCAGTTGGTACAACAAGTTGTATTGTGCAAAACCACGCATGCTCAGAAGTCAAGAACGGCCGGATGCTAATTGCATGCACCTGAACGTTCTTTCCCCGGCTGTACAATCGTGTAGTGCAGTCAGTATGATGCATACAACAGCCAACATACGATTCAACACGGTAGTACGTGCGATCGTTGAACCGTGTGTACGGGGCATTAGTCAGGACAGCCAAGAAAAACCCCCGTGTGACTGCAAGACAGCTACAGGATGGCATGATGAAGGCTGCTTCAAGTGCTTCAGTGGCAACTATAAGATGTGCACTGATTAATCAAGGACTTCATGGCCGGACCCCAAGACGCACTCCACTCTTGACCTCAAGGAACATCAGGAGTCGACTAGAATATGCCAGGAGGGATTTGGACAAAACTACAGAGTTCTGGGAGAAAGTTCTATGGACTGATGAAACCAAACTGGAACTTTTTGGACATATGGACCAGCGGTATGTCTGGCATGCAAAAGGTCAGGCTTATGACCAGAAGAATACCATCACCGCGGTTAAGCATGGAGGTGGGTCAATAATGTGTAAGATTACCATAATGTTTATGGTAATCTTACACAGTCAGCCAGCACCTTGATTGTCGGCACCCACATCTGATCCATTTGAAGCCAAATACCCTTGAGCGGTGATTCTCTCCTTGTTCAGCGGCTGGATGTGTTACTATTTCACTTGCTCGGACGTTGGCTTTGTTATGGACATATATTTGTGAGTACTCACGTTTAAGGGTGCCACACCGTTCTCTTTTGATGGCTGAAGGCGATGCAGCTCCCCCTAGTATGGAGAAGAACTTCAGCAGAACCTTAACAGCTTTGACAGACAATCCGTTGAGGTCCAACTTAAGCCTCGTACACACGGGACGACGATCGCATGTACGACCGTGTTGAATCGTATGTTGGCTGTTGTACGTAGCATACTGACTGCACTACACGATTGTACATCCGGGGAAAGAACGTTCAGGTGCATGTAATTAGCATCCGGCCGTTCCTGACTTCTGAGCATGCGTGTTTTGCACAATACAACTTGTTGTACCAACTGCTCTATACACACGATACAACGGTCGTATGAGCGCTTGTTGGTACGACCAAGTTTTCTAGTCTGCTCATACAACTCCCTTGTACGACCGTCGTATGTTCGACTGTTCAAATCGCGCATACGAACGATCGATATCGCCTACAACGTTCATGAGTACGACCTGTTGAATGCGATCGTCGTCCCGTGTGTACGGGGCATTACAAACGGAGACACCCGGCACCTCACATAATGATGATGTCTCCATCAAGACCTTGTTCCGCCGGTTGGAAAACACTATGGCTAAAGAAATCAGGGCTTACTGGGATGAGAAGACCATCCCGGGATACATCAGTATGGAACGTATACCTCGGGGTCTGCGGATAAAAAAAGTTCCTTTGAGTTTGGTGATGAAAAGTTTAAAAAGCAAACGGATGGATATTTTGTCTTCTTGTTCGCTTAACCACTTCAGCCCCAGAAGGATTTCACACTTTAGGACCAGAGCACTTTTTGAGATTCGGCACTGCGTCGCTTTAACTGACAATTGCGCAGTCGTGCGGCGTTGTACCCAAACAAAATTTGCGTCCTTTTTCCCCCACAAATAGAGCTTTCTTTTGGTGGTATTTGATCACAGATGCCTCATTCCTGATCGCCACTATAAACAAAAGAAGAGCGACCATTTTGCAATAAAACCCAAATTTCTTAAATACAAATCCAAAAAAAAAATAATAAAAACACATTTTTTTTTTTCCAACGGTTTTTGCCAATTTTATATTCTTCCTCATATTTGTGATAAAAAAAAATCACAATCGGCGTTCATTGATTGGTTTGTGCAAAAGTTGCCGCGTTTACGGATGATGAGAATTCATTTTTGGGGTTTTTATTTTTACAAGTAATGGCGGCGATCTGCAATTTTTAGCGCTACTGCGATATTGGGGCGGACATGTCGGACCATTTTGACACTTTTTTGGGACCATTGGCATTTATACAGCGATCAGTGCTACAAAAATGCACTGATTACTGTGTAAATGCCATTGGCAGTGAAGGGGTTAACCTGGAGGGGGCGCTCTAAGGGTTAACTGTGTTCCATGGGCGTGTTCTAACTGTGTGTGGGCTGCCCATATAGAGGAAGGCTGTGATGACCGCCCTTCCCCATCTCACAGAACGGAGATCCATGTTTACATACACGGACCTCCATTCTTTCACTCGGGGGGGCATTGCGGGTAGCCGGCAGAGATCGAGTCCGCCCTACCCGCTCCCTGCCCCCCCATCCCCCCCGAACACAGTGCACGATCTTGCAGCCGCCGTCATATGACGGCAGTTTGCGATATCGAACCACCTTGTCGCCGTCAACCTGCAGTCGGCAAGTGGTTAAACTCATGCAAGTTATCATAGACTCAAGGTCTGAAGTATTAAATAAATTACAACTATAACTTGCAAAATCAGCTGCTGTCCTTACAGTCATACAAGGACTTCTCTTTTTTGGATTCCCGTTTTAAGTAAGACATTGGATAAGCTTGAAAAAGATGTAATTTCAGGGAAAAATGACAAGATGGCCAGAGATCGGATGGACTATGAAAATGGGACGGTTTACATTTGGAAGAGAGGGGGCTTTAAGGGCCGTACTCGTAAACCATCGGGTAAAAAAACGGGTCAGTTTTTCTGATTCAGAGTCCCATTCGTTCAATACTACTCTGGCCGTGACAGCTTCTGATTCTTCCCCTGAATCGTTTAACAGGTAACCTGGGGTTATTACTTCTACTGTTTCTCAAGATTTAAACAAGGACATGCAAGGTCCACACAAGAAAAAGAGAAAACATACCCGAAAACCAGGAGAGGGGGAGTCAAACAGACGGTGCGACGCACAATCCTTATCCCTTAAGGGATCGTATTCGGAAGTAACTTGCAATGTTCTTAATGGGTCTAGTAGATCCTTGCACTGTTCAGAATTGTCAGTGTTATCCAAAGGTCTTAATTTCTGTCCTGATCAACATTTTTGATTAATTCGGGACGATTTTGGATGTTAATAAATTTGCACGTGTTCTCACTTTGAAAAAACATTTTCATGCTTCTATATCCCCAGCGGGTCCTTATGGTGAGGGTTCCAGGCTCGAGACGGGTAAGTGTGAATCCAATCTCGTTTCTTCTAATTTAAGTTTTAGAGAACTTTGTGCTGAGTGTGACCTCAATGATTTGGTGGCCGAATCTGGTCCACCCCCTGTTGAGCTGCTTGGTAGACATTTGCGCATTCCCTTTCGGTTAAGGTCCGATTTCTATCCAATCGGCTCCAGGGGTAAGGATATGGACTTATTTCAACGTTTGGTTGAACAGGATTTGACTCGCCTTGCCCGTCGCTCCCATACACGGTCCGAGTTGACCAATTTGAGTGCTTTGGAGACGCTCTGACAGAACTTGGTGATGATCTAAGTATTGTAATTAAAAATGCTGACAAAGGGGGCTCAGTAGTTGTGATGGACGCTGAGACCTATAGAGAGGAGGCAATTCGACAGCTACATGATACCACCACTTATCAAAGGTTAAAAGAGGACCCCACTAATGGTTTCAAAAATGAATTATGCACTTTGTTAGATGGAGTAGTGTCCACTGTTTTTTTTTTTTTAGTAGAGAGGAAAGAGACATGCTAATTCCTGAATCAATAATTATACTGGTGTTCCATCATTTACCATAAGTCCATAAGGGGGTCAATCCCTTGACAGGCAGACATAAAGTGGCCGGTATCGTCTCATTAAACCAACGCTTAGACCAATGGCTGGATCACCAACTCCAGCCACTGGTGAGAGCGTTACCCGGTTATCTTAGAGACACAAAACAGCTGCTGACAGAGATACAGGATTTTAAATGGGAACCTAATTATGTGTGGATTACATGTGATGTCACTAGTTTATATTCATCTATTCCACATATGCTAGGGATTAAGGCTGTCTCACATTTCCTACGTTTTCACAGTGATTACTCTTTAATTCATCAAGAAACCATTCTTTTATGTCTCAAATATCTCCTCACTCACAATTATTTCATGTTCGATGGGGACTTCTACCTCCAGAAGTGCGTGGCCTCTATGGGGGCCAAATTTTCTCCTTCCCTAGCCAACCTGTTCATGGGTTGGTGGGAGAGGTCCCGGATTTTTGGAGCTGAGTGTCCCCATCGAGCTAAGATTATGTTTTTCCGTCGTTATATCGACAATTTAATTTTCATTTGTCAATAGTATTGGGAGTGTTGATGATTGGCTGAGCTATCTGAATGATAACCATGTGAATTTGAGATTCACAAGTACATTACATCAGGGGTCCATAGATTTCCTTGATGTTACTTTGATGGGATCAGAGGGACGCGTCAAGTCTGAGTTGTTCAGGAAAGTGACTGCGGGTAACTCCATTTTGAGGGCAGATTAGAGCCACCTTAAACACTTGATTAAGGGGATACCCATCAGACAATTCCTGAGACTCAGACGCATTTGCAGTGAGGACCTGAACTATAAGCTGGAGGCATCTAAAATGAAGCGACGCTTCCTGGATAGAGGCTACAATACAGATAGGGTCAAGTTACTCCAGGATAGAGGTAGACATGGACGCATTGATGCAGACCAACATTGGGGTAATGTTCCGGCATTTTCTACTTCATATAGGTGTACATTTAACAAACAGAGATAATTTATCTCATTTCAGTTCTCAGCAGTTCTCTGAGAAAAATCATCTCCACTGGCACCCTGTTTATGAAGCGGAGAACATTTCTTCTCAGGAGAAAAGAGGAGAAGTTTTTCCTCTGGGAACACCCGAGATCTGTATAGAAGGTGGAGGGGTGCCTGTGATCTGGGTGAGATACCTGGGTGTCATTACAGAGCAGCTGAGTTTAATAGGTGAAACCAAAGTTTAAAAAGACCGTATAAATACATGAAAATAATAATAAGCACTGATCACTGGTGATTTTTTTAACAATTTTTAAGCACATTTTTAAATGTGTATTTTGGTCCATTTTTGTTGCACATTTTGCTGCTTTTTAACAGGGCGTTTTGGTGAGGATTTTTTTTTACTGGGCATTTTGGCGCTTTTCTAAACACACATTTTGGTGCTTTAACGCACATTTTGGCACAGGTTATTTTAAAATGCATTTTGATCTAGTTTGTAAAGCACATTTTGGCACTTTTTAATGTGCATTTTGATTTAGTTTTTATGTGTATTGTTGCAAACAGCACATCTGCTAGCCACTTTTGGGGTGCTATTAACACCACAAGCATAACATGCATTTTGCATGCATTTCCAGAATGCACACAAAAATGCAGGTAAAACATTAGCCAAATACATGTTAAAAAAAACCCAAAATGCACATTAAAATGTGTTTAAAAAAAACACGCCAAAATGTGTGTTGTTAAAAGTAGCAAAACATTGAAAAACTGCACCAAAATGCACATAAAGACAGGCCCAAGAAGCAAAACTGAATCTTTTTCGGACGTGCAGCGTTAAGCGTTTTTGCATATTGGCCGTTGGTAGCATATTTGTGAAAGGACAAAATGTGTAGCAAAATGCGTGTCTACTAGCTGCATTTGGGGTGCCATTAGCAATGAATGGCACCCAAAAACGCACTACATAATTTGATACAATTTTTTTGTTTACAAAAGATATTTTATTTAGAATGTCAAGAAAACATACAGACTTTAGATACAAAATTGTATATGTTTACAGTACATGATACAGAATAGACATCAAGTTGTTTCTAAACGGAAGGGAGGCTTGAACATTGTTAGTGCAATTTGGAACTGCGCCATGAATTGCCCAATTCTGCCAACAATTCTGCATTGCTCAGATGTGAATGAGTCCTAAAAGACAATATATTATAACTATAGTGTGTGTGTATGTATATATATATAAAAAAAACACAACTATACACATAAACATATATACTTATTATTTATATCAATCCTTAACCTCACTGGTGCTGATATTAGGAAGAAAAAGGCCTTTTTCCTCATCGCAGCAGCTTCACACCCAAATTCTCCACCTCTGAGCTGGACAATGTGGGACGGAGATATTTTACAGAGATTGCCAGCGAGATCTTCAGATCTCACCTTCATAAACCGGTCATCTTGTGATGAGAAGTGAAGAACATGTTTTCAACTCATCTCCGCTTCATAAACTGGTACACCTGAGAGATCAGGATCTCAGCTCTTCTGTTTCATAAATGGACACCATAGTTTGGAGTTTAACTCCATTAAAAGCATAGTTAACAGATATATACCGGTTCTGCTCAATGATCCGGTCTATGCAGAGATCCTCTCGAGAGGTGTTAGGTCGGTGTCATGGAAGGCTCCCACACTGGGCAACACACTTGCCCCTAATTTATTTTCTAGTAAACATTCCCAGCCCCACTGGCTTCAGTTTAAAGGTACGTTTCGATTTGGGAGTGGTAATTGTTCATGCTGTTTCCACATCAAAAAAGGAGACATTTGTCATTCAATAACGTCCAAAAGAGATTTCAAATGTACTTCATTTATAAATTGCAATACCAAGTTTGTCGTATATATGATTACCTGTGAGTCCTGCTCTGTCCAATATGTGGGTCGTACCATCCGCAGGATGAGGGACAGACTCCAGGATCATCTATATGACATTTCTGTGAACAAACATTGGAATATCCGTCATAATAAAGATGTAGGTGACCTTCGTATTCAGGGGCTGGAGAGAATTATCACGCCTAAAAGAGGGGGAGATAGATTTAGGCTACTCTGCAAGAGGGAAGTGTATTGGATTTTTAAGATGAATACTAGACAGCCCCTCAGACTTAATTTTCAATTTTCACTGTTTTTACATCTATACTCCCCTCTTTCTGCATAGTGGTCAATAGTGTATTATTTATTAGCCTATTAGTGAACAACCCTTTATTGATCTGTCAAACGTATACTGATTCTGCAGTTCCAATCTATTTCCCATGACAGCCACTGTGAGTGGGCGCAGATATATACTTTGTGTCGTGGTTATTAAATGGATTGTGTCTGTTGTTAGCCATACATCAACAGGTTGTTGTTACTTTATTAGAAGCACTATTTTGATACGTTGGGATGTCGTTCGGTGTATGGGACTTATGTGGGTCTTGTTCACCTAGTGCAGTGGTTCTCAATTCCGGCCCTCAGGACCCACTAACAGGCCAGGTTTGCAGGATAACTGAAATGCATCACAGGTGATATCATTTGCTGCATCTCCCCAAGGTAATACTTAAAATCTGGCCTGTTGGTGGGTCCTGAGGACTGGAGTTGAGAACCACTGACCTAGTGACATATATAGATTGATTTTAGTTACATATGAGGTACATGCAAATTATTCCTCTAAAAAGTTTTAGATGTTTGTGTCGGTGAATTTTATACTGTGCAATGGTTCCACCATATCTAACACCTGACAATTGCATGGGACAGTTTTCAAACTGATCTTGATGGATTGATTTATTGGTTAAACCTTTGGTTTAAACCTGTCCAATAGGTTAAGGTTATTTCTATTGCTTTATTGGTTTATTGAATCATCAATTACATGTGTGTGTGTATATATATGTGTGTAATGTATGTCATATGTAGTCAAGCTATGAGTAAGCACCGGATTTAGAGGTGTTTATGGTAATCTTACACAGTCAGCCAGTACCCACAGCTGATCCATTTGCAGCCTAATACCCTTGAGCGGTGATTCTCTCCTGGGTCAATAATGATGTGGGGCTGTTTTTCTGCGGCAGGAACCGGCAATCTTGGATTGTGTACCTGGCATCATGGATTCCCAGAAATATCAGGTCATTTTGAAGAAGAACGTTCTATTGACAAAATAACTCAAATATGTATCAAGAAATTTTGTTTGTTATTTCACAAGTTTTTTTCATTTATTTTCATTATCTTTCATCAACATCACTGTATTGTCTATTGAGGCGAGGGGGTTGAATATTTCTGATTGCAAGTGTACATACACAGACCCCCATTCAGTTGCTCTGGGGGGGTTATCACGGGTAACTGGCGGACATCAAGTCTGTCGTACCCGCTCCCTGCCCTCCCCCCCACCCAGAGCACAGTGAGCACGCCTCCGGCGGTGCATGTGCGCGCTCACAGTACTCGTTCTTGTGCCCACCGTCAGATGATGGTGTTTCGCGATAACGAGCCAAGTTGTCGACATCAAGCCATGGCGGCCGGTCGGCAACTGGTTAAATACCACCAAAAGAAAGCTCTATTTGTGGGGAAAAAATGCCATATGTGAACAGTGTAGCATGACCGCACAATTGTCATTCAAAGTGTGCACAGGTTATGACTAAGCGGACTCCAGATCCATGAAACGCGTTAACCCTTTCAGTTTTTGTACTATCTGCTTGGATATTTATTGTTGGTTCATATTAAATCATCCTTCTTCCGGTCATTGGAGTGCGGTCTTTCCTTTCTCGATTGCCTGTGGACTTGAACTGGCGGTTGTCTGGACCTGCACCCTATCTCCTGGATGATTACAGATATTCCACACCTGAAGCGGGCTGCTTACCTTTCCCTGTTTAGGCATTCAAAGTGTGGCCTGGGCAGGAAGGCGGTGAAAGTGCCCAGTACAGGCGGTCCCCGGGTTACAAACAAGATAGGGACTGTAGGTTTGTTCTTAAGTTGAATTTGTTTGTAAGTCGTAACAGGTACATTTTTTAAGTGTAGCTTCAGCCAAAAAACATTTTTTCATTTTTTTGGGTAGCATAGGGAAGGGGTAACACCCCTGTAATGTTTGTTTTGCTGTCTATGTTTCTGTTCAGAAGATTTCACCTCACTTCCTGTCCCAATGAGAATTGGATTTTGAAAATGTTGAGTTGTTAAGGAAACAAACCTTGGTGATAAAAGCATCAGCGGAGACCCCTTTTTCCCATAACAACTCTTACAGAACTGAATTTCCCTTCCTAGGGGGAGATTTCCTTTCAATTCCTGTTGTCTCCCTCCGTTTGTAAGTAGGAGTCGTTTGTAAGTCGGATGTTTGTAACTAAGGGACCACCTGTATTCAAGTGGTTATATTTTTATACAAGTTTCTAATTAACTTCAGTAGACTTTTAGCAAACCTCAGAATTTCTGTAATGTGGAGTTTATGACTCTCATTCTCCTTTGTCTCTCTATGACAGATCAGTTTAGTGGCTGTGTAATTGCTGGGTAAAGACACCATTCCAATGGACAACTTCTTAATGGAATATAGAAGGTCTCTTAGCTTCAGCTGCCATCCACACATCATCATGACCCATGAAACCACCTTTTATACCAGCAGTGACTTTGTGTTTATCCAGGAGGGGGCACCAACTGGAGGCATTCAATCCATAATAAAGACAAATATGAGTTTGTACCAAAATTTAAATAATCTTTAAAAAGTTATGATCTCGGTCCTTGACTTAAAAAAAGAAAAACCTGAGGTTCAAGGAACCCTACTGAAATGCAGTGAGTTAATGGGATGTATAATGAGCATACGCTTGTTATTTGGCATGTGGCTCGCACAGTCGTGAAGCAAGGTTAAAATGGGTTTAAGAATTATGGATTTAAGAATTAATGGCTACAAGCATTCCCCTTAGTGTATTCTGGTTCTTTGGAGGAGGTACATTGATGATGTCCTCCTCCTCTGGAACGGTAATATGAAATAATTGAATATTTTTTTTTCCTTCAGCATAACAACAATGATTGTGGTATACTCTTACAGCATGAAGCCAGCGAAGAAGAGATTCATTTTCTGGGTTTAAGAATTAGGGTTCATAACAATTGACTAGTTACATCTTTTTTCAAAGAGCAGTGTGCTTTCTGCATGCACAGTAGGGATTCGGCAATGGTGGCAGCAACATCCAAGAGCCAATGGAAACATTACCTGGGGTGCCAACATTGCTAGCTTCAAGGACAGTATCCTAGTAAGGATAAAGAATGGATCGGGCCGAGCACGAGTTTGGACTGAACATTTGCCTGTTCTGTCGTTCGCCTAACACCCAAATTTGTAGGGTACTTATACCCTGCAATGCATTGGGCGCTGCAAAGGTTTGCCCAATCAGAGTGCAGTGTAAGCTGGTTTTTAAGGAATGTGGCCAGGAAGCTATAATAAAAAGTGTCATAAAAGGAGTATATAAAAAAATAATTGGTCATGAAAGGGGTATGGTGGCCTGGGTCCTGCCCTGGGGGACATGTACCCAAAAAACAAAAAAATATATATATATATATATATATATATATATATATTTTTTTTTTTTTTTTTTTTTTTTCTGGAGCAGTCAGTTTAACGAATGCTTAAAGTGAAACAATAAAAATGAAAAATTGCTTTGAATATCATGCCTGGGGGGTTCCCTTAGTCTGCCTGTAAAGTGGTGCATCTGTGTTATGTTTAGTGGCACCACAATAATGACAATCATAAAGGAAAAAATGTCATTCAAACTTGCTTGTGGCTGTAATGTATTGCCGGCTCAATATAGATTAAAAAAAAAAGATCTGGTATGGATTTTAAGGGGAAACCCACCCAAAATTTGGTTACAAATTGGTGTGGGGGTCCCCCCCCCAAAAAAAATCAATACCAGACCCTTATCTAAGCATGCAGCCTGGAGGTCAGGGGGGGGGGGGGTGAGTGAGCCCCTCCTGAACCATACCAGGCCACATGCCCTCAACAAGGGGAGGGTGCTTTGTGGTCCCCTTAAGCCTTGTCCCCATGTTGATGGGGACAAGGGCCTCTTCCTGACAACCCTGGTTGGTGGTTGTCAGGGTCTGCGGGCTTATCAGTATCTGGTAGCCCCCTTTAACAATCGTACCCCTACCCGTTCACCAAAAAAGTGTCAAAGTAAAAACCACAAAAGACAGTTTTTGAGAATTCCTTTATTAAAAAATAATACATTTAAAAAAAAAGTGTCCTGCGATGTACATCCACCATCAATCACGATGCCTGACGGACCCGAAATTTCGGAAAAAATGGAAAGTGCATCCACCTCTCTCAGAGGCTACCCACGGTATGTGCTTTCTTTGCCTATATAAGATCTGTCAAATCAAAGGCGGGGCTCACCAAGGGACGTCATGGGGCAAGGTCATTGGGTGACTTATATAGGCAAGGGCAGGGCCACCAGGTAAGTCACCCAGTGACCCTGCCCTATGGCATCCTGTGGTGGCCCCACCTTTGAATATATAAGAGCTGTCAAGAAGTGAAGATTTCTATGGTATCAGCAAGCAGGAGGGGGAGGAAGGGAGGAGAGGAATCAATTGATGTCATAAAATACTATTCACACATCAAAGCAGTCCCTACAAGATTCATTTGAAATTGAACACTTGGTGGCTAAAAAAAAAAAAGAAGATGCATACCAATCGCTGAGACCTGCATTATACCCTTTGTGTCAGGAAGACCGTCAGCTGGATCCCCTCAGAAGAGGCACATCTAAGAACTTTTTTCTTCTGTGGTGCCGTTTGTGCACGTATGCGTGCGTTCCGGCGCCAAAATGGCCATTTAAGCCCTGCTGATGCTCTGTCTGATCTACAGCGTTACCCATGTTTACCTGTTGCCCGATATCTGTTCCTGATTCGTTACCGACCCAGCTTGTCCAGACTCTCCTGCTTTCCGCCTGCACCCAATCCCGGGTTGTCCCGACCACTCTTCTGCCTGCTCCTCTGTACCTCGCTGCCAACCCTGCCTGCACCTGACTCTTCTCCAGTACCTGTGGCCATTCAGACCTCTGCAGCTTCCAGCTCCGTAAGTCTTCTCCAGCTTCTTCCAGGACTGCTACCTTCTGGCTGCACCTCTAGCCCTGCAGGTCATCTCCATCTCCAGCAATCCTACGGACCTCCAGCTGGTGGACATCACTGGACTACCACATGCACTCGTACCTCACCATGCTCCTGTGGCCGCTATCTCACTCCCAGCGGTCCCTTGAACTGGGGTTGTGTGAGAGGCCATCCCCTGCCATTTTTTCTTTGAGGAACGTACAATGTAAACCATACTGCATTCTGAAGACAACATGACAAGAAGAAATGTAGACATGACATAACCAAGCAATAAGTGGAAAAAAAAAAAAAAGTCAGAAAAAACAGGTTGCATTGCAAATTGATGAATCTACAGATGTTTCAAATTATGCTCAACGTATGCTATTTGTTCGGTATATTGATAACACGTTTTAGTTAGGAAAACAAGAACAAATATATGGATGCAAACGTGAAACAAAAACTACTGGAGAAGAGATTTTTAAGCTACTGAGCACATTGAAAAACAAATGTATTATCATGGCGATGGTGCGTCTGTGTGTACAGATGGAGCATCAGCGATGGTAGGGCGAAGGAGTGGTCTTGTTGCTCGAATAAAAGAAATGAATTCTTCAATTAAGTGGAACCATTGCATCATTCACAGACAAGCATTGGTTGCAAAGATGGTGTCTTAGATATCACTATAAAAATTGTGATTATCATAAAGATACAAGCTCAGAATTCACAACTTTTCAGAGAACTTTGTCGTGACTTGGGATCTGACCATACGACTGACTGTACTTCTTCACACTGATGTTAGATGGCTGTCATGTGGAAGGATGTTAAATCGTCTTTTTTAACTAAGAAGTGAAGATGCATTTTTTTTTTGAGAGAGATAAAGTCTGAATTTCTGAATAATTTTGAAAATGTATGGATGTACAAATTAATAA
This sequence comes from Glandirana rugosa, assembly GCA_018402905.1. Lineage (NCBI taxonomy): Eukaryota > Metazoa > Chordata > Amphibia > Anura > Ranidae > Glandirana > Glandirana rugosa. The sequence continues at coordinate 515,415 of BLSH010462428.1, read as the reverse complement.
ATGCAAAGAAATCTGTGTGCTGCCACCTAGTGTTTGATTGATCATGTTAGAGTATTCTGTCGTGGTTTGAAAATGATGCCACCATGCCCAGGTGTTCCTATATTTATGCTGGGTATCTTTCGATTGGTGGATTAATTCCTCTAATTCTGCCATTTTGTTTATGCATCTTATCCACTCTTTCAGGGTTGGGGGGGGGGGGGGGTGTCTGTTTTCCATTTTGCAGGAATGCACATTTTTGCTGCATTGATCAAGTGAAGCGCCAGTGAGCGACGGTACTCTGTTGTTGGGATAGATGAGTGGTGTAGCAGCATCTGAGATGGGGAGAAATCTATCCGGAGTGTAGTGATTTGGGAAGTGATGCGGTGGATGTCTTCCCAGTAGTTTTTGAGCTTGGGGCATGTCCACCAAATGTGGAGCTTGGAGCCATCCAAGTCAGAGCATCTCCAACAATTGGGAGGGACAGTTGGCAAGATTTTGTGGAGTTTGAGGGGGGTTTTGTATCATTTAGAGCAGCCTTTCCTCAACCTTTTTAACACTGAGGAACCCTTGAAATAATTCTTCGGTCTCGGGGAACCCCTGCTAAAAATGTAAAATCTACAACTCATGATACATTAGTGTGATGGTCAATGGGAAGAATGCTCCTTACACTTGTGGTCATTGGGAATAATTACCCTTTACAGATAGCTAAAAAGATCAATGGTATCATTGGGAATTTATCTGAGAGGTAAAAATTGACCATTGCTCAAGGAACCCCTAGCAACCTCTGGAGGAACCCTAGGGTTTCACGGAACCCTGGTTGAGAAACCCTGATTTAGAGAAAACTTTATACTCATTTTCCTGTGCTGAATCATTAATGCAGTGGTTCTCAACTCTTGTCCTCTGGACCCGCTAACATGCCAGGTTTGCAGGATAACTGAAATGCATCACAGGTGATATCATCTGCTGCTCAGTGATTGCAGTATTCTAGACTGCATCTCCCCAAGGTAATACTTAAAATCTGGCCTGTTGGTGGGTCCTGAGGACAGGAGTTGAGAACCACTGCATTAATGGATGTCTTGTGAATGTGGGTAAATATGTTTTCCCAGTCTTCCTTCGAGAGGGTAATTGCCAGGTCTTTTTCCCATTGAGCACTTGCAAGATTGGAGTTTGGATCTTGGTCCGCAAATAGAATAGCGTACATGTCTGGGATCATGTGTCTTTGCGGCTCTTTCCTAGAACATATTTCCTCAAAAGTTGTGAGTTTTCTTGAAAAAGTTTACCGCGTGCAAGGGTCATCCAAAACATGTCTTATTTGGCAGTAGGGCAAAAATGGGAATGGTTGACCGGACATCTGTGCTGACAGAGAGGAGAGGGAAAGGAATGTATTTTTGTGGAAGAAATGTTCTGCTCCCATATCCGTGTGGGGCTGTGTGTCTAAGAAAAAGCATTCTAATAATCTTGGTAGAAATTCAGGGTTGTTACAAATTGGAGTTAAGGGACCCGGTATGTTAGATACGCAGTGTTTTTTGCAGACCTTTTGAAACGTTTGTAGCGTGGTGTTTATCAAGGGATGTTGTTTACAGGTTTGGGGTATATGAGTCGATTTGATCCACGGGAGTTGGCGAAGGGGTATTGGAGAATAGGTGGAGTTTGCATTATTTATATCAGTTTTACATCGATTTATATATTGAGTGAGGAGTAGATACCTATATTGTCCATTCACTAATGTGCATTTGCAGAGGCAGCGCTGATACACTTCTATTTCAGTTGATGTACAAATTAGCTCTGCAGGGGTCTAACTAATATTTTTATCTCACAATAATAAAGTAAGAACTTCCAGGGGAAAAAAATGAAGTTCTGGAAAAGTAGAGCCTTGTCTGGATCGTTTAATTCATTTCAGCGGCTTTCTGAATTTTGTGTGGAAAACGAGATACCACTTTCTGATGGTGTAAAGCAAAATCTTATCGAACATTTAATTAATATGGAATCAAGCTTTGAACATTATTTCTCCAATGCTGAAGAACAGGAAGAGGCACATTAAGTATGGATTTTACACCCATTTGACCACAGTGCTATTGAGCAAGCTGGCCTTCCAAACTGCCTGAAAGAAAAGCTTTTTGAACTTTCTGCAGACGCTACTCTGAAGATTATGCAGAACATAGGAACGAGTGAGATATCAGTGAAAAGTGAATACTCAGAACTGAGAAAGAGTGCACTTACAGAACGACTTCCTTTTGCCTCAACCTATCTATGTGAAAGCAGTTTTTTACATAGGTCTCAACTAAAAAGTAAAGCAAGAAAACAGTGTTATCCTGAAAGCAATCTTATTGTAGCAATAAGCCTGCATTCACATAGGGGCGACACGACTTTTGCGAAACTTTGCTAGGTGACTTGACACTGGTTTGAAGCGACTTTCAAAGCAACTTCCATAAAGGCGACTTTGCCTGCGTTCATATAAATGTACTGACATCGGGGCGTGGTTTGACCGCTGCCGAAGATGGCCGCTTGAGCACTCGGCTCCGCTCCTCCACTAGTCAGCAGAGCAGTTCCAGCGCCCCATTCCAGCGTTATCACCCTCATAACAGAGGGATTAGCATTGGGGATACAGCGGAGCATGACCCGGAAAAAAAACTCAGAGCAGGGAACCAGACGTCTCCTCGACTTCTATATGAGGCCTATGCTGCAGGGAGCCCAAGATGGCGCCGGCCGAGATCAGAGGGAAGCCGCCCCGCCGCCGCCTCAGACTGACACGGACGCCCCAGACACAGAACCTATGGAGCTACCAGCCCTGTAACGACACGCGACACAGTCAACACCCTGATGTTCAGGGACGCGGTATGACGGCAAACTAGCCGCCAACGAACAGACCGCTCACACGGTCACATAGTCGGTAGGCGAATGGAGCGAGAGGGACCCCCCTCCTACCTAGTCCGACGTCCCGACCATCGAGGTATCCAAGACACAGACCCCGCAGGCACAGTCAGACTCCGCCGCCGCCCCGCCGAAGGGAGACTAGAGCCGGCCGCGGTAGAACCCGAGGGACGTCGTATCCGGAGTATATCTTCAGCTCCTCTGCAGACCAAGGGACGAGACTCAAAAAAAAGGCCCAGT
>BLSH010462428.1:483483-503094 GCA_018402905.1 Glandirana rugosa | reverse complement strand
GCACAATTTTGTTCGGGTACGAGATGGCTATTGTTCGAGGATCCCTTGATGCATGACCTGAAAGGTGCTCATCTCAGTGCTACACGAGGAACCTGCGATGGTGGCACTATTCGGGATCAATTTGCATCATATTTCGTTTCACCAGCTGGTGAAATAGAATGGCAAATGGCTGCTATTTCTTAAGTTTATTTTGAAGCTGTTCACTTTGCCTGCATAGTTATTTAGTTATTAATGATTTATTGATGCTATCATATACTTTATTTACTGTTTTCTAATTCTTGCTGTGTTTCCAATAAATTCTGATACTGTATTAAAAATGATTTTTAGTTTTTCTGATACTGATCATGGACTAAATATTTTAAGAAAGTAGGTTAATGTCAGGCTATGGGTATAAGGGGTTAATGTCAGGGTTAATGTGGGCGTTACATTAGTCAAATGAATAATATAATATAATTACACCTACACTTTTCTGTCCGGACATCCTGGGTTAACGTCTCCCATTCCTCAACACACAGCTGGCAGATCTCCAGCCAGGCATTACCCCTTTTCACCTGATCTTTATAATTGGGATTAGTCTTGTCCCACAGTACTGGATGATCCTTGCAGTGCCTAATGAGCACCTCGTTGTCCACAACATTTCTGCTGAACAGCCTCAGAGCTCTTGATGACATTTTAGAAGGAACACACACATCCAAGCAGAGCAAACGGCATCCAGGAAGTGCTCAGTGGGGAGGGGGTGACTCTGTAATTTATAGGGAGTACTGGGTAAAAACGTTTGTGTTTCCTGTCAAAGTCGCTTCTGTATGGATGGGGATCCGACTTGGAGGTGACTTCTATTGAATCCTATGGGCACAAGTCGCCTTGAAGTCGGAACGACTTCAGTCGTGTACATTAAGATGGCTCCCATTCATTTCAATGGGATTTCAAATGTCAGGCGACTTGAGGCAACTCAAGTCGGATCGCAAGTCACCCCTGTGTGAATGGGCACTCAGGAGCTTGATACACAGGTGTAAAAAGATCATGTCATCCAAGCAGGCCCAAATTGCTAATTGAACCATAGTTTACATTTATATTCATAATTTGGTTTCATGTTTGTGAAAAGCTATCTTTTTTGGATAACTGGTAGTTATTGTTTTTTTTTTTTTTTAATAAATGCAGCTTAAAAAGGTTGCCTTTTGCCAATCATGGCTCAGGGGCTAAGTCCACACCCCACACTATTCAAGGCTGCTATCACTGGTGGCCGTATGTAGTGTGCCAGTGTAGGGTATATACAGTGCAGTGCAGTCAGTGTACAGTATATAAAACAGTGCAGTCAGTGTAGTGTAAAGAATAGTGAATTCAGTGTACAGTAATTTACAGTGCAGTCAGTGTAGTATACACACAGGGCAGGTGGTATACAGTATATATAGTGCTTTTGGTGTACAGTATATAATACAGTGTAGTGTATATAATATAGTGCAGTCAACGTGGTATACACAATATAGTGTAGTGCATTTAATACAGTGCAGCCAGTGTACAGTACATAATACAGTGCAGGCAGTGTAGAGTATATAATGCATTGCAGTTTGTGTAGTGTATATAATTTGGCCTCTAGACATGGTTTCTCAGCTTGCTCAGAGGTGAGATCCTTGGAAGTTTGCCAAGATCATTATTGCTTGTTGTGTCTTACATAACATCTGCCTTGTGAGGAATGGTTCCTGGGAGATGACTAAGGAGAGGGAGCCAGAGGTCCATCGGCTGATCATCCCCAGAAGCCAGAGCCCTGAGGTTGTATGTGCCGCCTGATTTCAGCTGATAGCCCAGTACTTGTATGTATTCACACATTAGTATTGATAGAAAGCAGCTCATGTTTTTCATTGTCCACAGACTACCACCTTTTGACCTATCTCACTAACAGGGACACAGATGGCAATGAAGAACTGACAGGCGTTGTAGTCCGTATCAATTCTAAAGGTAATATACCAAGTTAGGGCTTTACTAAATCAAGCAATGGGAGCAAAATGTTGATCATTTCTGGGAGAAAAGACATGCTAGAATAGCTGTCAGAGGTTTGTGTCTGTGCCACCTTTAGATTTATGAATGACACTAACCTCTGTTATGTACTCAAATCTGTTTTCTTGTTTCACTTTTAGCTCCTGACCCCATTTATAGATTAATGGGCTGTAGCATGCATATGCACGCTCATACCACAGCCATACTAATTGCCCATGTGTACTTCCTGAGAACTATAATGGTGCAGCATGAAGATGTTGAGATTTTGAAACCTTTGAATTATAAGGATGTCATGCTGCTAGGGATATCCCTAGTAGCAGGAGTCTTTGCAGAAAAAGCAGTGGAGCAAGAGGAAGCAGAAGCCACAGCTTTCCACACCTCATGCCCATTTGGAAAACATGTGGGACCCCGAAACCAGATCTAGATTTTGCTTGCCTACAGAAGCATCTATAGACCTCTATGGGTTCATAGAGGAGAAACTTACACCATGTGCAGTATGAAACCATGCAATGCCTGGAATGGTAATGTTATGGCTACCCTTTATATCTTTGGGCATGGCAGCTTCCAAAGCCCCTCTGCCATACTTGGGATTAGTGATGGGCTCAGGCATGTTTGGATCAAACCCACCAGGAAACCAGCACTGCACACTAGGAATCAGACATTGCGTATATGTGCAGCTGCCAGTCAGGAACTGTCTATGATTGGTGGTGTGCAGTGACGGCTTCCTGGTGGGTTCAATCTGAACACATCACTACTCGGGATCAGCCAACCAACTGTGTACAGAATGTTTATGCAGGTCATTGATGTCATTCTTGCCATTGTGCCACAGTTTATCCACTTTCCAGAAACTGAGGACAAGTGGAATGATGTGAAGGTGGCTTTCTACCAGCCTGCTGAATGTCCTCTGATCCTGGGGGCCATTGATTGTACCCATGATGAAATCAGGGCCCCCAGGTACAGAGACGTTGACTATTGGAACCACAAGCAGTACCAATCCCTCAATGTGTCAGTGGTGTGCAAAGCCAGGTAGCATGGTCTGTATGCTCAGACAGGGATCTGTGTGTGAGAAGTAAGAGCGTAGGCATGCTCTCTCACAAAATAATGTGAGGAATTGCATGGAAGATTATATGCAATATCTGTATTTGCCTATTGGTGTGCAGCCAAATAGAGGACACCTATCTGCGGCCATTGGTATTGCAGGCTATGCTAACGTTTGCAGCTGGATTTATCTTCCTCACCATAAAATTTCCACCTCCACTAATAAAGGATCTTGCTCCAGTTAAGTTACCATGAATGTGCATTCTTGACATCTGGCAGAGTCAGAAGATTAGAGTGTGATTGCCTTATGATTGTTACCAGGGTCTGTATGTAAGAATTTGATGCTCCTTTAATAATTTGCCAGAATGTAGGGTTGATTTCCAAAGACACACAAAGGAAGCAGATACATTGTGTGTGTTCCACATCTGCAACAGAGACCTTTAATTGGTTCCTACCCATCAAGCCTTAAAGTTTCCCCTCACCTGCTCTGGATGTGTGATATTTATTGATTTTAAATCCTTTTTTTTATTAGAATATGTGGTGTGGTGAACTTTATAGCTGATATACAGTATATGAATTGGAATGTATGCCTTCAACTGTTCTGCATTGTGTATACTCTATGCCCTAGTGTGTGCTGAGTAAACACAGACATGTCCTAGGTATATTCCATACCCCCTGGGCTGCCCCGTATGTCATATGTATATTCCATACCCCCTGGGCTGTCCCGTATGTCCTATGTCTATTCCATACCCCCTGGGCTGTCCCGTATGTCCTATGCATATTCCATACCCCCTGGTCTGTACCGTATGTCATATGTATATTCCATACCCCCTGGGCTGTCCCGTATGTCATATGTATATTCCATACCCCCTGGGCTGTCCCGTATGTCCTATGCATATTCCATACCCCCTGGTCTGTCCCATATGTCCTATGTATATTCCATACCCCCTGGTCTGTCCCGTATGTCCTAGGTATATTGCATACCCGCTGGGCTGTCCCGTATGTCCTAGGTATATCCCATACCCCCTGGGCTATCCTGCATGTGCTAGGTAAATGTCATACCCTTATCCATATATCATTCCTATACACCCTTCCCCCCCTTTGTGTGCTACATGGATTATTCTGCCTTTGTCTAGTGTCCCCACTGCTATCGTTGGATACTAAGGTAATTATTGTAACTGTTAACTTACTAGGAAGAGAAAATCTAACATGATCTGAACTGGCTAGTGAATATATAAAGCAGAAGACAGCAGATATGAATGCAACACTTACACAGGGATGAAGCAAGTCCCCCTACATATCATCTTAGGCTGTTCACTTCACTGGGTATTTGTAAGGGTTTACATCCACCTTAACTATTAGAAACATGCATTTCTGTTATCTCTGAACATATCAGCTTCACTGACCTCCAGACTCCCAAATATCTCATTGTAGGACAAGACGACCAACTGTCTATGTGTCACAAAAAGATATTCCAAGGATCTGGAGCAGTGTTCATCAACCCTTAAGGAGCACCAACAGGCCGTTTTCAGGGTTTCCATTATTTTGCACAGGTGATTTGATCAGTTTCAATGCCTTAGTAATTACCACAGCCGTTTTATCAGAGTGAAATCCTGAAAACATGACTTATTGGTGCACCTTGAGGATTGGCGTTGAGAAACACTGATCTGGAGAACAATTTATTCTAATAACATATTTCTGAAAAATTCTACCAAGATAGCTTATAATATAAAGAACCTAACATTAGCATATAAGCACTTAGCAAAGTAATTTAATCATTAGTAAATCATAAAATAAATATGTTTCCTTATCAAAAAAAAATAACCATATGGAGAAGAACATTTCCATATTTCCTGTAAGGATCACATTAGTGCTAGGCCTGAAGGACTATGGTGATTCTAGTAAAAGTCGAATCCATCCCATCATTATACCTATATCCAGCCGTTGAATATTCCCATATACAGAGCCAAGGATTTCCACTTCGTGAGGCTGTATCCCCCGTCACCCGTCCACAATACCCCTCCCCCCACACATGCACAACATGGCCAGAATCATCGCTGGTCACTGACCTTTATTATGGAAAGGAAATAATGATAGTGACAAATAGTCCCCGCCCCCCTATACATCAAAACCAATAGGAACAAGATTAGCACTGGCTGTATACATAGTGACAACTATTACAGCCAATCACAGTGAGGGGGAGACACAATCAGATACATTTATTTTTTGATATAAAAGAAACCGTGAGGACAAAAACTTAGCAATGATCATTGTGGATATTAAAGTGTATATCCAGACAAAAACGTTTTTTCTAGTTTTGAATGGAGTTGGGAAGGTTTGAAACCCCTGTCAGGTTTTTACCACTACTAAGTAGATTGTGTTTGTTCCGTGCAGATGGCTCTATTTAAATTAATTAAATGAGATAGTGAGCTGCTGCCTCCGCTGAGATCCTACCCAAGTAGGGATCCTAGGGTAATTGAGAAAAATGTAGCGGCCGTGGTGCTGCTCCATCAAAAATGGGCTTGTTGGGTCACTAAGTGTACCAGCTGGGACCCGTGTGAAATAATGATATGATTCTATTCCCGGGATGTCTACTGGTGTGTGTGTGGAAATCATTCAAAAATTATTATATGTGACCCCCCTTGTGAGGTAATGATATTTTAAAGTGACTAGAGCAATCTTGCTAGACATAAGTATACTATTTACCTTGTAGGTTTTCTCTGTGCAATATGTGAAAAAATTAAAGTAACATCTAAAAACCTGTTTTTTTGGTAAAACCTTTTCAGGAGGATAGGCAGTGAGGAAGAATCCCTCTATGGAAGTCCAGATAGCCGTATAAATCAGACAGTTCTAATCTTTCCAAGCTACGTTGAAAAATGTGTTGGCTATAGATGCATTGCACGGCGGTGGCTCCAGGGCTGTCATCCCAGTATTCATTACACCTTCTGTTTTATGGACTTGAAACAGTGGTCTTGCTCAGTGACACACTAGGTAGTGAAGTGAGGGTCTAGGATAAAGATGATGGCCCAAAGCCTGCAACATTACAAATTAGATATGTTGGTTCTTGTCCACTAATTCTTCCTATTGACTTAGTATTTCACCAATCAGATGCTCCACCCTGTGTTTTCAGTCTCTGCTCACATTTCTCACATTCATTTCCCCCCAGATATCTTTATACAACCTCTCCATAAACATAACCCAACATGGAGGGGCTCCGTGAAGGTGGTGGTGAAGGTGTGGAGGTGTCGGATTGGGTCACACAGATCATAAAAGGAGATCCTCCCGGCCTCATAATCCAGATCCATCCTGACTCTCTTACTGGAGACATTGCCGGGTAATGGGATCACCTTCCTATCATGTCTAACTGAGTATTGATCAGCTCCTCTTACCAAACCCCAGGACTTCTTATTACATCCAATCAGGGACTGTTCTCCTCTCCTGCCTATACTGGGGTAACACATCCCGACTGTCCACAGATCTGCCCATCTGACAGTCACTTCCCAGTAATGTCTCCCTGAGGAGAAACTCTGAGAGCTCATCACCTGAGGATAATGCTGAAATCTCTCCAGCGTTTCTGGGCGATTCTGATGTGATGATGAGGATGCAGTTTTCCTGCTATCTGATATACGTAGATGATTACTAGCTGTGCTCACATCCAGTAATATGTCTGTAACCCCCGATGTTTGCTGTACAGCCCCAATACTTGGTCCTCCAGCACGGTGTTGCATGGTGGGGGAGGGTTGGGGTTGGTTCCTAGATAATTCAGCATCGACATGAACTTTATCCTTTGTAGTAGAATGTGCATAGACCTGTGTGCCTGTCCATTTATGAACATTAACCCCAGACATGATATCAGTTAAACCTGTGTGTAATGTGTGTGAGATCCCCAACACATCCAGATCCCCTCCATCATGGAGGAGTTTCTCATGTCTCTCTCTGCCATCATCTCCATCCTCAGTATCACACAAGTCACCTGTGTCTGTGTCTGATTTCTGTAGGACACTCAGTGGATCTGTCATGTTACGCAGCTCCTCAATGTCCCCCATCTTCCTGGACAGCTCTTCCTTCTTTATTTCCAGCTGTTGGATCAGATCAGACAGTGATAGAGAGACTCGCTCTGCCTGCCTGGAGATGTCACTCAGAACTCTCTTCTCCAGGTCTTCCAGATGTCTCCTGAGGTCTCTGAACAGGGCAGTGACTCTCTTTGTTTCCTTGTACTTTCCTCCTGCGTTCCTGCAGACTCTGGACTCTTTTCTCAGTCTCTTCTCTCTCTGTCATAATTTTTTTCAGAACATTTCTCAGTTTATTCTTCTTCATCTCAGAGGCCTCATCCAGAGTCTCCACCTGGTGTCCCCGATGTTCTCCATCCAGCCTGCAGGACACACAGATACAGGTGGAGTCCTCAGTGCAGTAATACTCCAGGATCTTCTTATGGACGGAGCATTTCCTGTTCTCCAGGGAAGTGGTGGGGTCACATAAGAGATGTTCTGGTGACTTGCTGTGGACTCTCAGGTGATTGTCACACAGAGAAGCTTCACACAGCAGACAGGACATCACAGCAGGTACAGGAGTGTGAATGCAGTGAGTACAGAAGACCACGGACTCCTCCTGATCTGGCTGAGCAGACAGGAAATTCTCCACTATGTTACGCAGTGTTAAGGTCCTCCGCAGTGTAGGATGCTCCTGGAACTCTTCTCTGCATTCAGGACAGGAATAACCTCCAGACCCCTCCTGGGTATCCAACACACGACCAATACAATCCCGGCAGTAGTTGTGTCCACATTTCAGGGTTACAGGATCTGTATAAATGTCCAGACAGATGGAACATTCCAGCTCCTTCCTCAGATCAGCAGATGCCATTCCTGACAACAGAAGAAAAAAGACAGTAAAAGTTTGACACTCAGTAACCAGTTCTGTACACTCATACACACAGGGTAAGGCTGAGACTGAAGGTTGCCATAGATGGATCAACATTTGACCATTTAAACAGAGAATGGCTGAATTTTGATCCATCTATCACTGTTTTGGCTTAAGAGAAATCAGTTTAATAATCCATTTTTCAAATGGGAATTCTGGAAAACTTTCATTCGAAAAGCACCTGCAGCCATAAATGGTTGCTGCACTGATCAATGTACTCCATCACCTGCCCCAGCTATCCTGCTGGGAAGCTGTCAAAGCAGACAACCAATCATAGATGTGGAGGTAATCCCTGCACCTAAGCATAACCAGTATGTAAAGCTCATCTCTAGTAGTCATAGGAATCCTTATGGGCAGAAACACAGATGATACATGGGAGGATTCCTGACAAGCTTCCTATCTGGGGAAAATAACGGACTATATAATAAGCTGTAGAAACAATGTACAAATACAATAATGTCATCATGGGCATAATCCACCCAAGAGCTTCTGGCTTGTCCACCTCACCTTAAATGATCAGATTAGATTACTATGATTAAAAGTGCTAGCACCCTGTATATGAAACTAAACTAGAAGACTCTTTATGAGGAAAAAATATTTCTGCCCACCTTAATTTTAATTAGCTCCAAAGATGGTACTCACAGTTACACACAAACACTTCAGGACAATCCATCAAGATCTGATACAAAGTAACATTCCACCCCTTATTTTACTTTTTACATTCAGATAAACCCCTCATCCCCAGTCCAGACAATGTATCTCTCCTTAGACCGTATAGTGCATAGCAAACTCATCCTACATAGAACACTGTGTCGAGCTTTCCCTATGGAATACAACCCTAAAGAGTGCGTCCTGTGTATGGCTCACATCTAGGGTTGCCACCTCATCCCTTAAAACCTGAACACATATGAATTACACAGGTTGTTCTGTGGCTCATTAAGGTGGTAATTAAACTCACTTGGTGCCTTATCTGCATTAAATTAGCCTCAGGACAACCTGTGTAATTCATGTGTTCAGGTTTTAAGGGATGAGGTGGCAATCCTACTCACATCCCCCTCCTGTCTTCCTGCACGCACCACTTATGCCTCATTCTGAGTCTGGAACTGCTGGTTGTAGTTCACCTTTCTTTCTTTCACCCAGAGCTCTTTCAGGTGTGTGGATTACTCCTCAGGTCAGAGCTCTCTCCAGTCTATGGATTACTCCTCAGGTCAGAGCTCTTTCCAGTCTATGGATTACTCCTCAGGTCAGAGTTCTTTCCAGTCTATGGATTACTCCTCAGGTCAGAGCTCTCTCCAGTCTATGGATTACTCCTCAGGTCAGAGCTCTTTCCAGTCTATGGATTACTCCTCAGGTCAGAGCTCTCTCCAGTCTACGGATTACTCCACAGGTCAGAGCTCTCTCCAGTCTACGGATTACTCCTCAGGTCAGAGCTCTCTCCAGTCTACGGATTACTCCACAGGTCAGAGCTCTCTCCAATCTACGGATTACTCCTCAGGACAGAGCTCTCTCCAGTCTACCGATCACTCCTCAGGACAGAGCTCTCTCCAGTCTACGGATTACTCCTCAGGTCAGAGCTCTCTCCAGTCTACGTATTACTCCTCAGGTCAGAGCTCTCTCCAGTCTACAGATCACTCCTCAGGTCAGAGCTCTCTCCAGTCTACATATCACTCCTCAGGTCAGAGCTCTCTCCAGTCTACCAATCACTCCTCAGGTCAGAGCTCTCTCCAATCTATGGATTACTCCTCAGGTCAGAGCTCACTCCAGTCCACTCCTCAGGTCAGAGCTCTCTCCAGTCTACCGATCACTCCTCAGGTCAGAGCTCTCTCCAGTCTACCGATCACTCCTCAGGTCAGAGCTCTCTCCAGTCTACGGATTACTCCTCAGGTCAGAGCTCTCTCCAGTCTACAGATCACTCCTCAGGTCAGAGCTCTCTCCAGTCTACAGATCACTCCTCAGGTCAGAGCTCTCTCCAGTCTACAGTCCACTCCTCAGGTCAGAGCTCTCTCCAGTCTACCGATCACTCCTCAGGACAGAGCTCTCTCCAGTCTACATATCACTCCTCAGGTCAGAGCTCTCTCCAGTCTACCAATCACTCCTCAGGTCAGAGCTCTCTCCAATCTATGGATTACTCCTCAGGTCAGAGCTCACTCCAGTCCACTCCTCAGGTCAAAGCTCTTTCCAGTCCACGGATTACTCCTCAGGTCAAAGCTCTCTCCAGTCTATGGATTACTCCTGAGGTCAGAGATCTCCCCCATCTGCGGATTACTCCTCAGGTCAGAGATCTCCCCAGTCTACGGATTACTCCTTAGTTCAAACACTCAACTCAATTTTGTTCCAGTATCGGAATATTCTTTTCCAACTGCCAGATCACAGCGCTGTATACTGTATATAGCTGAGGCTTCATAAAGTTTATACAGCACACACAGTGGGTGCAAACTCTAATATAGACCAGTCAGTTCAACCCAAATAAAACTAGTCAACCGACAGTAGAGGTGGAGATCAGCTTTAAAGCTGAAGGGCAAGAACAACTCTATTTGGCTTATGACAGCTGTCCACTCCTTTCAGAGGAAACTGGAATTGTTCAATAAGATCTTCAATGAGAATGCACGCATTTCAGTACCAGTCCATTAATGTTATGGCAAACAGTGGGGATGTTACTGGTGCTATTTCCAGGTGCTGGACAACACTTCAGAGGAAAAATTATACTTCCAACAAAACAAAACCTAGCCATGTCTCAGCTCTATCTACACATCAGCAGTCCCAACTAGTGATGGGCTCAGATGTGTTCAGAGATCAAACTCACCAGGAAGCCATCACTGCACACCCCCAATCATAGGCAGTGAGGCATTTCCTGGCAGGCAGCTGCACATACACATGCTGCCTATGATTAGCGGTATGCAGTGCCAGCTTCCTGGTGGGTTTCATCCAAATACGCCCCAGCCCATTGCTAGTCCTAACTAAAAAGCTGACCAAGTCTACTGACTCAGCCGCACATCCACAGTTATCAACCTTTATCTCTGACAGAGAAGACCTGTATACTCCCCAGGTTGCAGATCACTGACTGGGTGCCCCAGGTTAGACTAATTTGAGCATAGGTTCACACTGCTGTGGGATTGAAATTGTGCGAGTTCAGCTGAAGTCCAACTTTGGGGTGCAATTTCAGAGACATCTGTGCAGATATCTGCACAAATATCTATTGACATCACACCTAAAGTCGCCAAAAGTAGTGCAGAAACTACTTTTGGGAATCAGTGCAGCACCACAATGTTGGCGTTGCACCGAGTCGGACGGTGCCATTGCCAGCAATGGACGCCCCTTTGGCATGCGATTTGACATGATAAATTGCATGCCAAATTGTACCAATGTGAACCTAGGCTGAAAGGGAGAGGTGGAAAACCTGGAGACAGAATTAGAGGTCTCAAAAAAGGTGTCTGAGAGACATGTAAATCCTGAACATGACTTTTCCAGGATGCCTGCTAATATATATATATATATGTGCAATAATAAATGGCAGATGACGAAACGCGTATGGCAGAGCCTGAGACGTCACGACGCTCACCCACCATCGTTGCACACGGGATATGGAGATCTCCCTGCTGGCAGCATCACAGCGGCTAGCGGTGAACGCTAGATCTGACTTCTCCCAATTGTGAGTAAGATCGGCACTTGGGTGCCATTAAGCTGTACGATATTACACATTGTGGTTTTCCTCTCTCCTTCTATATGGATGCGGGTTGAGACAAGGAACAGCAACATTCATTCTCCCCCACAACAGGAGCCTATTACGGCAGCAAATCCACGGATCAGAATCAGTGTTACCAGGTTGTTTCTCACTTTTGCTTTTACCATTTGGTAGCTTATCAATACTTACCTTTGCACTTTTTTCACCCTATAGGCAGCGCCATTTGTCTTCATTTCATACCACACACACACGCACATATATATATATATATATATATATATATATATATATATATATACATATATACACACACACCTCAAGAAATAATCTGCAATAGATGTGAATAGAGCAAATACAACCAAATGACTGCAGGTGCTGATCGAATGAAAGTTTTCCACCATTCCTGTTTGACAAAGCCAACCATTAGATTCATTTCTGTGAGTGGGAATGACCATATATGAATCTGCAAAATTTCAATCCATATGTCCAGCCATAGAAACATAAGAGTGATGGCAAAAAGAAGAAAAAAAAATAAGTATATTCCAAGCATTAACTACTCTTTCAGTAAAACAATACTTACTAAGATTAGTTTTGTACTTTCCTTCTGCTACTTTGAGGTTATGTCCCCATGTTCTTGATCTTAGCTTCACATAGAAAATAATGCCCTCCTGAACCTTATTTAAACCTTCATGTATTTAAATGGTTTAAACCTGGGTACACACTATTAGAAAATTTTGATTTCTGTCCAGGTGTGGGTCATGTTGGGTGTAGGCCTGTACACACGGTACAACTATTGTCCAACAATGGTTGGTTGATAATCTGACCATTAGTGCACATGATCCAACAGCCAATATCCAATTGCTGGCCAACAGAAGTTGGCAGACAAGACTAGTGAACTTTTGTTGGCCAATTGCTGGCTCGTGTGCACAGTAATTGGCCAACAAAAAGTTGGAAGTGCAAACTCGCATGTTCAGAATCCAGGAAGTGTTTGGTGGTGTAACCTGTGTTCCTAATTCACATTCACCTGAGCTTCCTCGTTATACGCTTGTAACACATCATTACGTTTGGCTTTTTGGCCTATTACTTGACTACCATTAGTATGCTAAACAGAACTGCCAACAGATAATTTGGACAAAAGCTGGACATTGGGTTGGCTAACAATGTGCGAGTGTGTACAAGGCTTTAGAATGGTATTAACTTGTCCGGATTTTTTTTTCCCCCACAAAGGCAAATGCGAGCTATATGCTGGCGTAGTATAAGAGGAAGGTATATAGTGTACATTACATGTGCAGCCAACATCCAGTGAATACATGTCTTTTTGGGACCGATGTTTTGTGACTGCAATGATTTGTTGATATATCAACTGCACTTTATTTATGGTGGCTGACGCAGATGTTGGTATTGGAATAATGGCCAGAAGCCAAGTGCTTAAAAAGAAAAATGTGAAGAGGAGAAGCTGGTGCAAAAATTGGGTGTGTAACCGTGATCAGTTTTCACATATGTCCCTGCTACATGAGCGCAAAGAGAATGCGACTATTTGATTTATGAAAACTGTCCACTCCTTTCACAGGAAACTGGAATTGTTCATTAAGATTGTCAACGAGAGTGTGTGCTTTTCATTACCAGTCCAGTGATGTTATGGAAAACAGCAGTGAACCTACTGGTACTATTTTCAGGTGCTTTACAATGCTTCAGAGGAAAAATGAAAGTTCCAAGAAAACCATACCTAGACGTGTCTCAGCTCTATCTACCAATCAACAATACTAGCAGGTTGACCAAGCCTCTACATACACAGTTTTAACAAACTTCAGCTCTAACAGAGAACACCTGTTTCCTCCCCAGATTGCAAAGTACTGACCGGGCGTCCCAGGTGAGTCTAATTCAACTGAAAGGGAGAGGTGGAAAATCTGGAATAGACAGGACGATCAAAGGTCTCAATATGTGCCTGGGAAATATGTAAATCCTGAAAAGGACTTTTGCAGGATACCTGCTATTATATACGGTACTTGTGTATATGTATGTATATTATACACACACAGAGACATAATCCTCAAGAAGCAATCTACATTAGAGGGTGATTAGAAGACATCTTAGTCCTTATGTTGACACTTGATGTTCTGGTGTACACTATCCTCACCGATTCCTTCCTATTGAAGGAAGGTGGGAAGATAAACTTAATATTACGGGAACTTTGTGGCAAATAAAGAGGGATCTCACTTTAGCACCGGGAAAATGAAAGAAGTTGTCTTTTGAACTGTGCTATTGTATTGTGATAGTGGGAATCCACTGCAATCAGGGTAACATCTGAATGACTGCAGCTGCTGATCATATGAAAGTTTTCCCCAATTCCCGTTTGACAAAGCCAATTATTAGATTGACTTCTGCTGAGCAGGAATGGCCATATATGGATTGGCCAAATTTCAATCCATCAATGTCTAGCCGTTGAAACATATAAGAGTGATGGATGGAAGAGAAAAAGAGTGACAAATCTGCCTTATTTATCTTTTTTGTCGGAGCATAGATCTATGCTTGTCTCAAGCATGTTTGAGTTAACTTAGGCCTCATACACACGGGCGTTTCTTAAAAAATGAACAAAACGTCGGACCCGACGTCAAGGAAAAAAAATTGGCATTTTTTGGCGTGAGCGTCGGCGTCAATAGGCGTTTTTTTTTTTAAAAAATCATCCCTCTGCTATTTTTCAACCTAAAAACGTCGGCATCAAAAAATGCCAGTACAATATTAGTTGGCGTTTGTTGGCGTCAAATGCCAAAACGTTACAGCCTCAGAACACGCTGGCCGTGGGTTCTAGTTTCAGCTCACTAACGCCGACGCCATCTACAGCTCAAAAACGTTGGCGTTTTTATGGGGTCATTGACTAACATGGAGAGCTGCAAAAAAAGCCAGAAACGGCCGGCGTCAAAAAACGTCCGTGTGTATGAGGCCTTATTGTTGACTATGTCAGCTGGAAGTCTATTCCAAGCATTAACTACCCTTTCAATATAATACTACTTTCTAAGATTTGTTTTGAACTTTCCTTCTGCTAGTTTGAGGTAATTTTCCCATGTTCCTGAACCTAACTTTATAAAGCAGTGGTTCTCAACTCCGGTCCTCAGGACCCACCAACAGGCCAGATTTTAAGTATTACCTTGGGGAGATGCAGACTAGAATGCTGCAATCACTGAGCAGCAAATGATATCACCTGTGATATATTTCAGTTATCCTGCAAACCTGGCCTGTTGGGGGGTCCCGAGAACAGGAGTTGAGAACCACTGTTATAAAGACAATACTGCCCTACTGAACCTTATTTACAACTTTCATGTAGTTAAAAGGTTTAAGTTGTGTCTCCCCTTCCCCCTTTTTCATAAAATCACGGTATAATTTAAGCTCCTAAAATCTCTTCTGATATGTATTATTCCTCAGACCTTTCACAATTCTCATTTCCCGTCTCTATGGTTTGAATATCCTTTTGCAATTGAGATGTCCATAACTGAACGCCAAACTCTGAAGATGCAAAACAATAAAAGGAAATTTCTCCAAAGTGAAAAAAAATCCCCACTTAGGCTGGATTCACACCTATGAATTTTTGGTGCTTTTTGCAGATTTTCACTACAGTCCATTGTATATGGTTTCCTATGGAACGCATTCTGCAGTGCAAATCTGAAAAATGCAAAAAGCACTAAAAATGCATAAGTGTGAATCCAGCCTTAGACAGTTGTCCCCAATATTCCTGTTCTGGTAGCTGTTGTCTTATAGACAATGGTCAGCAGGACAAACAGCAATCAAAACTTGACAAAAAGTATAACCCCTCACCAATATTATGAGTCTTTGGGCAGGAAAGTGTGTGTTTGGCTGGATTAGCATTGTAGTGTTTATGAAAAAAAGGAGTCATCCTTCAACCCCAAAAGCAATTAATTTGACCATGAACAATGAGCCTCTCCCCCCACAAGACAGCCTAGTACACACTATGAGAAAATAAGACGACTGCTTGTTCAATCTTTCATGAAAGTGCATGTCCATGATGTAAGGGAATGGTATTGACTTGTATGAAAAATCTCAGATAACAAAGGCAATGGTGAGCTATGTACTATCGTACTATAAAGTGGAAGTGATATAAAGCAGTGTGTGACCCTTCCAGGCAACTAAAGTGTCGTACACACGGGCCAATTATCGTACAACTTTTGTCCAAATTGTCTGTTGGCAGTTTTGTCCAGGGTACTGACGTGGGTGAAATTATCGTCCAACAAAGCCAAACATAGTGACGTGTTACGAGTGTATGAAGAGGAAGTTCAGGTGAATGTGATTTGTGAATTAGAAACGCAGGTTTACACGACCGGACTGGATCCTGAGCATGCGTGTTTGCACTTCCAACTTGTTGGTCCAACTTCTGTATACACAAGATGAAAATTGGCCAACAAAAGTTTTCTAGTCTTCACAGACAACGTCTGTTGGATGATAATTGGAAATTGGCTGTTGGATTGTGAGTACTAACGGTCAGATTATCGGACAACAGGCTGTTGGATGACTGTTGTCGGCCTATTATTGTACCATGTGTACAAGCCTTTAGACTAAGTTCGTTAGCAGTGGTTTAGTAGTTGACCTTTCTACCCTCTGCGGGTTTGTTTGAGTCGCAACCATGGACTACATGTCAAATGACACTGCTGTTGCAGTTGTTGGCCTTGGAATATTAATTATAAGTCAAAAGCTTAACCACTCCAGGTCCGCGCTATTGCCGAAATACGGCTCCAGCGCGGACCTGAAATGCCGGGAGGACGTCCATGGACGTCCTCCACTGCGCATGCTCCTGCGCGCCCCTGGCGGCAGCGGCGGCGCACGCTGCGCGAGCGTGCCCGCGGGTCGGGCGGACTCGATGTCCGCCCGAGACCCGCCGATCACTTTCAGGAGCCTCAGAACGGGGAACCGCCGTTGTAAACACGGTGGTTCCCCGTTCTGTGACAGGGGACAAACAGATCTACTGATCCCTGTCACTTGGATCAGTTAGATCTGTTATGTCCCGGCCAGCCCTGCCCCCCCACAGTTAGAACACAGCCAGGGAACATATTTAACCCCTTCACTGCCCCCTGCTGGTTAACCCCTTCACTGCCAATGACATTTATACAGTAATCAGTGGACATTTAAATTTCTGATCGCTGTATAAATGTCATTGGTCCCAAAAATGTGTAAAAAATGTCCGACATTTCCGCCCCAATATCGCAGTCCCGATAAAAATCGCAGATCGCCGCCATTACTAGTAAAAAAATAAAATAAAATAATAAAACGCCATAAATCAATTCCCAGTTTGTAGACGCGATAACTTTTGCGCAAACCGATCAATATACGCCGATTGCGATTTTTTTTTTTTTACCAAAAATATGTAGAAGAATATATATCGGCCAAAACTGATGAATAATTTTTTTAATGGATTTGTACTTTAGCAAAAAGTAAAAAATATTGTTCTTTTTTGCAAAATGGTCGCTCATTTTTTGTTTATAGCGGCGATCAGAAATGACGCAGAGGGGATCAAATACCACCAAAAGAAAGCTCTATTTGTGGGAAAAAAAGGACGCAAATTTTATTTGGGTACAACGTCGCACGACCGCGCAATTGTCATTCAAAATGCGACAGCGCTGAAAGCCAAAAATTGGTCTGGGCAGGAGGGGGGTTTAAGTGCCCGGTAAGGAAGGGGTTAAAAGAGGAGCAGATGGTGTAAAAATTGGTTGTGTAACCATGATCCATTTTTGCACGTCCCGGCTGCCAGAGCTTTAACCACTTGCCGACCGCCAACCGCAGGTTGACGGCGGCAATTTGGCTCGTTATCGCAAATCGCCGTCATGCGACGGCGGCCGCGATAACGAGCAATGCGCGTGTACTGCAGCGGCATTGGCTTGAGGGAAGATCACTCCACAGCGCCAGGCCAATGATTTTTGGCCTGGCTCTGTAGATCGCCCCTGCCAATGTAAATGTAAACAGAGGCAGAGGAAGTTCACTCCTCTTCCTCCCTGAAGTCCTTTTCGATTTCAGAGAGGAAGAAGAAGCATCTAAAAACATGAGTGCACAATCACTACACTGACACCAGGCCACATAGGCACATTTAACCCCCTGATCGCCCCCTGATCACCCCCCCAGTTAACCCTTTCACTACCTGTCACAGTATCACATAGTGCAGCGATCTGATTTTTAGCGATCGCTGTACTTGTGACCTTGTGACGCTAAATCAGTGTTAGGTGAAAATACCCCCCCTTGCCCCCCCAATAAAGTTTTTAACCCCTTGATTGCCCCCTGTCACCTGTGATCACCGTAAAAGTGTCACGGGTGACGCTAGCTAGATAGATAGTTTTTTTTTCAATCAGATTACCCGCCGTATTTACCTTTTATAGGTTTTAACCCCCGATTGCCCAGTGGTGACCCCAGTTAGCTTTTAGTGTGCGTTAGGGTCAGCGTAAACGCCAGGCAGGGTCAGTTAGCGAGGCACTCTGACACGCACGCACATTAGTTAGGTGCTAGATATTATTGTGATATCTGATCAGATATATATTAGCGCCCCCACTACATTAGGGTTCTAAAAAACGCAGTGTTAGTGGGATCAGCCCAGATAACTGCTAACACCTGCGTTTAGCCCCTCCGCCCATCCCAGCCCACCCAAGTGCAGGATCAATAGATCGCTGTCACTTACAAAACACAGATCACACATATCTGCAGCATTCGCAGAGATCACGCCCGATCCCTGCGAATTCTGACAGTGAATTTGGTAGCGTTTGAAGCAGTCTCTGACAACCAGGTGCGCTTTTTTGCCTGTGAGTCACGCTAGTGTGCGTTTCAAATTTAGAAACCCAAAATGTCTGGCCACACGTACACTAGCGAAGAGGCCTACAATGTGCTGAGTTTGACAGATGAGAGCGATGGGGAAGACTCACTGTCAGAATCAGGCTCAGCATATGAACCTGTAGACAGCAGAGGCACCCTGACAGATAGCTCTGACGACGAAGTTGTGGTCCCTGCTAGAGTCAGGCGTACCAGACCCCGTTCGTCACTGATGTGCATGAACCGCAGGGCTCTCGTATGCAGCAGAGAGCCAGTACTAGTGCTGCTACCCATTCTGGTGACCTGGCGAGCACCAGCGGCCTAGTACCCCCTGGACACAAACCGGCACTGCAGTAACACTTGGTGACGTGGCGAGTCCCATAAGTGCAGTACAAGCTGGTGTGGCTAGCACGAGTAATGCCCCGCAGCCACGAAGACGATGAACACAGGCCCGCAGAACCCATAGTGCCCTTCCTGACGCGCTTGCAAACCCTGATTGGCAACCCCCCACTGATGCAGCGCCCGTACTTCCCCCATTCACTGCCCAAAACGGAATCACCGTGAATACAGCTGATTTTATGGCCATTGATTTTTTTTCGCTGTATTTCACGGAAGATCTCTATAGATCTATTGTGGACCAAAGCAATTTATATGCTGGTCAATTCATCGCCATTAATCCCCATTTGATGCTTGCCAGAGACTGGAAACCAATCACGGTTCCAGAATTTAAGACCTTTCTGGGCCTTTCCTTTCTCATGGGCCTAACTAAAAAATCTGAATTGCGGTCGTATTGGTCCACGCACCCAATTCACCATATGCCCGTGTTCTCTGCTTGCATGTCCAGGACACGATACGAGCAGATTTTGCGGTTCATGCACTTTAGCACTTAACCCACGCACCTGGTTATGCTGGCGTTAAGTCTAAAAAATCAATCCGGGTACTCTTTCCTTTCCGGGTCTTTCCAGAATTTAAGACCTTGGCACTAACCAAAGGTCAGAGACCGTTCGTAGTTTACCCCTAATTACCGCTACTTAACTGGTCGTATATTTAACGAAACCAGGTGTTATCTAGATATCTCTAGAAGGCACTTTATGTCGCTTTTTTTTAGTTACCGGTATTTTAGTCGACATAAGTGCCACTAAGGCAAAACCCGTCACTTACCCCCTTCATGCCCGCGACGTAGT
>BLSH010462428.1:440045-480145 GCA_018402905.1 Glandirana rugosa | reverse complement strand
CTGCTGAGAGGCATGTTGAGTCCATGGAATATTTTATATTTTGCCACAAGTTTCGGGGAAATTACTTTTTTTTTTTTTTTCAAAAAGTTCTCAATAAATGATAAGTTGCTTGAACATGCCATGGGTATATGTGAAATTACACCCCAAAATACATCCTGCTGCTTCTTCTGAATACGGGGATACCACATATGTGAGACTTTCTGGCAGTCTAGCCGCGTACGGGACCCCAAAATCCAATCACCACCTTCAGGCTTTCTAAGTGCGTAAAAAGGTGATTTTACTCCTCACTCCCTATCACAGTTTCGGAGGCCATGGAATGCCCAGATAGCACAAAACCCCCCCCAAATGACCCCATTTTGGAAAGTAGACACTCCAAGCTATTCGCTGAGAAGTATTTTGAGTATTTTGCAGATCTCACATTTTGTCACAAAGGTTTGAAATTTGAAAAAATTAAAAAAAAAAAAAATTGGTTTATTTCTTCATTTTCCAAAACAAATGAGAGCTGCAAAATATGAACCATGCCTCTTAATAGCTTAGGGTGTCTACTTTCCAAAATGGGGTCATTTGGGGGGGGGTTTGTGCTATCTGGGCATTTCATGGCCTCCGAAACTGAGATAGGTAGTGTGGGGTGAAGGCATACATTTTTGCCCTTAGAAATCCTGAAGGTGGTGATTGGTTTTCGGGGTCCCGTACGCCGATAGGCTCCCAATAAGTCTCACACATGGGGTATCCCCGAAGCAGCAGAATGTATTTTGGGGTGTAATACCACATAGACCCATGGAATATGTGAGCAATATATCATTTCAGTAACAACTTTGTGTAATTTTTTTTTTTTTTTTGGTCATCTTTCAATCACTTCTGAAAAAAAATTAAATATCCAATGGGCTCAACATGCCTCTCAGCAAATTCCTTGGGGTGTCTACTTTCCAAAATGGGGTCATTTGGGGGGGGGGGGTTTGTACTGCCCCTCCATTTTAGCACCTCAAGAAATGAGATAGGCAGTTATAAAATAAAAGCTGCGGAAATTCCAGAAAATGTACCTTAGTTTGTAGACGCTATAACTTTTGCGCAAAGCAATAAATATACGCGATTTGGCTTTTTTTTTTACCCGAGACATGTGGCTGAATGCATTTTGGCAAAAATCTATGACTAAAATTTAGTTTATTGTATTTTTGTAATAACATAAAGTTGAAAATATCATTTTTTTTCAAAATTTCCGTTATATTTTTGTTTATATCGCAAAAATTAAAAAGCGCAGTGGTGAACAAATAACACCAAAAGAAAGCTCTATTTGTGGGAAAAAAAGGACGCAAATTTTGTTTGGGTACTGCATTGCATGACCGCGCAATTACCATTTGAAGCGGCGCAGTGCCAAATTGAAAAAAGGGCTCCGGTCCTAAAGCTGGAAATCCTTCCGGGGCTGAAGTGGTTAAGAAAACAATACTAATGACTTTAGAAATTGCCTGAGGATGACTGCTTTGGCAACGTTTGGCAGCTGTGACCCCCTATATCTGGAAAAAGGATATATTCATGTGGGATGCCATCAGTCCTGAGCAAAGGCTAATTGCAACATATAGACACAGATATCTTGCAATGAAGGGAAGCCTTCACGATCTCAAATGTAGAACTGGGAACTCACCATAAGCTCTGGGAGTTATCATTCCTGAGACCTGTTCTGCCATAATTAAAGGGTTGCAGAAAGAATATATCAAGGTACATTACATTGGCCTAAAAGTCCAATTCTAGGTGTTTTTGATGGAAACTGTAAATGTGTACATTATTTTTTTTAGTTAGGTTATTTTCTTCTTGAATGCAATTTAAAGTGTTAATGTTACTCCATCCCACAATATGTATGTATTTATCAGTCAGCTTTATAAATAGTTTATGTTGTGCATGCAATTGTGTGCCAAATATGTTAGCGATGTTCTGTGCACAAGTATTCATTATGTGCCTTTCATTACATTTTCCATCAAACCCTGAGCAGTGGAAAGAAATAGCTGCACAGTTTAATGGAACAATGGAATCCCCCAAACTGCAGTGGTGCTATTGATGGCAAGAATGTCCGCATTTCCCCACCACCCAACTCTGTAGCATTTCACTATTAACCAGATGCCGACCGCCTCACGTACATTTACTGCGGCAGGGTGGCCGGTCTCGGCCAAATCACGTACCTGCACATGATTTTGCATCTCCGGGTCTGGGGCGGGTACACGAGCCACTGGCGACCTGCTCCCACTGTGATTGGACCGGCAGAACGGAAATCAATTAAACAAGACAGCAGTGGAGGCTCCTCCATAGGGGCTCCTGGGGCAACGCCCCCCCCACCAGTTTGCAGAAGAAAAAAAAATTTGCAAAAAAAATAAAATAAAAATAAACTATATAATTATCTTTTTCTGCTGTTGCTTAAAAAAAAAAAAAAAGTTTGCAGGAAAAAAAAAAAAAAATAAACTATATAATTATTTTTTTATGCTGTTGCTAGGTAGATTAGGAAAAAAGTGTCAAATTGTGATTTTTTTTTTCTAATCTACATAGCAACAGGGCGTCTGTCCTAGGCATGATAAAAAATGTCATTGAGAAGCACAGAGAAATCGTTTCTCCACGCTCATTGGAGCTCATTAGGACGGTTCGATATGCCGGACTGGCCCGCCTATTGAGCTCCCTAATTTGTTCCTGCACTAGGGAGGTGGAGACAGAGCGGGCCGGGTGATGTGAAGTCTGAGTAAGTGAATCTGACCATTCGGCCGGGGAGGGGGGGCACACAGGTCTGTACTAAGTAATACTCAGTTCTGCCACTGCCCCTGTATCACACACACAATATATGTGTGTGTAATTATTATGTGAACATTGAAAACACAGACAGTACTCTGTGCTCTGCTGTCCTTCGTTCATCCCCCCCCCCCCCCCACAGAGAGGAGTAGTAGACTGGCCCTGTGAGACTCGGAGTGCAAAGAGCTCTTAGCCTCCAGATCTATCAGCCACCTCTATTACCCAGCACTTTACACTTCCCTGATTGAGTTCAGTGTGGGGACCTTCTCTTATTCAGATGGCTCTCTATGGGTTTTATGTGATTAGTATGCATGTGGATCTGTTTCCATGTGCATGGTGTGTTTTTTGCATTTGTGTGTATGCATGGGTTTTCTGTGTCTGTGTATGCCTAGCGTGTGTGTGTGTAGCTAGAGGTGTATGTATGGATATAGGTTTCTTATACGAATGGTGTACATGTGCCAATCTGTGTATATGCTTCTCTTTCCATGTACAGGCTTTTTTTTTTTTTTTTTCATTTGTGTATGTATGGGTGTATGCGTTTTGTGTGTCTAGTGTGTGTGCATATAGATATAGGTGGGCCACCTGTGTTACTGGCTGCTGATGCCCCACCTATGTTACTGGCTGCTATATACCCCACCTGTGATACTGAGCTGTATACTCCTGACACAATATATGGAATACAGGAGACGGAGTGGGTTGATTTATAAGGGGTGGGGCTTAGGATAAATAGGAGGGGTCAAAAAGGAAGGGTGGGGCCTGGCGCCCCCCCATCCTAAAACTTCACCAGCCGCCACTGCAAGACAAAGAGTTGTTCTGTGACAAGGGAAGGCTGTGATCCTGTGCTCCTGCTAAGCAGGAACACTGATCTCTGCCTTTCTACAGTACAAACACCTCCCCAACAGTTAATAAGCACTTCCTAGGAAAACATTTAACCCTTTAATCGCCCCTGATGTTAACTTCTTCTCTGCTAGTGCAGAATTTTTTTAGCACTGATCAATGTATTTGATATTGCGGCAGACAAATTAGACACCTAATACTTTTGACACTTTTTGTGTACCAGTGACACACAGGCCCGCTATAAATCACTGATCACCGCCATTGCTAGTAAAAAAAAAAAAAAAAAAGATGTATCCCATAGTTTGTAGACGCTATAACTTTTGTGCAAGCCAATTAATATATGCCTATTGGTTATTGCTTATTGATTTATCATCACGTCAACTTACTACTAACAAAGTGAAAGTATTACGCTTAGGACTTAATTTTTGTCCATCAGCTAGAACAGATCAATTTGAGTTGGTCAAGGACCTATACCTTTTTACGAGAAATCTTACCTATAAATACATTTTTTGTAGGTAGAGTGGATCTGGTGAAACCATTCAAGATGAAGAAAGGCATAAAGGATTTAAAATTCAGGACTTTCGAGCCCTCAAGGCCTTAATTCAGTTGCTGGATGAGAACAAAGGGGTGGGTGCTGCTTCCCAGTCTGGGTCACCCTCCTCTGGCAAGGATGATCCCGATGAGGAACCATTACCCATCAAGTTCAGAGCCAAATCACGGCAGTTTCCCAAACTCCAAATATGCCTGGCTATCTGGGCCTTTCTGAAACAATCAGAGAAGGAGATTGAACGACTTCCGCTGGATCTCCAGTGTCTGTTGAATATAACTTAGTCCCAACTTCAAGCGTATTGTGACTTGGCCCAGAATGATCACATTGTTATTAAGCTCTCCGACAAGGTGGGCAATGTGGTTGTGATGGACCGAGTCTGATATGGGGCAATGCGCATGAAGCTCTTGTCGAACCATGAATGGTATACGCCCATCTCAGAGGACAAACTCATTCAGTATCGGGCCCAATTCCAGTCCCTCATCTCTCAGGCATACCATCTCAGACTCATTGATAAAGATCTTTTCAATTTCCTCCAGGTTAAATGGCCAGTAATAGCCACATTTTATGCACTACCTAAAGTGCATAAGAATATTGTTGATCCTCCAGGTCATCCTATAGTGTCCGGTATAGGGAGCCACACTGAGATGGCAAGTAAATACGTGGATCACGTACTTAGGCCTCATGTGGCTGGATTGCCCTCGTAAGTAAAGGACGCACCTGAACATTTAAAAGTCATTGAGGGACTGCTTGTCTTCAGTGGATCTATCCTGGTGGCAATCGTTTTGAAGCTCTCTACTCGAGCATCCCGCATGACAGGGGCATCAAAGTGGTGTCCATGTTCCTTAGGGAGCAAGATCGAGATAGTTGGCCCAAGTGTGAATTTGTAATACAACTATTTGAACATATCTTGACATCTAATGTGTTTCTTTTTAATGGATCTACATACAGCCAGGTGCAGGGGGTTGCGATGGGGACATCATGTGCCCCATCCTATGCCAACCTGTACGTGGGGGGTTGGGAACGAACCTTGTTTGGCAGTGAGGCTGCATTGAGGTACCTCTGTCATGTGCTGCTCTGGCTGAGGTACATCGACGATGTCCTGATGGTATGGACGGGCACCATTAATGAACTTGAGGAATTAATTTCCTTTATTTCCCATAATGATTTCAATCTCTGATTCACCATGACCCATAGACCCTCTAGTATTTCCTTTCTTGATCTTAAACTCAATCTGGATCCTAGTGGCTTGCTCTATTCTGCCCTCCATAGAAAGCGGATTGCGGGTATTACTATTTTACATTTTAGCAGTTCACATCCTCGTCCCTTGCTTCGGAGTATGCCATTTATTCAATACTTGAAGATACGTTGTAACTGTGCAAGGGATGAGGATTATGAATGGGAAGCACGGGCCTTGTTTGATCGTATTAGGCTTCGTGGATATAGCAGAAGGGTTCTCAAAAAAGCATACCAAAAAGTGAATGCATGAACCAGGAGTGGCCTTATCTTCAGCACTCGCCAACCTACGAAGTCTTGCACAGTTACGTTTATTAAATCCTTCAGTAATCAGCACAATCAAGTCAGGGAAATTCTATCCCAGAATTGGTACTTTTTGGCTGAGGACTCTACAGTGGGACAATTTGTTACTAGCCGCCCAGAGGTAGTCTTCAGAATAGCCACATCACTCAGGGACCGATTGGTTCACAGCCACCATAGTGTGGCTGAGCCACTTGAGGGCGCAGTGGGTGGTGTTGGTACTTTTCCATGCGGCAGTTGCGAGTTTTTTTTTCCCTGGATTAAGGAGGGCTTGCAATATCCATAGCCTAAGGGAGGCACTCACAGAACGCGTACGTACTCCACCTGCCTTATGGAAGAGGTGGTGTACATGACTTTGTGTGTCTGTGGGGCCTTCTATATAGGCAAAACCAAACATACTCTAGCCCGGCGTATACAGGATCACCTGTATTATATTGATGCAGGTCTTCTGTATACGTCAATCTGTAAACATGTGGGTTTACATTAGTTATGACCCGCAGGTCATCTCCTTCTTTGTTCTGGTCCACGTCTCCCCAACCCATATGGAGGGCAACTTGACCAGCAAATTCTTAGGCTAGAAGAAAGATGGATATTCACTCAGAGGGCTACGCAGCCTCCAGGACGTAATACTACTTTATGTTATAAGCTTTTTTTGTAGTATTTTCCAATTTGCTTTGTCATGTGGTGAGTTTTTTTTTTTTTTTTCCAGGCCATTATGGTTGGTGTACACCGTGGGCCTTCTAGCCTGCGAATGTAAATAGACATATAGAATAAATTGATTTTTTTTCTCCCCTCGTCTTTCAGGACATCACCTTCAGAGAGTGCAGCTCCACCCTTTCCCAGGAAACACTTCAGTCAACCTTTAAAAGTCCACCTCCTTCCACCATGGCCTCAGTTGTAGCGTTTCCTCAAGCCATGGTGGAAGTGCTGCAGGGGACCAAGGGTAAGCTGCACTCTCTCCAGGTGGAGGGGGTTTAGGGCTTACCTTGTACAGTTTTTCGTTTCTTCAAGGCTAGCCCAGTGCCCCCCCACGGCGGGTGGGACGTTGCTCCGGTGTTCTTCTCTTCAAGTCTGGCGAGGATTCGCTCCATTTGACCGGGCGAATGGGCGTTCTTGGTAGGACCGCAACAGCTCTGCAGAGAAGGAGCTGTGTGGCATCCTGGAAGCCGGCGTTCGTTCCGGGTCCAGACGGCAGGTGACACCATTTCCGGTGGGGCAGGACTTCCGGCGGTGCGTGCAGCTTCCGGTCGCTGGAACTCAGGAGGAGAAGGTTGGACCTTACGGCTGGTGATTTCTGGATCTGCAGCGGCGGAAATGTCGGGAAAATACAAATAAAAGGGAGCCGAACGCCCGCTGTGTGCTCTGCAAATATGGAGTAGTAGCAGGAGCCACAGACACCAGCCAAAACCAAGTAGGAGAGGCAGAGGCCTCTGAAATTTAACTGGGGTTCTGTATGTTCCCTCACTGTTCTCCCCTGGGAGGGGAGGGGGGCAGAGAGCCTGCAGCACTTCCTCCAAAAGAGTTTCTTTCTAGAGACAGTGCTCTGTTACAGTGAGATTGTGGGGTGATGTCACTGTTTGATCTTGATGTAGGTTTACTTGTGTGTGGACCAGATCATAGTTACTTTATTTTGTGTGTTGTGGTTTTGGTGTTTTTCAGACTAAAAGTAAAGAAACGTTAAAGCACACTTCTTCCCCCCCAAAAAGAAATGTGCTTCATGCAAATCTTCGCTCAAAAATACCTGGGCCAAACCTTGGTGCAAATCATGCATAGCAGGTTAAATAAGAGAAGAGACAGCAAAAGCGGCCAAATTGTGAGATGCTCACGTCCTTTAGGAAAAAAAAATGGAGGACACTTTCCAATCCTTTCGCTGCTAATTGGACAAGCGTCCGGTACTGCATAAACCCAGAGGGGGTTCCCCATCCAGATCGCTAGCATCCACCTCCAAAAGGGTGTTTAGCGACTCGGAGGAAGGTACTGCTTCTTCAAAATCTGTGGAAGAGGAAGACAGGAGTCTACCTCCAATTACAAATTATCCTTGGAGGAGGTGGATAATTTGTTAAAAATCATCCACAATACACTAAACATCAAGGAAGATAAAACACAGCTATCCCCGCATGATTAGATGTATCAGGGGATGGATGAGGTAAAACACCAGGTTTTCCCAGTCCTATCAGATGCAGTCAAGAGGGAGTGGAAGGGCCCAGAAAGGGCCCCCTTCTCCAGATCCCTTAAAAGGAGATTTGCTTTTGATGAGGATGCCATATGTTTGGAACAGGAGGCTCAAACTTGATGTGGCCTTCTTGCAGGTGTCACGAAACACAGACAAAAGAGCCAACTTCATTGCTGAAGAAAGCGTGGGATTCTACACTGATAAACCTCAAACCAGCAATGGCGTTGACAGTGGTAGCCAGAAACCCGGGACACTGGCTGGAATAACTAGAGGGCCACATTAAGGCAGGTACCTCTCGTAAAGATTTATTGGAGACCTTGCCGACACTGCATAAAGCAGTAAGGTTACCTAGCAGATGCCTCAGCAGAATTTGTTAGGATGACCTCAAGATCCTCTGCTCTAATAAACTCTGGACGCAGAGCTTTATGGGTAAAGACGTGGTCAGGCGATTTGGTCTCCACAACTAAACTGTGTGGCTTCCCCTTTGAGGGGGATTTAGTGTTTGGTCCGAACCTTGATGCTGTCCTTGACAGAACAGCAGACAGAAAGAAGGCCTTTCCTGCAGAGAAAGTTTGTATCTCAGATAAAAAAAAAAAAAAAAAAAGAAGGTTTCAGCCTTTTCAGACTCGGGAATCCAAAGAAACTGGGCAAAGAAAGTCTTGTAGATCCCAAAGAGGTCGGGGTAAAACGGGAGTGCTTTTTCGTTCCCCCGGGCAACAAGAAAAAAGCCAGCGACAGTCTCTGGGCTGTGGGAGGACGACTACAAGTGTTCTTCCCACAGAGGGAGAGGGTGACGACCAGTGCATTCATCCTGAAAACTATTGCAAAGGGATACACCCTGGAATTATCCGAACCTCCGCCAGCCATATTTTATATAACACAACATCAACGAGATCAGGAAAAATCTGTGGCGATTACAGCCCTTCTCTAAAATTTTCTTCAACGAAAGGCGATAGTTCCAGTACCCTGAGAGGAGGAGGAACAGGGGTGCTATTCCCATGCATTCCTCATAAGAAAACCATCCAGGAAATTCCGGCTGATCATGAACTTAAAGATTCTAAACAGATCCATCTGATACAAAAAATTTTGGATACCATCTATTCGGTGAGGGCCGGTTCACACTGAGGCGATCCGACTTCGGGGCGACTTTGCTAGGCGATTTGAAAAGGCGAAGCGGCGCGATTGCGAAGCGATATCAGGCGATTTTAGGCGATTTCAACACTAGTACCTGGGACATGAGAGGTGTGTCTTCTGGCAAAATTATGTTTTTCTTCCTGGAAAGTCGCTTCTTCATAGACTGGGATCCGACTTGAAAGCGAACTTCCATTGACTTCTATGGGCTCAATTCGCCTATAAACCCCTTGAAAATAGTACAGGAACCTTTTTTGGAATCGCTTTGGACTTGAGTAGCGTATATTAAGACGGCTCCATTCATTCCAATGGGATTTCTGATGTCAGGCGATTTAAGGCGAATTGGGGCGACACAAGTCGGATCGCAAATCGCCTAGGATCGCCTCAGTGTGAACCGGCCCTGAGAAACTTCTACCAGCAGGGTGCTTCTTAGCCTTGATCAATCTCCAGGACGCATACCATACCCATAGCAACAACTTTGCAGAGATATCTACATTTTGCGATCAGCGTAAAGTGAAAGATGCACCTTTTTCAACTCAGGGCTCTTCCCTTCGGGCTGTCATCCTCACAGAGGATCTTAACAAAATCATGGCGGATGCTCTGGCCCCGCTCAGGCTAGAGGGAGTGTTGATTGTCTCATAGCTGGACGACCTTCTCCTGTTTGCCAACTCCAAGGGAGCACTCAACAGAGACCTAGAAAAGACACAAACCCATTTAGAGAGTTTGGGCTGGCTCCTGAACAAGAAGTCCAATTTAATTCCTTCCCAAAGGATTGTTTTTCTAGGATACATCATCAGCTCGGTAGCGGAGAAGTTGTTTCTCCCAGAGGAGAAGATACAAAAAATTCAGAGCTCAGTAAAGACAGTACAGACCAATCTATTGATCACAGTAAGGTCAGCCATGTCAACACTGGGTTTTCGAACAGCCTCTATCCCAGCAGTACAGGTGGCACGGCTGCATTCAAGGGATCTCCAACAGAATTGGGCCTATGGGGAGTCCCTGGAGAAACTCATGGGAATTCCTCCCTCAGTAACAAGGAAGTTATGGTGGTTGTAGAGCTCAGGAAAATTTAGTCAAGGGTCTAACCTGGACGTTTCCCACAGGGGAGATCTTGACCACAGATGCAAGCTCCTGGGGGTGGGGTGCTCATCTATACAGCAACATGACCCAAGGCTCATGGACAAAAGAGGAATCAAGAAAGTACTCCAATTGGAAAGAACTGAAAGCAGTGTACCTGGGATTATGGGCATTCAGGGAAACCATCAAGGGTCAACATATCCAAGTGCTGTCGGACAACGCCACCGCAGTGGCTTATATCTCCAGAAAAGGGGGCACAAGGAGCAGAAGTCTTCTAGACTTGGCCCTCAAAATTCTGGGTTGGGCAGAAGGCAACTTAGCGTCCCTAAAAGCGGTACACCTGAAAGGAAGTTTTAATCTGATTGCAGACTTCCTGAGCCGAGAGAGAGTTCTGGAATCAGAATGGAGCCTAAACAAGGAGGTTTTCCAGAAGATAACACGCAAATGGGGAAAACCCAAGATAGACCTGTTTGCATCAAGAGCAAACACAAAATCACCAAATTTCTTCTCTCTGAACAGGTGGGATCTAGCAGCG
Source organism: Glandirana rugosa (assembly GCA_018402905.1). NCBI lineage: Eukaryota > Metazoa > Chordata > Amphibia > Anura > Ranidae > Glandirana > Glandirana rugosa. The sequence continues at coordinate 469,543 of BLSH010462428.1, read as the reverse complement.
GGTCTAGATGCTCTAGCGCAATGCTGGACCTTCCACTTGTGCTACGCCTTTCCCCCAGTACAAATGATTCCAATAGTGCTCAGGAAACTACAAGAGGAAGACACAACCTTGATCCTAGTCGGATTTTCTTGTTCATTCTGAATATAAGAGGACTCCTACTTCTAACTGGCTCACTGAACATCATGTTAGACCTGGGATGTACCCATGTGGCAATTGTGGAATGTGTCGACATGTCCATAAAACTGATACATTCTACAATGCAGATGGTTCCAAACGCTATAAGATACAAAGATTCATCAATTGTTCTACGGCCCGGGTAATATATCAAATTACCTGCCCATGTGGAAAGGCCTACGTGGGAAAGACTAAACGTCCCCTGAGTCAGAATAAGCGAACATCTGACTAGTATAAGATCCAAGAGGGAGAAAAACCAATAGCTGTTCATTTCAAACAGTTTCACAATGGAAAGACTGAGGGATTAAAGGTAAAAGGCATATATGCATTGGATCTCCCTTTACAGAGAGGAGACTTTGATACTGTTCTCTTGCGAAAGGAGAAAATGTTTATTTTCCTCCTGGATTCGATGGCACCCACCGGTCTCAACACAGAATGCAATCTCTCAGTCTTTCTAGAACCATAGCAATCTATGGATAGTGATTTACATTAGGCAAATAGCATCACTAATATTACCCTCTTAATGTTTGAAAAACATAGTACCCTAAAACTGGCTTACCATAGATGCTCCTAGTTGATCCTATTTTTGTTGGACCGTACTGTGTGACCAGGTTTTCATAATATATGAGTTAGCCTAGATCTGAATTTTTCCCTCAGTCCTCCTCCTCCATTTGCGGTTGGACTTGCAAAAAGAGTCCCCACTGGATTAATAGTCAAACCCCTTTTTGGTTTTTGTTTTATCATATCAAATATTCATCTGCAAGGATGAATGACTAATTACCATCGTTCCATGTATGTGGCTTGAACGATGGCTGTAATCTGATCTGATCTCTGATATACACCTAGTTGATAGCATTGAGTGGATGACAGTGTGAATGGTAGTTGGATAAAGGGACATCTTGTGGCTAAATGCAGTAATTGCAGCCTTTAGCCTTTAAGTCCTCTTTATTCTGCCTGCCCACGCTTTGAGAAAGTTTGGATTGGCCGAACGAAACGCGTCAGAGTACGCATCATCTCACCCCTTCCACCACAAGCCTGACCACCCCCACCTCTTCCATGTGAGTTCGGAAGCTATTGCACTGGCCAACACTGTGCAATCAATTTGAATTTGCAGGACTGAATCCGTGGCAACCCAATTAGTGGATATATTCCACGGTTTTGAATAGCTGGCGGAGTACCCCGGCTGGCTTACTTTTTTGTCGGACTGACCTTGCAGGATAGATTTACACTTAACCAGTGGCTATTTTGAACAATTCACCTGGCATGTATTAACCCATTACTTCCCACTCCTTGGTTCCATACTTGCACTTCCTTATGGTATAGTTACCAGACACTGGTGGTGACCAGCAGACACTGCTGACCCATGTGTATCAACATTCTGGGCTTTCCATCAGTTTGTGTATGAATGAGGTGGTATGGTATGATTGAGGCCGGCTTGTGGGGGTTATGTTTTTATTTATAGACAACATTGTCTTTTTACAAGGACTATGTGTGGTGGTGCATTTTTGTTTTTTAACTGGCCGTTGTGACCCAGCATGAGCTCTTTGGTGTTCTCACCTAATTTTTGGTCTATGTTGCTTTGCTCTGAGGTCTGCATCCCAAAAAAGATGAATGGCCTTGGGTACTAGGCTTATTGCCCAGTTACACTCATTATTGTATTACCTCTACGGGGGACCTTCTTATCGCTTTTTTTTTTATGAGACCGTACCAGTAAAAAAAAATTTCCAAATGGGACTTATCAGTGGTTCTGTGGGGGTTGATTAAAAGCCCTTTCGAACCACCGACAGAGACCACAATTAAACTGTGGTCATTTAAGTTAGCCTTGTTGATAGTAGTTACTTCAGCAAGGAGGGTCAGTGAGCTGCAGGCCTTAGCCATAACTGAGCCTTTTCTGTCGGTATTTCTGGATAGGGAATTCTGAGGACTGATCTGGGGTTTTTACCCAAAATATCTTCGACCTTCCACAGGTCGCAAGAGATAGTCTTACCAACTTTTTGTCCCTCTCCAATCTGTCCTAAGGAAAGGGAATTTCATACACTAGATGTGGGAAGGTGTTTACTATGTTATCTAGAGATAACAGGAGAATTCAGAAAGTCTAATTCTCTTTTTATATTATTTTCGGGACACCGTAAAGGGTATGGAGCCTCCAAAAGCACTATTGGAAGATGGCTTAGAATGGCTATCACTGAAGCCTACAAAGCCTCTTCGGTAGATCCTCCAGGGGGTATAGAAGCTCATTCTACCTGAGCAGTGGCAACATCATGGCCAGAGAGAGCTGGGGTCTCACCGGGACATATATGCATGGCAGCCACTTGGATGAGTTATTCTACCTTCACTCATCATTACAGGATGGACCTGCTCTCAGCGGCAGAGCAGTCGTTTGGCAGGAAAGTCCTGCAAGCGGTGGTCCCACCCTAGAGTAAGTACTCTTTCTTCATCTCCAGGTGCTGTCCTAAAAGACGAGGTGAGAAAACCCTAGTTAGACTTACCGGTAACGGTATCTCTACGAGTCTTCAGGACAGCGCCGATGACCCTCCCTTGGGTTATAAGTGTTAAAAAATGGCTGGAAGGTGCTCGATAACAACTGAGGCCATGGTGGAAGGAGGTGGACTTTTAATGGTTGACATAAGTGTTTCCTGGGAAAAGGTTGGAGCTTCGCTCTCTCCAGGTGCTGTCCTGAAAGACTCATAGAAATACTGTTACCGATAAGTCTAACTAGGGTTTTCTCCCCTCGTCTTTCAGGACAGCACCTGGAGATTGATGTATGGTATCAACCTGCATTTTATTGTATCAGTTTGTATGGTTTTTTTAAAGGCAGTGCTTTAATTGTTCAGTATATTGTGCTCCCCCAATCTGTGTAGGCGTGGTGCGAGGGTAGGGATGGGTCTTTCGATGGTCACTCAGGCGCCCATCTATAGCGTAGTTGGCTTGTTTGGCCGGCCCCGCTCCCCATTGATTTCTTTCGTATGGGAGGGACTGAGGCAAGGCTTAGTTCCACCCTTGACTGAGGCCTCCAGTCCTTAAGATGGCGCCCACACCGGAAGTGACGTCAGGGGGCCATGCCGGCCTCGTCATTTCTGGTGGGACCGTAATATGAGTGCGGGCAGCCGAGTGTCCGGTGCGGCGGTCCTCTTCAGCGTCCCACCTGACGCATTGATTTTTCTCATGTGGCTTTAGGTAAGAGTCCTTGCTCATTGTATGGAGAGAATGTTGCTTTATTCTCTTGGACACCTTTTCGCCCTATTGGGGCTGTAAGGCTACACATTGGATTAAATGTACTCTCTATATTTCCTTTTCCCTCTAGGAGATCACTGGCCAGTCTTCCTTGTGTGTGTGTGTGGGGGGGGGGGAACCGCTGACTGGGCGCTCTGGTTGTCTCCCCCCACCCTTGGGGGGTAGGCATACTTTACATCTGCCCCCGTGCTCATTTTTCGGTCCAGTGTCCCTAGACCTGGTTGGCAGTTCTGGCACTGCTGCCTCTCTTCCTTGACTGACACTGCAGCCCTGCTGGGAGGGGAGTATGATGTATTTGAACATGATGTTGTGAAATGGGTGAGCAATATTGTGATTAGAGTTAAAAATGCTAAGTATTTGCTATTTGTGGATAGTAACAATACATTTTTGTCTATATACTCTATTGCAAATGAGAAGTTACCTGTGAAGAAGCACTAATCTGTGAAACGTCAGTATCACCTCCTCTTCTTCAAAAAGTTAAAAATGTTGATGGTTACTGGATCTTAAATTGTTAAACAAATAAACATATATTTTAAACCATTCTTGTTTCAAATTTGTTCACTGTGCTCATAGTGTCCAATAAAGTCCCCCGTCTAACTGCCAGTCCTAGCGGTATATTCATACCCAAGTTTGTTGATTAATTCTTATGGGTTGGGGACACCTTTGTTCTTATCTGTTTCTATTATTTCTGTTCTTGTTTTATATACTTTATTGGGAATTTTTTTTTTTTTTGTTTACCAAAAATATTTTGCCGTATACATATTGGCCTAAATTGATGAAGGAATTTGACTCCAAGCAGTTAATGAAATGGGCAGGAAGATGGAGCATCAACAGGATGAAGATGTTGTATTTGCAAATTTGCTTTTGAGTTCATTCAAACAAATTGAACCCAAAAATAAAGCTGCTATGTGCATAACAATCTTGTCAGCAACACAATTGTTTATTCAATTTGTACCCCAGACAGCTGTAGAAGATAAGCAGGTGCCCACTTTGCCATCATACCAAACACATTATCTCTACCAGCTTCCACCCCCTCCAACTATGCCTTATTTGCCACCCAGACTAAGCCCCTATTATGATTATGGCAAAAGCACTAGACAAATAGGTTGTACCCTATCCCATCCACAATAGCCCCCCCCAAACCCTCTTCCAACCACGCAGCCTGCAAACAGTTTGCAACACATTCCCTATGTGCCACCACAGTGTCCCCAATCACCCAGCCCATCCTGGGATAACAATGGACCTTCCTCCAGCACCGGTACAGGGTCCAATTGGTAATACCTATCACATGTTGCCCATGTTTTTTGGAACATTACTTTTTTTATTGTCTAAGTTTTTGACAAAGTAACAAAGCAATTCAGATTTTTTTTTTTTTTTTTGATAAATTTTTAACGTTTAAAAGAAAAAAAAATGTAAATAAAGATTTGAAAATACAACTGGTATTATCAGTCTCAGCTGCTCCCAAATGTGTATCCTGCTGAATGCGGCGAGGTGCACGCCCTGTTACTGCCAGAAATATTGTGAGAAGAAAAATCCGGAATGGCAGCACACTCACCGATAAAAAGCAGATTTTATTGAAAATATGAGCATAAATGGGGGATGCAAGCGGGGGGGGGGGGGGGTGGGGAAGGACAAGGTTGACGCGTTTCACACTCCCAAGAGTGCTTTTTATCGGTAAGTGTGCTGCCATTCCTGATTTTTCTTCTCACAATATTTCTGGTATTATCAGTCTATTTTGTATGTTTTCCATGGTTTTGGCAACATTCCCTTTTTTTTTTTTCCAAAGTTTTTGCGGAAAAAAAAATCTAAATTTTTGTTGGAAACAAATTCAAATGTTTTTGTAAAGCTTACAATAAAAATGTGTATAACTATACATTTGAAAATGCAGTTGAGATTATTAGTTGTGACGGTATGCGAGGCGAAGTGATAGACAGAAGCTGTCGCCTCGCATACGTTCACTTGGATTGGACTGAAGCGGACTCTGGCCTGTGTTTCACAGCCACCATGGCAGAGCTGGTTCCGGCCCACTGGAGTCCAGTCTTAGGTGTGGTTAAATGACCAGAAAGAGAGCATGGGTTGGCTCTGGCCAGGGACTCAGAAACACTATTCTGAGAGAGCTGACACACAGAGCTTGATGCTCAAGGACTCAAAAGATAGGTTTGCATTTGCTTTTATTTAGGGGGTGTCTGGGATGAACCCGGCACCGTATAGTGAGGAATACTGTTCTGTATAGTTTAGCGCCAGACAGCAAGGATTTGTTTTCTATTTTGTTTGTTTTTATGAGTAGCAACCTGCCAGAATTTTATGAAAGTTAACCTGCACACTGCCTTTTTCCCAGGAAAGGTGACCCCCATGAGCTAATCTCCCACATAGTCTATAATTGTGTAATAAGTGAATTGTTGCCATTGCAATAGAAGGGAACGAAGTTGTTGGTAAAAAAATGCACATGTATTTACAGCTCCTTACAAGACGGAGGAAATATCACCCTTAGGCCGCCCTTCGCCCTCCCACATGAAGCACAGACTGCTCCGAAAAAGACCCAGACCAAAACAGTTTATAAGCGTCAACCCCATCCACAGAACTCGAGGTCTCAAGCCCCTTCCCTTTACAAAAACAATATGGAGCGGAAAGCTACATTTACCCACAGCCTTATGATACAGCAAACAACTAGCTTGTACAGACCAGACAAAGATCGCGTTGGGTAGACAATGCGTAGAAGCCACCGGACAAGGGTGGTATGTTCAAGTACACAACACACCACGAGCTTTGTACTGCCATAATTAAGTCATATTGTAATAGATCCCATTTTGTATGTTACGTACTCTTGATCTATGTTTGCCGAGTATATTGTACTGTTTATATACTTTCAATAAAAACTTTTCTAAAGGAAAAAAAAAAAAAAATGCACATGAGTTGGTGTAATACTTTAGAAAACTCACCACAAATGTTAGTATCAGTCGCTCTGACAGCGAAACACTGTTTCCACATTTATTATTCTGTCACACCAAATGGGTAGCTTTAAAAAGCACATTGTTTGGGGTGAGGGTGTAAGGGTTAGGTTGTTATGGCTATGGTTAGGGTGCTCACCTTGCTACGGACATGCGGGTGTAGTTAAAGAATTTGAATGTGCATGAAGATCTTCATACATCACCCAGAATTGTACTCTGGTTTGCCGCTGTGATATTGTTGTATTATGATATATTTTACACTTAAGGTGCAGCTGTCACTGAGATTTGTAGTTTATGCGTTTGGTATAGATATATGTAGGGTTGGCACCACCATTGGGTAAATCGCCTTCTCCACATCCTTGACTTATGCACCTCCTCTTTCTCATTTACCATGCAAGCGAAAGCAGCCGCAATGAATGCTGCAGCAGGGTAACGGCCAGCAAACATCCTGCTAAGCTCCAAATATGTTATCAAGAAGTAAAAAGGAAATGCAAAGCACACTAGCAGGAAACAGAATTATGTCACAAAATCCTTTTTTTTTTTTTTCTTCATTGGATGAAGCCCAAATTGTACTACAAGTAAATTGCCTGAAATCGCAACGGAATGGCGATGACTTTGCAATTGCACTGAAAAATCACACGGCTTTAAAAACGCACCGATGTGAACCAGGGCTTAATTCATTTTTTTATTTTCAAATTAAACTCTCCCATCCATCCATGTCTTCATTTTTGTTTTGTTGAGAAGACACAATCTGTGGTCTCATCGCTGTGATAACACATGAACCAGAGACTGCTGGAGGGGGAGCAGGGTTCTCATTACTTCATCCAAGATGCTTCCAGTGACCCCAATCCTCAGCCTCACTGTCCTGATCATATCAATGCCCATCCATGACTCAGAAGATGGGGGAAGCATTGGGTGGTCCTGATGGCCAGCTCCGAAGGCTGGTACAACTACAGACATCAGGCTGGCGTGTGCCACGTTTATCAAATCCTCAAGAACGGCATCCATGATGAGCAGATGGTGGTGGAGATGTACAACCATATAGCAGATAATGAAGAGAATCAAACCAAATGAATCATTAGAAACTGGCCCAACAGGACAGATGTGTACATGGGAGTCCTGACGGACTACACAACTTCCTGGCAGCAGTTTGAGACACATACTGTGACACTCTTTACAGCATTGGCTGGATGGAGGACTCAAAAATGGAGGATCTGTCCAAGGAGACACTACACAAACAGTTTTTACTGGTCAAGCAACACACCAATACCAGTCATGTGATGAGGTATGGGAACCAGACTATTTCCAAGAAGAAGGTGAGTTAGTTCCACGGCAGCGCTAAACAGTGGCCCCTCGCATGACCCTGGAGTCAGTACACAATCTGGACCTGATCCCCAGCCTAGAGGTGCCCATGGCCACCAAGACTGAAATGAATAAGCGTACGTGTTAACGTGCAGCTGTTGAGCACTTCAAAAACCAGTGCATCAACTGACACAATTCTCTGTATGAATATTCCATGAGACAGTTGTACACTCTGGTGACCCTCTTTGAATCTGGATACCCACTAGATAGCACCACCCATGCTATGGACAATGTCTGCCAAGATCTGCACTGACACAGCAGGCAAACACAAAGTCTTCCAGCAGAGGGCAGTAGAGGGGGACATGGGTGATTAACCCCCTCTGAAACTGCTGCCTCAAACTAAATCTCTACCCTATGACTATTTATTTGCCTTAAACATCACAAATCTTTAATACAAACCCCAGCCTTCACTTACACAGTAAAGCTAGGGTTGCCACATCATCCCTTTAATCCAGGACACATTAAGTGGACAGGTTCTGTGGCTAATTAAAGTGGTAATTAATCTCACTTGGTTCCTTATCTGTATTAAATTGGCCTCAGAACAACCTGTGTAATTCATATGTTTCCTGGATTAAAGGGATGATGTGGCAACCCTTAAGCCTCGTACACACGGGACGACGATCGTACGTATGATCGTCGCAAATCATATGTTGGCTGTTGTATCTAGCATACTGACTGCACTACACGATCGTACGGCCGCAGAAGAACGTTCAGGTGCATGTAATTAGCATCCGGCCGTTCCTGACTTCTGAGCATGGGTGTTTTGCACAATACAACTTTGTTGTACCAACTGCTCTGTACACACGATACAACGGTCGTATGAGAGCTTGTTGGTACGACCAAGTTTTATAGTCTGCTGATACAACTCCCCTTGTACGACCGTCGTATGTCGGCTGTTCTAATCGCGCATACGAACGATTGATTATGTATACGACGGTTGTTAGTACGACCTGTTGTATACGACTGTCAAACCGTGTGTACGAGGCTTAAGTCAAGCCCATCTTAGTTGGTTCAAATTACAACCATAACACTACCTGTCTGGAGTTTGCATGTTCAGATGGTGCTGCCAGCATGACTGGAGCTGAAAATGGACTGGTATAGAAAGTATAGCAAAATCCCTGCCACGTAATTGGTATTCAACTGTGTTGCACACAGATTTAATGTAAGCGTATTAAGCTCTGTGAAAAAGGGAAAATGCATTGATAACCTTGACTCTGTTTTAAATAAGCTGTTCCAATTTTACCAGCATGCACCCAAGAGGATGTGACAGTTTAAGGAGGCAGCTGCAAGTTTTCATGAAAAAAAATCTGAAATTTCCAGACTTTCAAAACATAACACGGGTGTCAAGCAAAGCCACTGCACCTCTCAAAGACTGGAAATGTGTGACAGTCCACCTTGAAAGTGTTGCTGCAGAAACAAAGACTGCAATGGCTTGCTGAAAAATCTAACTGAATTCAAATTTGTTCACATGCAAAAAACCCTATTTCTTCTTTAAAATCACTCAAAGATATACCAAAACAGTATGAGGAGAGACTTAGAACTTCAACTTCCTTGATCCAGCATGAAAAGGGCTATTTGATTCAGTATGGTGTGAAACATCTAGAAGAGAAATCTCTCGTTCAGAGGAATATCGGCGGTGATACAGTTTGCCTGGCCATCAGGAACAGCATTACAAGACTATGGTGATGATGACATTACAGCATTGGTTTTGCATTTCCATAAACAACTCTCACCGCCTGAAATGCATACGTGTAAGCATGCAATCCACTATGAGTGGTATTAAATGTAAAGTCCTTGGAAAAGCAAGGAAACTTTGTGAACTTCTGGATTTGGCAATCCCCAACACAGACAGATTTCCTATTTTGGGAAACTTGTTGCCTATAGTGTCTGTGTTGCCTGCCCCAACCATGTGTTGTGAGAGAGGGTCCAGCTTAATGAACTCTGTAAAAAATAAATTCAGATCATCAATGTAGCAAGAAAGATTGGGTGACTTGTTGATGACCGACATGAAAGCACCACCAGGATTTGGATCCTGCAAAGGCTGTTGACCATTGGCACTTTAATTTAAAAAGTACAAGGCATGTTCATGGCCACAAAAATCCGAGTGAAAAAACTGACACTATGGGGTTGATTTACTAAAGCTTGAAAGTGCAAAATTTGGTGCAGCTCCACACAGAAACCAATCAGCTTCAAAGTTTTATTGTCAAAGCTTGATTGAACAAGCTGAGGTTAGAAGCTGATTGGCAGCATGCACAGCTGCACCAGATTTTGCACTCTTCAGCTTTAGTAAATCAACCCCATTGCCTAAAACATCTGGTGTGTCACGTCCAGAATATATTCATTATCTGAATAAGTTAAATACCCATGATGTTTGGTTCTAGTCTTCTTTATGTGTAAATTTAAGATATGTTATTTTTGTCAATGAAAATAAAGCTTTGATAAAAAAAAAAAACTGACTCCTAAATTCAAAGTACATTGCACAGGTTGAAGAATGGCATCTGTAATGACTAAGCTCGGAGGCACCGAGTGAAACGCGTCTACCTGTATCCATCTGTACCTATACATGCCGTATTGAAATAAACTGCAAGCAAAGAATATCCATGGAGTGCCGCCTGTTTGTCTTTTGGTGCACTGAAGAATGGCATTGAGCCTGGGTTCACACTGATGCGGGTTTGAAATCGTGAGCGTTCAGCTGAACTGGCTCAATTTCAAACCTGCATGTCAGTCCGACTTTGTAAACGATTTCAGAGACATGTCCTAGTGTACCTAGGAGCTTAGTTAGACACAACCGAAAATACCATTTCTCTGCCAGTGGATAAGATCCCGGTAATATATGACAGGGTGAGCCTGGCCCTAACCTCTTCACAATGCCTCAGAATTATCGGTAGACTGGTCTCTATTGCCCCCATGATCAAATGGGCTCTCTGAAGGTTGTGCCCCTTCTGGACAGGGTTTCTCCAGCAATGGGACTCAGATGACAGCATCCAGCTCATTTACAAAACCTAAGGCATGAGGAACAGCCTGTTCTGGTGGCTAAAGCACAGTAAACTGCTCATGTGCCACTCCATCGCCCCGTCTCATGGGTAATGATTACAACCGATGCCAGTGGTGCAGGATAAGGGGCCCACTGCAGGTCAGAGATGGCACAGGACAGATGGGATCTCCATCTGCACAACCCAGGCTTGAATGTCCTGGAGCTATGGGCAGCCTTTTGCACCCTTCAGTCACCTCTTAAAGGGAGAATCAGCATTGATAAGAATGGATAACAACTTAGTGGTCTCCTATGTGAAGAGACAGGGAGGGAATCTGATCAATATCTTGGCAATTTATGTCCCCGGAGCCCAGAACGTCCAAGCAGATTTATTGTCCCGTGTGCAACTAGACAACAATGATACGTCCAGGTGGACTCCGTCCCTGGGAGTCAATCCCTAAGTAGATCTGTTTGCATCCCCCTGCAATTTCAAACTCAAGAAGTATTACTTTTGGGGCCGCTTCAACAGATCAGTGGAGCTTCAGCAGTGCATATGCCTCTCCACCATTACCAGTCATCCTCAGATTCCTGCAGAGACTCAGAGCGGAAGCCGTTGAGATAGTGGTAGTAGCACCTTACTGGCTGAACGGGCCATGGTTTGCCCTCCTAACCCAACTCAGCTTTCGGGACCCGGTACCCCTCCTTTTCAGACCGGATCCTCTGTCCCAGGGGGCAGCTCTGCATCCATGTCCAGCACAATTGAGGCTGATGGTCTGGTTCTTGAGAGGGAGGGGCTGGAAGCCCTTGGATGTGCATCAGGCATCATTTTTACTCTCATGAGTAGGGATCGGCCCCTGGTTCGAGTCCAAAGTGTATTCGATTTAATTGCTCCATAATGAATTCCAGAATAAATTGTACGCCTGGGGGGATGTGTCCGTAGTTCTGAAAGCCAAAGACCCCAGGCTCAATTGCAAACTATCGGTCACCAAGTTTGTACTGGCCTTTGGCATCTTCAGGCACATCTTGTGCTCGGCTAACCCCGGCAGAAGGGAAGAACTAGATTTGTATCTCCATGCAGTGGTCGACTTGGGGTACAAATACGGAGGCTCTGACTTCTACAACTACCATCACTCATTTGCTGCTAGAGCCGCAGCTAAACTCACCCAGTTCCAAGCCAGCACGAACTGGAGCATAGTGGATACTGAGTTATTCTGCCACCACTTTGTGGGCCTCCATTCCCCACTTTGTGCCGTTTGCCAGTCATCCATGCATACGGCAAACTGGTGCTCCAACTCGGATGATAGACGCCTTTTGTCCTACCCCTCCACCCCAATGCCGCTCAAGGTATGTCGGCTCCTACACAGCATCAGCAAATAGACAAGTTGGGACAGCACGTCCAGCTACTAGGCAAAACGCCCATCTGCAACAAATTCAATTACACCACCTGCAGCCTCAGCCAATGTTGTCTGCTCCACATCTGTCTGAAATGTCATAGAACCCACCCCAACAGCATGTGCAACATTAAGCGCAATGACTAAGCCGGGTGAACACCCGATGTCTAGAGTAGTACCTTTTTTCTCATCCGTCACCTGCGTTTGCTCTGTTCCTGGCACTCGGCTTTACTTCCGGGTTCCACACGGGGCTCATCACCCTACCCCATACCACCTATGAGTGCAGGAACCTCCAATCTACCTCCACTGACAAGCAGGCCATCTATAAGCTCTTACAGAGCGAGCTGGACCTGGGATTCATCAATGGCCCTTTCACCGAGTCACCTTTCAAGACATGGAGAGTTAGCCCTATTGGGCTTGTCAAGGGCAAGTTCACAAATAAATTGCATCTGGTGTATGACCTGACTTGTCTGCACCTCATGCCCATCACATTTGCATCATGTCTGTTGCTTCTCCTTTTACTGTCCAGTCCCAGGCTGGGGGAGGGACAAGGCCTGTATGTGCTACTCAACTGCAGCAGAGGACTGCTCATCTCAGAACTGAAAGGACAGAAATACAAACACTTCTGGCAGTCGGCTGAGAGGTCTGGTGTATCAAATATACCCATAATTTGCAATGTGGAATATACTAAGTTTGGGAGGCGATATACAGGCTGTTTAATGTAAACAACATACCGCTGACTGCCCTTATTCAGGGGGGGCTCACATGATTGAGGGTAAGAGCGTTATGCACACAGTGGTGATTGTCAGATTATCCTTCTATCACAGCTCATGGGATCTATCCTCTCATGCAAGACTCGCATTGATTTTTTTTATATATGGACTTGTGAACTTTCCTATTGAATGTAGCGCTATACCTTGTACCCGGATCCACTCATGTACCTAGTTTTAACTCAATGATTATTTCCGCAGAGTTCTCACTCAAATATGTGACCGTTGATTCAGCTATACAGTCAATCATTAGCCTAGGCAGGGCCACATGGCTGTCCAAAGTGGACATTTAGTATGCCTTCAAGTTCTTACCCATTGAGCCATCCTTGTGGCCGTGGCATAGCATCAGATGGAAAGACACAATACTTTGCTACCAAGCTGACCTTCAGCTCAAAGAGCAGCCCTTGGCTCTTCGATACCTTTGTGTCCCTCTCCTGGATCCTAACCCACCAGGCGCAGTGCCAGAAAGTCATTCACTACCTGGATTGAATGGCCAGACAAGCCCCCCTCAGACTTAGACAAATTAAGAACAGTCTTCGGCAACCTCAATGTGCCCTTAGCGGAGCATAAGGTGGAGGGCCCCGCAAAGTTCACCTCCCAAGGCGTTATCCTCGACACCGGCTCCATGCAGGCCAGCCTTCCCCCAGACAAATTATCTTGCATCAGGGCAGTCATTCACACATTCACGGCCTCTCGTACTTGCACCAGCAAACAGCTGCAGTCTTTGTTAGCCATGCTGAATTTTGTGATGAGGATTGCCCCACAGGAGCCTTCCTCACCTCCTGGTCTTCTTATCCCACACACAGGACCCAGACCAGACCCTCCAACTAAATCAAGCAGCCTTCGTGGACCTGGCCATGTGGGAAAACTTCCTGGAGAACTGGAACGCCGGGTCTATGTTCATCCCAGCGGCTTCAGCTTCCTCATCTTACATAGTTACAGATGCAGCAGCCTCCACTGCCATTTTTCGTGCTCATTTTGTTTGCAGGTCACAATCCTCCTGATCCCCGGGTTCAGCCAAACCTCCCCTCTCTTCAAACCTTACCCCATAGTCGCAGCAGCCCAGGTCTGGGGCCACTATTAGGGAGGTCAGATCATGGTTTTCTCCACTGACAACTTAGCCACAGCCGAGATTGTCAACAAGGGCGAGTCCAAATCCATGGCCATCATGTCCTTCCTTCGCAGGCTGGTGCAGATTTCCATAACTTCAATATCTACTGTAATGAAATATCTGGCAAGTGCAATCATGCTGCTGACGCACGCTCACGCTTCAGATTTTCTTCATTTTTCTTACAGAGATCCGGATCTGACCCAACCTCATGCTGTCACTCAACACTTTGAAGGCCTATCACTCAGCAAATTACTTGCCTCATGCCCAGGGGCAAGCACATACTGTCATTTGTTTCTTCCTACTACACTCATCTGACTCTGTCACACAGCAATATCAGGCTATACCTGGCTGGCATCCAGCATTTTTGCTCCCTTAAAGCCCCAGAGGAACCCTCATTATTCACAGCCAATGTGGTCAAGGCCTTGCTACGTGGCATCCAGAAATTTCAACCTTCAGCTAGTAGCGAGCGCCACATTAAGGGACATGTCAGCCATCCTGTCACGGTCCCCCTTCGGGCTACTCCCCAGCCTGGTCATCCAGGCTGCTATTGACATGGCCTTCTACGGCTTTCTTCGGCCCAGCGAGTTCATGTACAGTGGTCCCGGTAGCCAGGTGTTACGCAGGTCCCACCTGACTCGTCTGCAAGATCATTTTGTCTTATATCTGGCTGTGTCCAAAACTCATCAGACCGGCACCAGGGTTGACATCAAGTTTTTCCCAGTCCCACAACCAGTGGTGCACAGTGGCAGTTCTGGACCAGTTGTTGTCATTATTACGGCAGTAGCTTAAAGATATATGGCCTGCCGAGGAGAGAAAATGACCTATCCCAAACAAGCCTTTGTTCAACCACCACTGAAAGGCTTTTATGTTGACACCTGGTTGGAACTGAGGATTATGGAGGAGATGGGAGAGAAGTCAAAATTCAGATGTAAGAGCTGGATGGGAGTAGAAAGTGTCACATAATGCTATGGAGTGTGAGAGAGCAGGTGCTAGAATGGGAGGTCTGTTTTTAGATGGTGGCCAAAGAAGGTAATCAATCATATATCTTGGGACCAATTGCCTTTCCATATTGACCCAATTCGGTTTGGTGCTGAACAAATATATGTGCACATTGAATCAGAAAAAGTATTTTCTGTCTAAGCCAGATAGACCACCCTTAAGCGATGGAGGTGTTTGCTCTAATCCAGTAGTTCTCAACTCCGGTCCTCGGGAACCACTAACAGGCCAGATTTTAAGTATTACCTGGGGAAAAGCAGACTAGAATACTGCAATCACCGAGCAGCAAATTATATCACCTGTGATGTATTTCAGTTATCCTGCAAACCTGGCCTGTTAGTGGGTCCCGAAGACAGGAGTTGAGAACCACTGCTCAAATCTAAGAAATAAATCAGTCTTTAATCCCATTAGTGGGGATAATAGGCGTTTGGAGGTCTTCAAGAGCCTGGTAGTGGAGGACTTGAAGAACCTTAACATTAAGAAGGCCTATAATCAATATTGGATAAAGAAGGGTATTCAAGATCTAGAGCAGAGAAAAGATGTAATTTTTTTTTCCCTGACGACAAGGGGGGGGGGGGGGGTGGCGGGATGGTGATTATGAGCAAACTGTACTACTGTAGTGAAATGGAAAGACAATTAGGGGACTCGGATACCTACCAGACGTTGCATACTAATCCCATAAAGGAGTATAAAAGCAAATTAAATAAGCTGATTAAGAAAAGGGGAAAGGGATAATATTCTGAACAAAAGGGAAGCTTTGTATTTGAATCCCGTCAGTTGTAGAACTCTTATTATTTCATTTTTTATCAAAACTGCATAAGGATCCATTACATCCTCCAGGGAGACCCATCATAAACACTATAGATTTGTGTGTGCATGAGTGGGTCAGTACATTGATTATTTTTTACAACCTCTGGTAACCAAGACTGAGGCATATATGAAAGACACCAAATACGTTATTCAATGTCTGGTCTCCCTGGAATATGTGGAAGCATGTATCCTAGTCACAGCAGACGTAGGACCTTTATATACAATTACAGGACATGACCAAGCCATAGGATCAGTTAAATGGGCTCTGGCCGAGTCTGATACCAGCCGAACATCAAAAGTTCATTATTAAATGTTTGAAGTTTTGCTTAAAGCACAACTATTTTTGGTATAATCAGGAGTTCTACTTGCAAATATGTGGTGTTGCCATGGGAGCCACGTTCGCTCCTAGTGTAGCGAAACTGTTCATGGCAAATTGGGAAGCAGAGGAATTACTATGGAACGTCCATCTCAGCTCATATATTATGGGAGATTTATTGATGACCTCTTGATAATATGGAGGGGTGATACGGAGAGTCTAAATATGGTTAGAGCTGAGATGGAGGAGAGTTCCAGAAACCTTAAACTGACCTGGACAGTCAGTGGGTATGAAGTTACATTCCTGGATCTGAAAATCTTTAAAGTACAGGGAAGGTTAGAAACCCATGACCACTTCAAAGCAACCAATACAAACTTATATTTACCAATAGATAGTTGCCACCACTCTATGTGGCCGGTGAACATACTGAAAGGACAATTTATTAGAATGAGAAGAAATTTTTCTAGTAGATCCGATTATTTCACTAAGTCAGATATTCTTGCTAAAAGGTTTATTGAGAAAGGTTATGATCCCAATTTTGTTAAAAAAACTCAGACCCAAATAGCTGAACACACCGTTTTCGGAAAATAAAAAGACTGAATACAAATTAATTTTTGATTACAATGCTCAGTACAGACAGATTGAAAGAATTATTAACCACTTCCCGACCGCCGTATGCAAAATGACGGCCGGAAAGTGGCTTAGTTATCCTGACTGGACTTCATATGACGTCCTCAGGATAACAAGCCGCCGCGCGCCCGGGGGGGGCGCGCATCGCGGCGATCGGTGGTGTGGGAGGTCAGTCTGACCCCCCGCGATATCGATCTCGGTAAAGCACTTCGATCCGAAGCACTTTACCATGTGACCAGCCGTGACCAATCACGGCTGGTCACAGTGTAACACAGGAAAGCTGTTTATCGGCTTTCCTGTACTCAGATCTGCAGACCTGAGGAGCGGAGAGCCGATCTGCTGCATCCCTGACAGGGAGGGTTTGTGCTGATGATTTATCAGCACAGCCCTCCCTCGGATCGTCACCCTAGACCACCAGGGAGCCTGCCCAGGGACCACCAGGGATGTGCCCACCCAGGACCACCAGAGAGCCGACCAGGGACCACCAGGGAGCCGATCTGGACCACCAGGGAGACCCCCCTAGACCACCAGGTAAGTGACATAGTGCCCAGTGTGGATGGCACTCAGTGCCACCTTCAGATGCCACCCTGGACCACCAGGGAATGAGCCCCTATCAGTGTATATGCCCACCAGTGCCCATATCAATGCATACCAGTGCCACATATCAGTGCCCACCATTGCCACCTACCAGTGCCCACCTATCAGTGCCCATCAGTGCCACCTACCAGTGCCGCCTATGAGTGCCAATCAGTGCTGTCTATGAGTGCCCATCAGTGCGCTTAGCAGTGTCCGTCAGTGCTGCATATCAGTGCCCATCAGTGCTGTATATCAGTGCCACCTCTCAGTACCCGTCAGTGCTGCTTATCAGTGCCGCCTAACAGTGCTCATCATCGCTGCATATAAGTGCCTCATCATCAGTACCACCTCATCAGTGCCAATCAGTACTGCCACATCAGTGCCCGTCAGTGTAGCCTCATCAGTGCCCACCAATGATGGAGCAAATTTACTTATTTACAAAGTTTTGTGACAAAAATAGAGAACTTTTTTTTTTTTCAAAATTTTCGGTCTTTTTTTATTTGTAGCGCAAAAAATAAAAACCGCAGGGGTGATCAAATACCACCAAAAGAAAGCTCTATTTGTGGGAACAAAATGATAAAAAATCTGTTTGGGTACAGCGTCGCACGACCGCGCAATTCTCATTCAGAGCGCAACAGCACTGAAAACTGAAAATTGGTCTGGTAGTAAAGTGTTCTAAGTGCATAGTATTGAAGTGGTTAAACAACATTGGAGCATTCTAAAAAAAGATAGGATCCTTGGTCACCATTTACCGCCATTACCTGGTTTTATATCTAGGAAGGCCCCTACATTGAAAGATCGACTTGCACCAGGGGTGGTGGATCCACCCATTTCTAAAAAGAACGTTTTTCAATTTTTAAATGGCTTTCATGCATGTGGGCAGATGCCTGGCATGCAGGTGAGCCAAATTCAATATAAAAAAGAGAAAATAATTTATAGTCACGAGCACAGGTATTAAATATCCCATCCTGGATCTGATCACATGTACCACTACAGGAGTAGTGTATGCCCTGGGGTGTGGCTGTGGTTTACAGTACATAGGCCGCAATTCCAGAGCATTACATATCAGAGTAGAAGAACACATCAGGTATATAAAAAGGGGGGTGGAATCCCATAGTGTACCCAAGCATTTCAAATATGTACATAACAAATGCCTGGATGCTTTAAAGTTTTGGGGTATAGAACAGGTTAAGCAGCATTGGAGAGGAGGTAATTTCATTAGGTGCCTTAGTAGACGTGAATCCTCTTGGATATTTGAGGCCAAGGTTTTGGCACAGAGAGGGTCAAACGTCGATTTCGATATAAACGACTTTATTAGCGATAGATTCACCGGCTGCATAAGCCCATTATTTTAATAGTGAATGAAAAGTCCAACAATTCTCCATGTTATTCATGTTTGGAAGTCTTTTTAACATAGAATTATTTTAATAAATATGTTTTATTTTCGAGTAATTGTATAGATATAAAGCTGCATAATTGAGTTGTAATGATGGCCGCAGTGTGATGATGCGGGACGTGCATGCTCCTATAATAACCTGTAGATGATGCTGAATGAATGGTGTCTCCTTCCGCCCTGAGTTGGACTTCCGTCCGGGGATGAAGTCTTTCAACCAAGGAGGGGCGTCAGAGGGATGGTCACTCTTTATGCTTCACATTTACATTTGATAGGCGGCATCTTAAGATATTAGCTGGACGGCAGTTGAAGTTGAGATTCTGCACTTACTGAAGAAGTCACGCCTTTGACGACACGCGTCTAGGGGAGTAGCCTCACGTCCGTACATCACATTGTGGCCATCACAAACGGACGGAGTGTATATGTGGGCTTAATGTGATGTAAGTGTATTTTATGCTTTGGGGCTAAATAAAACAGTCCAAATGGAGAGCACTAGATTGTCTGTCTTTTTTTTTTTTACACACATGTATTGGTACGAACCGGATTTTTGAAGGCCAGTGAGGTAGTATACCTGATCCCGGGCTATGAGGGATAATGGCACATTGTGCACCCCAGGAACTACTATCTGCCTGCGCAGCTTCAGGAGCTGGTGGGTTGCGGATTCCAGGGTGGGCATGAGGTGAATGGCCGTCTGATGTTGGAGTCTACCCCACATGGCACAGTTCTTGAATCACTGGAAGCTAATTCATTCACCCATGACGTACCAACATTAGCAATGTCAGTAAAGATTTGGACATCAGTCAAAAACGATATGGGGGCCAGAGGGGTCTTGTCATAACACACCCCACTATGGAACAAAAGGAATCAGAAAGAACTTAGTGGAATTGGGACAATTAAGACATGGGAAAATGAAGGCATCCTTCGTCTCTCCCAACTGTATGAGGGAGGACATATGAAATCTTTTTTAAATCTGAGGGAGGAGTTTGGGATTCTGAAGCATTCTTTCTTTGGGTATTTGCAGATTAGACATGCACTAAGTGCACAGTTCAGGAGTCAGCTAATAGAGTGGGGGGAGGTGACTCCACTGCAAAAAGTTGCGGAACCAACTTCTCTGAAAGGTATAATCTCCACATTATATAGAGTGATGAGCAGGTGCACAAAGATATATTTATATTCATATTTATATAGAGTGGTACCAGGTTTTTATATTTATATTCATATTCATACCTATATTTATATTAATTTTTTTCATTTTTATTATAAATTGATAAATCCCAGGCACCAATATACCTAGCTCATATTTTACATTTATTACGCTGTAACAGTTATTATCCAGTTTGACAGCCAGATACCTTTTAAATATACACTTGTTCCCCCATGTGTGGTAAATTGGACTTGATTACATGATTGAACATTGTCATTATGCTATGGGAACCAACGTCATCAGTCCTGCCCTTATATTTGCCCCCTTCCAACATGGTGGTTTCATGGACCGAGGAAGGAGCGTAGCTCTGATAACGCGTCACTACCGCCCACCTCCACACACGAACGGCTCCACGCCGCAACGAACGAACAGCTGCCCGCTGCCAGAGGATACAACACCAGTGCCGGTCTACGCATCTCCAGGAACTGGGAAGCACCAGGAACCACCAACGATACCCAGCACAGGGACGCAGATACAAGCCAGGACGTCATTCCTCCACACCCAGTCCGCAGTGACTCACACTGCAATGCCTACTGATTCTACCAGCTTGTGAGTAGATTTTTATGTGATTTTAATAAAATGTGTTAAACGGCTATACTTAGAGGCGCTGTGCTTCTTTTCTACTTTGGTCTTCACAGAGGTTCTCTTGCCCCTAAGACAGCAGCCATTAGTAAAGCCGCCTCCTTCTCTCCCTGCCAACACCGTCCATCATAGGACCTCTTCTGGACTACTTCCCACAGAGCCTGTCATATGATTAATACTCCCAGCACACAGGGGTTTGGACTAGCGACAACTACATCTCTTTTCTGTTCCTGTGTCTCAAGAATCCCTGTTGTGCTGCATCCATTCCTGTGTGCATCCGATTTCTCCACCCCACGCAGGTACAGTCTTGACACCATGACTGTCATATATGTACAGTACCCTAACTTATATCATTGATGATGTTGTGCCTTATACACATTCCCGTCCATCTATTGTTTTTCTGTATCTACGTATGTACCATTATTTTGATGTTTACACTGTATCATGGAGCTCTTGGATAATATTGAATCTTAGAGGAATTATATAACCTTTTTCCCACAGGTTTTTTTGTCCCAATTCTTAAGTTGGCACATCCCTTACCACACAATGCACAAGATTATTTAGGAAATTGAAACATCTCATAAACCATCACTGGTGGGACAAATTCTTCATGTCCCACTATCTCAAGTGCAAGATCATCCCCAGAGGTCTCAGAATTCTGAAAACCTGTCCCTTTTTATCTGACACATTGGCCACAGAGTGGTCCCAACTCTCGGAATTTTGCACCCAGAAATGGATGCAACTTATTGTACAGCAACGGGAGACCAAATATCAGGCTTGCATTAACACACTCAAACAACAGATCACCACACTCTTGGAACTCACAGCACATCTCCCTTCAGCATGGTTCAATACCCTCAAGAAACATAAAAAGCAGAAGGAGGAAATCCTCCTCAAAACCAAACTAGGCAAAATCTGAAGGGATTTAGATGATAACAACAAGAGAGTTTTCAACTGGAAACGATAACATTGGTCCACTCCGCAAGGGCCCCCCCCCCCCTGAGTATTCTGAGCATCCCAGGCCACAACCCTATGGATCTAAACCCTACCATAAACCTTTTTCACCCCAACACCTTCACCCCGGCCCCCTACCCACAGCCACTACCCCCCTATCCCAGCCTCTTATCCCTCCCCCTCCACAGTGGCAGAGGACACATCCATCCAGGGGCAGCTCTAACAGGGCCCCTGCAACAGCATCACCACATAGAAGCCTGATGTCAATTAGGCCCTCCACTTCCACTATTGAACCCCCCAAACCTCGGAAACTCAAGCCAATCAACAAAACCCCACATCCTGAACCTCAGGTCAACAATCCGGCTCCCATTGAAGTACCAGGTTCCCATTCCCAGTCCAGTCCCACTGGACCAGCGGACGTAGTTCCTTCTACGCTCACCACAGAACCCACCTTGGGAGTAGACACACCCACCTCTCCCCAACATCACGATGGGGATATTTTAGTGCTTGCCCCCCCGCTGACCTGTCTCCGAGGGCAAACCAAAAGAAAATTTGACGGAGAGAAAAGCGAGGGGGACGATCCAGAAACAACCACAAAAAGAGTCAAAGTCCAGACACCATAAAAATATTCAACCTATCTTCCCACACACTCAGTACAGCAGAAATGTCGCTATTACACCGTGGTTTAAGTTTCGCCCCAACAGCCCACCCCAACTCATTTACCCTCTTTAAAGGACCTTAATGTTTCCATACGCAACTTGACCCTCAAACGCCATTTCGCTATGAAATCTTCCAAACACATCTCCACACCAGTAATACACACTTCCCCAGAGTCCCCATCTCCCACTCAGTTGGGCAATATAGGCCTAGAACTCCTAGAGGAATTGTACATTAATGAGGAGGATGAAGATCTAGCTCTCTTCACACAACATCCATCCACTTCCCCTCCCATCCAACACACCAGATTCAAACCCAAATCCATTTTCAATCCTGTTCACCATAAAGGCCCCTACTTGCAAACATTCTATCAGGTGGTATACACAGAAATGGCCAATATGTGTAAAGCAAGACCCCCAGATTCCGTAAGATCCTCCAATCTCACACCATCTGAAAAGCAAGCATTAAATAAATTAACCCAGGTATCCAATCTAATTATCAAAACTGCTGACAAAAAGGGGTGGTATTGTGGTACAAGACAAGACCACCTACCTACAAGAGGCCCATAGGTTGCTATCCAACCAGAACACCTACGCCACATTACATAAGGATCCCCTACCGGAATTTTCTAGGGAAGCTACCCAACTTGTCCAGCAAGCCAAGGAAGCAAATCAACAAATTAGAGTATGCCTTCTTTAACCACTTCAATACTATGCACTTAGAACACTTTACTACCAGACCAATTTTCAGTTTTCAGTGCTGTTGTGCTTTGAATGACAATTGCGCGGTCGTGCGATGCTGTACCCAACCAGATTTTTTATCATTTTGTTCCCACAAATAGAGCTTTCTTTTGGTGGTATTTGATCACCACTGCGGTTTTTATTTTTTGCGCTACAAATAAAAAAATGACCAAAAATTTTGAAAAAAAATTCTCTATTTTTGTCACAAAACTTTGTAAATAAGTAAATTTTCTCCATCAATGGTGGGCTCTAATGAGGCTACACTGATGGGCACTGATGTGGCAGTACTGATGATGAGGCACTTATATGCAGCAATGATGAGCACTGTTAGGCGGCACTGATAAGCAGCACTGACAGGTACTGATAGGTGGCACTGATATACAGCACTGATAGGTGGCAATGGGGGGCACTGATATGTGGCACTGGTATGTATTGATAGGGGCTCATTCCCTGGTGGTCTAGGGTGGCACTGAGTGCCATCCAAATTGGGCACTATGTCTCTTACCTGGTGGTCTAAGAGGGTCTCCCTGGTGTTCCAGATCGGCTGCCTGGTGGTCCTGGGTGGGCACATCCCTGGTGGTCCCTGGGCAGGCTCCCTGGTGGTCTAGGGTGGCGATCCGAGGGAGGGGTGTGCTGATAAATCATCAGCACAAACCCTCCCTGTCAGGAGAGCAGCCGATTGGCTCTCCACTCCTCAGGTCTGCAAACCTGAGTACAGGAAAGCCGATAAACGGCTTTCCTGTGTTACACTGTGACCAGCCGTGATTGGTCACGGCTGATCACATGGTAAAGTGCTTTGGATGGAAGCACTTTACGGAGATCGGTATTGTGGGGCCTCAGACTGACCTCCCACACCACCGATCGCTGCGATGCGCGCCCCCCGGGTGCGCGGCAGCTTATTATCCTGAGGACGTCATATGACGTCCAGTCAGGATAACTAAGCCACTTCCCAGCCGTCATTTTGCATACGGCGGTCGGGAAGTAGTTATGAGAGAATTTTTTTCCTACCCCATTTTTTTTTACCACATCCCCAAAATTCACAAACACATTGAAAGTCCACCTGGGAGACCAATAGTGGCTTCCATGGACAATATCAACAGTCCATTTTCACAATATATAGATAATTTCCTATAATCACTAGCCCAGCAACTCCCCACATACATTCGGGATGGAGTACATTTATTAGAAACATTGTCCCACTACACCTGGGAACCCACATACCTATGGGTATCACTGGATGTTAGTTCCTTATACACCTCCATCCCACATAGCGTGGGTCTTAGGGCCATTTCTCACTTTCTGGCTCTAGACCCACTAATTAATACCACACAGGTCCAGTTCATCTGGGATGACACAGAGTTTTGTCTAACACACAATTACTTTGAATTTGACAACCAGTTCTTCCTTCAGTTAGATGGCACAGCTATGGGAGCTAATTTTTCTCCCAGCTATGCAAACCATACCATGGGCCATTGGGAAGCCAACAACATCTGGCAAAATAATCCATATGCCTCCCGTATGCTGTTTTACAGGAGGTATATGGATGATATCATTATCATCTGGGTGGCCCAGATAAGCCGCTATTAGAGTTTGTGGCACATTGCAATAACAACAGTTTCGGCCTTTCATTCACCTTCGAACAGGACACCACAGAACTGGCCTTTTTGGACCTTCAGTTATTCCATGCTGGGGATCGCATCATGGCCAGGAATTACAATAAACCCACTTCTGGTAACTCCTTTTTGCACTTTCAGAGCTGTCACCACCCCAGGTGGTTGTCCAATATTCCCAAGAGCCAGTTCTGTAGGCTAAGTTGCAACTGCACCAGGGACAGTGACTACCTGGAACAAAGTCAACTACTCACCACCAAATTCCTTCAAAAAGGATTCCCACCCACTCTAGTTCAGGAGGCCAGCACATACTACACCTCCACCACTAAGCCTGCAACCAAATCTGCTCCCACAGCATTGCAACCCATCAGATTTACTACCCAATTCCACACTAAACATAAAAAATGGAGCAGATTCTGACCAAACATTGCCCAATTCTGCTGGAGGACCCTCACCTCCAAAATGACATTCCACCTCGACATAAGGTTTCATACAAGAAAGACAGAAGCATAAAAAACCTCATCATCCCTAGCAAACTAAAGAATGCTCCCCCCACAGGCCCTAACCACCTGTGCTTAATTCCCCTGATCGCTATGTTTCAGTGCAAAAAACCTCTTTGCTTGACCTGTAAACATGTCAATCATGGACAGAAAGAATTCACCATCAAAAACAAAACCTAACCTGCTCTACGGACTTTGTTGTATACTGCTTGACCTGTCCATGTGGCCTCTTTTACATTGGCCGAACCATTCGGATTTGGAGAACATAGGAGGTTTGTGGAAGGTGGTAAGGACCTACACAGTGTCCCGCACCACTTCAAGGAATTTCATGACCAGTCCTCCGATGGGCTCAGAGTTTGGGTCATTGAATCTATACCAGCCTCTTATCCCCCTGCTGAGAGATACAAATGCCTCTGCCGCCAGGAAACCTACTGGATCTATAAATTGGACCTACTCTCGCCAGGGGGGTTAAACGAGGAAATAGAGACCAACGCTCTGATGTAGACCTCAGCAGGCGGGGACATAACCCCTTGACCAGGCCGCCTGCACTGGCAACACTCTCCAGCATATTATCTTTTGTCCTTTTTGGTTAGCTAATTTTAGATTTTATACTATGCATTGTCACAATCAATTGAATTGACTTATTATCCTTTATATTTTAGGCACATCACATAGTCTGGCGTGCCCTTAAGGTCTGTTCTGCCCTGATAATGTAAGTAAACACCCTTACCCCACCCCCCACGGTATATACCTCCCATACCCGCAGGGCAGCCACCCGGATGGTAGGTGCCGGGTGGTTTTTTGTTCCCTGTTTTTTTTTTTCTACTACTTATTAATGTGTACAAGGTTTTTATATGTATATTTATATTCATATTTACATAGGGTGGTACCAGATTTTTATATGTATACTCATATGCATATCTAGATTCATTTTTTCATTTTTATTATAAATTGATATATCCCAGGCACCAATATACCTACCTCATGTTTTACGATTATTACGCTGTAACAGTTATTATCCAGTTTGATAGCCAGATACCTTTTAAATATATACTTGTTCCCCCATGTGTGGTAAATTGGACTTGATTACATGATTGAACATTGTCATTATGCTATGGGAACCAACGTCATCAGTCCTGCCCTTATATTTGCCCCCTTCCAACATGGCGGTTTCACGGTCTGAGGAACCACCCGCCTCCACAGCTGCCCGCCGCAACGAACGAATGACTGCCCTCTGCCAGAGGATATGACACCAGTGCCAGTCTATGCATCTCCAGGAACTGGGAGGCACCGGGAACTGTTGTGTAATATTTCATATACATATACATACACACATAGGTATTTACTGTAAGCCATGATTTAAGTCTAAGCCAAGCTGCATTACATATCAAAGGCCCACAGTTGCTTGCATGGGGGTTGTGGAATGTAGACTTGAGAAGGAACAAAAGTATTTCTTGATGCTAATTAGCCTTGAGGGGGTTCATTGTGGCTTGTTTATCTGGTAAACACTAATGTGAGGTTAGGAACCCCCCCCCCCCCCCCAGTGTGAGACTAACACTTAAGTGGCCATTCAAGCTAGCAGTGTCTCCCTGCCAGTTCACTTTTTCTCTCCATGAACATGAGGGCACGGTTGGAATGGGACTCTGAATATGTAATATTTACTCTGTTGGATTTTGATCATCTGGTGCAAGTATTATGAAATCTGTCTGTCTGAAGTCAATAAAATGCAACTCTCTGAAAGAACCGATTGAGTGCTGCGGAAAATTAACCATCATAATAATAACTAAATAATAACATTCATTCATTCATCCATCCATCATTCATCCATTACTATATCACTACATTGGTGCTGTGCAAGTGACCAGAAGTGCATTTCAGACTTAGTGACAGAAGTCGGTGGTGACAACAATCCTGTAAGGTGACAGAAGACCGTGAGGACCCAGAAAGGAGGTTTTGAGCCCTAGGACCAGGACCTGGAGAAAATGATCAACCCAAGAGCTGTGCTGTGACTCCAATGTCTGGTTGTGACATAAGAGTCTGATCTACAAAATTGGAGATTGAAAAGTGAACCAAAAGACTGTGCGGTGTAACCAGAAGACCTGAACTGGAAGCTGAAAAAGTAACTTCAAGGTGGAGCTTCAAATGCGGTGAGAAAAATATTTATTCTTTTTTTAATTACTAGTAATATAGTCAGAATGCTTACTCAGTGTGAAGCTAGTGTCAGTTCTGATAAAGTTAACAGATGGGTATTAAAATGTATTAAGCGTCATGGCGGTCCTTATGCAATTCCAGAAAAATGTAAGCAGACATGGACTGTAATGAAGGAATTTTTAGAGAAAAATGTTTTTGATAGCAAAATTTGTCACACAGAATAGCTACTATTATGGAGTTATTGGTTGGTAATAATCTTGCATTTGAGAATGGAGGCTTGGTACATACAAGTATGGTTCTAGATGCTTTGCATGAGGATATCAAACAAACTATTTTATTAGTTACAGGGACGTAGATAAGGGGGGGTTTTGGGGGTGGAAACCCCCCCAGAGCATCAGTATAGCTTTAAATTGTTGTGCCACGCTTCTGGGTTTAATTTGTTGCACCGGCAGCTGACCGCACGCACTCGGTGCTATTAAATACACTATATTTATTCTGCTGCCTGCTGTTACTCCACCTGACCACTTGGCGCGTCAGCCCAGGCTATAGGCTTGGGATAAGGGAGGTGAGTCTGGCTGGCAGTGCTCTCATTTTGCTCTCTGCTCCGCCCCCAGGCTCTCCACTCCAGAGTCAGACTCCAGAGACATGTCTGGACTTGTTGTCCAGCCAGTAGAGCAGAAGCTTTTAGGATAGGATAGCAGCACAGAGAGCAGAGCGGGAGGAAGTATCCGGCAGCTATCCTGTCCACCAACTGTCTGATCTGCTGTGTGAGGGAAGGAGTTGAGCTTGCCTGGGAGCTGCTGTTATCTGTCGGCCTGCCTGGAAGACCAGTGCCTCGCCCTGGTGGAACAGTGGAATCTCAATCTACTCTGGATCATCAATCTTCTGAATTGCTGCTGTGCTGGCAGTTCCACCACCAGGTGTGTGTCTGTGTGTCTCTGTGTGTGTGTGTGTGTCTTCAGTTGCAGTAATTTGCCTGCATGCTAACTTTAGCTGGTACAGAATGGGTTGTGCAAAATGTATACATGTCAGAAAATGTGTTCTGAAGTTGCTCTCTCTGCACCTTATATGGGTGGCATGGACCTCTATAAATGGGAAGAATACTATATCAACTTTGTAGCTCTAAACATGATATATAGTATTCTCATTTGTTATGTACCAGAAAAGTGTAAGTGATTTATAGACAGACCCATCTTTTGTATAAAAGGTGGACAGATGTGTGTAGTATAAGAGAGAGTGTGAGTGTGTGTGTGTGTGTGTGTGTTCTAGTCTAGATCTGAACTTGGACCAAGTTCAGGGTGCAGACTTTTTTTTTTTGCTCTTGCTGTCCAAAAATTAAACTCCAATATAATGCATAATGGTTCACTCTTTAACTCCAGAGTTTACAATCTTTTCTGTATGCAAGGGTTTTATAAAATCACTTAGGTCCTGCAGTGTTTCACCCTGTTGAAGTATAAAGCTTTAATTCTAGTAGGTTTAACATCAGTGTCAAAATAAAAGTGGAGGCATCAGGTTTTCATAAGACCAACAGTGCGCATGCAAAGCTGTTTCATATTACTTGAAGGCAAATATTGGCACAAATAAATAGGCTCTCTTTCCCCATGTGTGTGCTATCTTTGCACAGTCACATAACAGTGGTAACTTTCTGAGATGTACCCTTAGCTGTATGGGAGTGCTGTGATGCTACATTTGAATGCTGTCCTGGAGATTATTAATCCCTATTTTAATATATGATTCTATATTGCAGTTCTGCTGAGGAAGTTGTTGACCCTTTCCAAGCAATGATAGGCCTACTGGTCTTAGCTTAAAATGGCAATAAACCACAAAAAAAAATCTTCTCCCTGAAAGTTAATGGCATAGTATGCATCACATACTAGCACATTATGAAAACAAAGCCCTCCAGTGGCTGCTGACAGAGCTATTATCTTCATCTTTTCTCCTTTTCAGCCTGTGGGCATCTGAGAGCCCTGCCCCTAGACCTTTGAGAACTCTGACCCTAGACCTCTGAGAGCGGGACGTGAGCTCAGCTGGGCAAGTAGTTCTTTTCTCCCCACTTGTAGTGTGTTATGCTAAACCCTGGCAGTGGCAGTGTTGTATACCAATTGTATAGCTGTCCTTTGCTAAATGGTAGAATTTTAAAAATGGCTACTTGATCATCTCCTGTAGTACATTGTGTCCGCAGTCTCTGGTTATCTCCTGTAGTCCTGTCCACAGTCTCTG
The DNA here is from genome assembly GCA_018402905.1 of Glandirana rugosa. Lineage (NCBI taxonomy): Eukaryota > Metazoa > Chordata > Amphibia > Anura > Ranidae > Glandirana > Glandirana rugosa. Next base: position 440,243 of record BLSH010462428.1, on the reverse strand, counting down.
GTTATCTCCTGTAGTCCTGTCCGCAGTCTCTGGTTATCTCCTGTAGTCCTGTCCGCAGTCTCTGGTTATCTCCTGTAGTCCTGTCCACAGTCTCTGGTTATCTCCTGTAGTCTTGTCTGCAGTCTCTGGTTATCACTCGAGTGCAGGGCGAGAGTCTCCAGATCCCAGTCTCAAGAGTTTCCAGATCCCCGTCCCGAG